>JABFEA020000046.1:4758709-4788771 GCA_019775915.2 Cyphomyrus plagiostoma
TCCACGAACTGCGGCTGATGTGATGCACATCTCCACGAACTGCGGCTGATGTGATGCACATCTCCACGAACTGCGGCTGATGTGATGCACATCTCCACGAACTGCGGCCGATGTGATACACATGCACTGCTAATGATCCAATTAAATTACAATCAAGATACATATGAAGTAACTACTAATGTGATATGATACGATTCACCCCTATTGCAATGCAATGCTAGTCAGGGCAATTTCATTCAACACAATTTGATGCAACAAGATACACAGTATTGGGGAGCTGCTCACAATATTAATCCATTGCAGAAACAAGTGGAAAGTTCAGGTCTAGAAAGAAAATCCAGATCAGGGTTTTGTTTCAATCAAGCAGTTCAGTATAAAGAGTCACAGTCACAGAGTAACTCAACTGGTTGGTTGAAACAAAACCTTGGTCTGGATTTTTTACTTTCTGGACCTGAACTTTCCACCTCTATCTGTAATGGATTACTTTTGTGAGGAACTTCTGCCACACTGGAGATACGATGCGACGCAAAGAATATGACACCATATGGTACAGAGACGGAAACAATTTACAGAAGGGGGATCGACCCATACATAAAATTATGGGTCGGAAATTACTAGTCACATTTCTAAATAATAAAGGCACAGGGCCTGTACGAATAATTATATATGAATGAATCAGATTTTACCGATGCAAAGATGTTAGAAACAACGTACTCAGAGTTCATTCCAAACTGCATGGGGGGGTATGCTTTTATTAATTGGGAGAGTCACATCATGAACTTTTATGCAGGTGCCCCATTTTGAATTAGGAGCACTCTGGCCATACCTTTTGTACTGCAAAGGGATCTCTCTGTTCATGGTCCAGGTACTTCTCCAGGTTAAAGAAGGTGTCATAGAAAATGTGTGCCATCCGGCATCTCTTCAGGTCGTGGAGAGTGATCTTCCCTGCGGAGACAGCGGCCGCCGGGTCGTCACGGTTACAGCCGATTCAGTCAGAGGATCAGCGACTTTAGGGTGTCGTTTTGCAAAACGGCGTGTGAACGACATGTTAATACAGGTCCTGAGTGTCATATCCAACCCAACAATGTAGGAGCCAAATCTGAACAAGTGCAACTTGAACTATAACCAGATACAACACACTATTTTAAGATGTGGGACAATTTTAACCTGCCAGGCCAACAAGTATAAATAAGTCTATATAAATATTTCATGATGTGAATACCAGATTCAATTATAGAGTTTCCTTTGAAAACAGTCTGCTGTGATTGGAATAGCTTCTGGAGAATTTCACACATACACAAGGTCCCATAGCAACCAACCCCAGACAGGTTTGTCAGGACCTCTGATAGCGGCCACTAAATGGACACTTGATACAATGCTTTAATGCTACATGACAGCAATGGATGGCAAAATATCATTCAAGGATTCATGGGCTTTATATGTCAAATGCAAAGTACACATTTCGACTACAACCAGACGCATATCTGGGGGGTGGCGAGGGGGTGTCTGCCCCACAGGGGGGCCACCGTAGACCGAAACCTGGCCACCCCATTGGCCACCGTAGACCGAAACCTGGCCACCCCATTGGCCACCTAGACCGAAACCTGGCCGCCCCATTGGCCACCCCTGTCATATTTGCGATTTGGTTAAATCAGACTTTGATCTAAAAAAACTCCTTTTATTACGTACCTCTTTCTCCGTGTCCCTGATGATATACTGATAACGAATCAATTGACTGTGCTATTGAGCTAAACTCTCAGAACAGCAGAAATGCAGAAGTTTGGAATCCGGTACTTAGTGTCAGCTTGTTACCTTAACGGCAAGAAACTGATATATTAAATGTGTATTTGATAACTCCACCACTGCCTGAATTAGAAATGATGTACAGTTATAGCGTTACAGAAAATGGATGGATGTAAGTGGTGAGTCCCTGCGTCTTCTGAGGTAAACGTTCAGCAGGATGGGTAGATCAGCCTGGCCACAGCCTTCAGCTGAACAGTCCACCTTCTTCAGCAGGATGAAGGGTTTAGATTGAGGGTCTGGCTTAGATATGGTGCCTTGTTATGTTTCTGGATACTGGGGAAGGTACAGGGGTTCCAGCTCACCTTGGCACTTGGGCTTCACCAGGTCCAACATCTGGCAAAGCAGGTCATGGAAGGGCAGTGGCTCGATGCCCATGGTCTCCATGCGCTCACACTGCTCCTGGTAGAAGAACTCCAGCTCGAACATGGACAAAACGCCGTCCCCATCGAGGTCCATGCAGCGGAACCAGTACTCTATGCTGCAGAGGTCAGGACAAACAGACAGATGCGGTGTGGTTGGGCGTTCAGCCGACAAATATCAAACGAATGCTATGAGTTTTACGTGCTCTGGATGCTGAGTCCAATAGATGCTTAGTGTTCAACTGCAATTTACATATGTGCATCCTGGGAATGCATGCTGGGAATGCACACTGGGCATTCTGCACGTCACCTCTGATATATACTCCATCCCAGAGACGCCACAAGCTTCTGGCACTCTATGATAGGGATTGACGCATGTCACAGACGTCTTGAGATACCTGGTAGGGTTTTTCTTATCTTCCTCCGAAATGAGGAACCACACAAATTCAGCGTAGCTCATCCTGCCCTCTCTCTGCACCAAATTTCCCCTGAGGACGGAGATGAGAGATGGGGCATAGATGATCGTGTAAATGGGACAAAAAAGGCTGGTCTCTATTCAGGAACTACTTGTTATTGGTTCGGTAAATATTTGACAACTGGCTTGGCGAATGGGACACATATAGGCAATACCCTGGGTATTTTTCAGCCCAAACCTGGATAAAAAATGACCAGGAGGGTAAATCAAGACGATCCAGCATCTAGGCTCCAGCAAACTCACCTAGTGACGGCCCCGGAAAATACCCGCTCTATTATTCTACTCGAAGAGGCTATTGGGAGAAGACAACAGGTGTCAGGTGGGGCTCACTGGTCTCCTGTCCAACATGTCCATTCCTGGAGTAGGATCTCCACTCACCGTGGTCATTGTACCTTGCCAGGTCCTTGGGGTCGATGAAAAGGTCGTGATCTGTGTCCAGCTCCCAGAATTTACAGTAAATGACGTAGAAATGCTCGTAGGAGAAATAGTCTGTGATCTGGTTAATGTCATCCTCCTCTTCCAGCAGGGCCAGCGTCTAAACAAACAATTCTCATGTGTCACTGAATGACTATAATACCTGATTGGTGCAAAGTCTTTAATTTTTCCCACATATAAACTCATAACCTGGCTTATAAACTTGTTCCTCAGCATCAGTTTGCAAGGTCTATGACCATACACCAAAAACACACACGTGCCATTTGAAGGGTAAATTTTAACCTACAACATTCCACTTAAATTTGCCACAGAAGTCGTCCTAAACATGCAGGACAGGCCATACCTGCAAGAAGTTACTCTTACGTAGCTCCATCATGGTCATCCTTCCTGTCCAGGAGCGGTTCACTGTGTAGAAGATCCTCTGGATCACCTGTTTCCCGACAGGAGATAGCTCAGGTGGGCCTTGAGACCCAAAATGGCACATTGCGGTGGCTTTCATGCACGGCTACCAGGCTGAGCTCAAGGCTGGCATTACCAAATGGGCACCCTGAGCTCTGGGGCTGGCATTATCAAATGGGCACCATGGCAGTGTAGTACACCAGTGCTTTTTGGAGCAGGTTCAGCTCGCTTAGGGGGACAGTGCCAGCTACATTCCAGGCTAACATTATTTGTAACATTATTTTAGCAAACAATTCACTAGCCTGCCAGATAGATTTACCTTCTGAATTGTACGTGTATGACCTATAGAACTGTACACTCAAAAAGTTACTCTAATCTACTGTACTGGGCTTAGATGAAAGGGTTTGTGAATTTCCAAAAAATTAATATGTTTCCAATGTTTCATGAACCCTTGCGTTTTACACATTCTGCTCGTATTTGAAAGAAAGTAGAAAGAGTTACATTTATAAAATCATGCCCATCAACCCCTTTGCTCGCTTTCCCAGCCCATGAAACCGGACGATATAAGAACATAAGAAATTTACAAACGAGAGGGGGCCATTCGGCACATCCAGCCTGAGGGCGCTGCATGGTTGGGGAACTGTACTACACTCCCCTCTACGCTATATAAATGTCAGAGTACAATCAGAAGGCCAGAAAATAAGCAGAATGACGACAGCAAGCAAGTGGTCTGCAGCTCATACAGCTGGGGGTTCTATCAACAACCCCCGCCCCACCACCCTGGGGGGAGCCGCAGCTGCCTTCACTGGAGGAAGTGACTAAATATGGCCGTGTATGCGCCGGCTGTTCTGGAAGGGTGGGGGGGGTCATTCTTTCCGTGACATAGGGCCTGCTGATGTCCCCAGCACGTTCCATGCTGTTCACCCTCTGCTTTTCCCATTCACTCCCTCCCCCTGCCCCACACCAGCAGAGCCGGCATGTGGATTTCATTTCATAAAGACCCCACAACACGTCACCCCCAGCCTCTCTTTGTCATGCAGTTCCATATGCGCCTTTAGCTCAAACACGGAGTGCAGCAAGCGCTAAATGAAACCTATCCCCGAGCCAACTTCTGCTGTCAAGATACGTGGGCCGAGGCCAGGAGACCTGCCATGGAACTGGGAGGGTGCAGCGGGCCGCTTACCGTGGTAATGTACCGGGAATGAAATTCGGGGGCATCCTTCAGAAATGTCAGCCCTGGATGAGTGTCCACAATGTCCTGGAGGTCACAGGGATGACGACACGTATAACGAATGGGAGCACAGTTGTATACAGAAAGAGTGACAGATACGCGGGGGTGGGCTGTCTGTGAGCAAGATGGTGCCCGACACACGAGAGATGCGTTTCTAAGAGGGACTGAAAGGTGCAGTATCACGTTACTCTGTAGGAGTAGCTCTTACACAATCTCACTATCAAACGATATTTACAAAACATCCTCCTATCTGAATAGAACAGCCAATATACCGTTGCTGTCCAATGAAAAATACAAATGTCCGAAAATGCATTATTTCAGGAGAGTGAAAATGCATCTTCTGTGAAGCTACTGTACCAAATGAACCGAAAACAATGTGAGACACACTTAGTACCGCAAATGGAAACTTTGCACAGCTGTCAGTGAACAGTTTGTGTTACTTCGACTTACAAGGATTGTTGTCATCGAAAAAACTGTCAGTGTCAACAAGATACAAACTAATCTCGCTTCATATTCACAATTAACGATGATGTTAGTTAGCTAGCTATCAATGTTGTTAAAATTGTCAACAAAAAATGAATCCCTACAAATGACTTCCAAGAATACAAATGTTAACTAGTACAAACATAAATACAGTGGTACCTCAAAACTCGAACTTATTCCGTTCAGAACTCCGGATCGAATCCTAAAAAGTTCGAGTTCTGATCGAATTTTTCCCATAAGAAATAATGGAAAACGAATTAATTGGTTCCCGGCCCCAAAAAATTACACCGAAATATGTTTTTTTTAGCATTTAGCAAAAACAAAATGAACCGGATAAAACAAGAAGAGCATATACTGTACTAAACACATCTAAGCACATTTATCAAAACAGTAATTTGTAAAGTAAAAAAATAAATGCATCCAAACAATGTGTCCTGCCCCGATCGTCTGTTCCTTCCGTGTGCCACGCCCCCTTGTTAACCCCGTGTGGAATCCCCATGTAATCAGCTGTTTCTGGCTGTTGTCATTTGTCCTCTGTATTTAGTCCACGTTTCAGTTTGTTTCCCCAGTCCGGTCATTGTATTGTCCCGTCTGTGTTTTGGCTGCCTTACCTGTAATTAAACCCGTATTCCCCGATACCATGACATCTGCGCCTTTGTCTCCGTTCCGTCCCCGCTCGGCACGACAATATTATTATAATTAAATGTATTAATGTTTTATTATTAATATTTAAGTAATTAATAAGAAATCTTTATTTTTAAATGTATTTTATTATATAATAGTTACTGTTACTGTCTATATTGTCTAAATTTATTTTTACTGTGTAAATATATGTATTCAGCTAGTGTAAACATGCACGATGATATCACAGCGAATGCGAGGCTGAGACTGAAGCATTACCTTTTGTTTCTGCTGAGAGACGTGTCACATGACTCAGTTCCACACGCGTACAAGTTCTTAGGTCGGCATTCATGGTTTGACTTCTGAGATCCAGATCAAGTTCTAGGTTTTTTTTTTTTTTTAGAACCGGTTGATTCGACTTTTGAAAAAAAGAGTTCGAGAACTGAGGTACCACTATACTAGTTATTTATATAACTTCATAAAACATCTTTCCGTTAGTCAGCTAACTGTCAAACGCTATCAGGAGACAGAGAAGAATGGGTGCATTCCATCTATATTAAAAGATCATAAATGTCAAAAAGTGGATATATGTAGTTTTTATTGGACAGTGATGACATGCTTCAGAAAAACCCAGAACATGCGGATGCAGCAATACTGCGGCCCCATCAATGTTGTCACAGTGACCCCGACGCCATCGGCTGTACCTGTAACAGCGGAATGAAGTCCTCCTGCTCCAGGTAATGACATCCTGGCTTGGCCAGCAAGTAAACAAACTTCGATGCGTCATCATAGCAGCTGTGCAACAACCTTGAGCAGAGAGAACATGGTCAGGTGATCGTAATCGTTAGCAGAGATTTGTATTGGTTTAAGTTTTCACAAGTGTGTGTGTGTGCATTAATATGTTCTGTGTTTGTGTTGTGGTCTCCACATGCTAATCCATACCCCCACCCCAACTCGCAGGGAACCACAGACTCAAAGGTTTTATGGACGGCTTCCTTACTTCCGCCACATCGCAACAAAAGAGTGGACCGAAACAAAGCCTGTTCTCTCTCCTCCAGCGCAGTTGAACATGGGGGCCTTCCAGTACAGTGGGTAGCCACAAGCCTGCAGAGAGGAAGTGAGGTCACTTCCTGTTGGTCTCACACTCTGATTGGACCACAGGCCCCTGTGGCAAACTTAGACGTTTCCCAGTCTGCTTGAGGCACCCTGGGCTTTACCTTTGTGACCTTTGCCATTTCATAAATGTCAGCTTTCTCTTCCTCAAACTCGACGAACACGGCCTCGATCTTGGTGATGGCCTCGTCGAAGTTGGAGCCGCAGTTTGGAATTCCCTTGGGAAAGTAGAAGCGTGGAATGTTTACGGAAATGGGCGGGGGTGCCGCTTGCACACTGCTAACAGGAGGAGTGGGGGGGTGGGGGGAGGGAGCGGACGGCCCTGGAGACGGGCAAGGAGGGGGAGTTCCAGGTTTCTTCTCTGGCTTGTTCTGGATCTAGTGAAAGGGGAAAAATAAGAAAAAACACATAAATAAGCCATCTTCCTATAAGGTCTAAATACTCAACATCTCACAAACCGTCATAAAACCAGCCTTTGGGTCTCCAGATACTTCAAACCTTCCTGTTTTTCAGACGACAGGTCAAGTTCCTTGGCCGCTGCATCAACTACACAAGTACATCAAACATGTCTTTAAGACACTGTGACTCTCCATATTCCAACCAAGTCAAAATTATACAGGTCAGGAATACAGGCTGATACGCCCAGAAGCATGAACCATGCTCCATTTGCCTTAAAATATTATCCTGTAAGAGAGATAAAACACCGTAATCACCCGCACACAAAGTAAGAGTGGATATTGACTTTACAGTGGTACCTTGGTTCCTGAACTTAACCCGTTCCAGACTCCGGATCAAATCCTAAAATTTTTGAGTACTGATCGAATTTTTCCCATAAGAAATAATGGAAAACCAATTAATTGGTTCCCAACCCACAAAAATTACACCTAGATATGTTTTTTTTTATTATTTTTTTTAGCATTTAAACACAAAATGAACAGGATGAATGAAGAAAAGTATTTTTTTCTTAATGGCTTCCAAAACAATAAAGATGTTATCCCAACATTACCCCTGTCCTGCCCCTATCGTCCGCTCCTTCCGTGTGCCACGCCCCCTCGTTAACCTTGTGTGGGATCCCCATGTGATCAACTGTTTCTGGTTATTGTCAGTAGTCCTCTGTATTAAGTCCGCGTTTCATTGTGCTTCCCCAGTCCGATCATTGGGTGCGTTCGACTTGCTTACAGCGCTGGCTTAAAGCAACGCATTCTGATCCTGACGCAATGCATTACAGTTAGATGCATTGCGACCTCTCACCCGGCTGCACAAACTGGAACCGCCTCTGTGACGACACACCTTTGCCCTTATTGGCTGAAGAGTTTAGTTACACACATGACGTTTGTATCCCAGGCAGTGCCAATGCGTAATCTGCTATTTCTCCCGAATATCACGTAAAGCAGTGAGAAGTGGTTTATGCTCTAATAGTACACGTAATTTAGTGGTTTATTTATTGTTAATTACTGTAATGTTGCGCTGCATTATTTGGTTAATCGTCCAGCCTGTGAAGAAGGCATTCAAGTAAGAATTGGATTGTAATATGACTAATTTCCTGGCACGTACAATTTATATTAGGTCAACGATGGTTCGACTTTTGATATTTTTGATATTCAGATATATATTTTTGATATATACAGTTTGATATTCAGATCGAGTTCCAGGTAAAACTAGTTTCTTTCGAGTTCTAGTGAGTTTGAGAACTGAGGTACCACTGAATATGAATGATGGGTAATTTGCTCACACCCTTGTTTCCTGTGCTGCCCCCAGGTTCCAAGGTCCCCCCCCGCTTCAGAACCCTGACCAGGAGTAGCTGTGAGATGATAAATAGATGGGGCGCAATATTCTTCAATGCAGCATTATCGCTCTACAGTGAATATGAGAAAACGGTTGTATTTGAGGCTTAGACCATAAAATGTACAGGTCCGTTCCCCTGCTCATTCCATTGCTTACACACTATTGTCCATCTGTAGCACAGCCATGACAGAGTGATATGTGTGTGCGTGATTTGTATATGCCCCTATAACATCAGAAGGAGTGTCATGCAAAATCAATGCCACCCCGCCATCACATAGCCCATGACATCATCAGTAGGCGCCGGCTAATGAGTTCACTGCCAGGGAGTGGCTGAGAAGTCACAACTCCTGCTGTGCTCACTCAGAGCAAATAGCAGCGGCATGGATCACATCACAAAACGTCAGGGATTAAGGCCCGGCCGTAACGTTCAGGCACTGAGGCAGGAGTGACGGGTGGGGATCGGAGCTGACCGATCCCGACTCCTACGGCTGAGAGAGGCCAAGAGACGACACACGTTTTACACAAATTGAAACAGAGGCGTCAAAGGTTTTTTGTATGACATCATAACTAGCAATCAAAAATAAAAGGCAAAAAAGAAATGAATTAAGGCTTTTTTTTAAACCTACTGCAATTCCCACTACATGAAATAAGACATATCTCAGTGTTTGCCTGGTGTGCTGTCATTTATTATTATTACACTTTGTTTGCTGTCGTCCTCGTTTAGTGTGAGGGAAGCACATAAGAATCTCATTATCAGACACATGTCAATAATCTTCTAAAACCACAACTTGACATTAAAAGCCAGCTGGGTCCTGGGATTCATATAAACATGAAAACGATGAGCGAGAACGATGCTCTTCACACACCCAGACCACATGGATCAGGCAGACCTGTGCTAGGTAAGACGGCCCCCAGCTTTTCAGCACTAATGAGCCGAGCAGATAAAGCAGAATATCCATGCGGCACCTGTAACCTGGGGGCTGGGGGAGGGGTCAGAACATCTTTCTAAATGCAGTTGCTGGCTGACTAAACAGGGGCCTAGTCCAGGTCTTCACGAAGGGGCCACATCTAAGAGCCCCCCCTGCCCTGTCACCTGTGGCTCTCTCTTGCAGAGATCACCAACCCTACCCTGACCCAGTCTGAACCTCAGCGACCCTTACTTCACATATAAAGGCAGAGGGTAAATAAAGGACGAATGGGCCGATCATGGGTGAGCATTCTGGGAAAATGAACCAGCAAGCCCTCCCATAGAGAACGTCCCCACCGCGACAGCTGTAGCAGTCCCCCCTGAACAACCCCCACCCCAGGCCCTGCTAGGCTCATTCTGATACTGTATTCCATGCCCTCAAGGTTATTATTAGACCCATTGGTATCTACCCGCAAATAGTGTGTCTTTGAAGGTATGTGGGCGTCCGCTGTCGGCACCGTGGCGCTGCTTTGCCGTAACTGACCTGCTGCTGCTGGAACGACTTCAGCCTCTTTTTGAAACGGGATGGAAGGACAAAGTCGCAGCCACGAGCGAGAAAGGCCAGCTCGCCCCGCAGGTCGGGGTCTCTCCGCAACGAGGTCTCTTTGATCATCATACTGGCAGGGAGGCGGGACGGCGCTGCCGGCTGCAGGTTTGGCGGGGGGGGGGGGGGGGTACTCTGACTCCGCCGGCCCCACTGTAAGACACCGGCCCGGTGCCCGCGGCACACAATAGGATGTTGTGGTTCCGCACAGTGCAGCGCGAAGCAGATTTCTTGGTGTCCTTTGTTCCGCGGCGGCTGGCCGAGCGCTGGAGCATCGTATCTCAAATTTCGGGAGAGACTAGGGCTCCCAACCCACTCCTGTTCTGTCGATTCGTTGCCGGGGGTCCCAGAGACGGCAAACTATCGCCTCAGCCAGCAGCTCGCTTCTTTCCGAAACATGAACCCGTGCAAGGACCTGGCTGTCGGGCAATCTGGACAGCAGGTGTGTGTGTGTGTGTGTGTGTGTGTGTGTGTGTGTGTGTGTGTGTGTGCGCGCGTGCGTGTGTGTGTGTGTGTGTGTGGTGCATTGTGGGAAAAGAAATACCCCCTCCCCTATTCCCAACCTGAACTACACAAATGTCCAACCGCTAAAGTTAGCATGACTTAGTTTGCTGTCAGCTCCCCCCAAAACCCAACGCAGAGAACACGTTTGGCGCAGTCATCCACCGCGAAGCATTCCTCTAAGGTAGGCGATGCCGCAGATTCTAGCCATGACAAAAACAATCCATGCAACACGGATCGTTGAATGCACGCTAACCTGAGCTAAGTTCACGTCTTGACAGCATCCTGTTCTAGCAAGGTGTATCTGAAGGGGTCCCATAGAACCTGTGGAGGTTCTACTTTTAGCTCAGTATTTGTTCCAGCAGTATATGTAGGTCACTCTTACAAAGTGCATCAGCTAAGCAACAAGCTTAAACGTTGACATTTGCTACCATGTAAAATTATCATTTTTATCTTGAAAAATATCTGTCCATCCATCAGTCTTCCAACTGCTTATCCTAGTCAGGGCTTTGGGAATCTGTAAAACTTTTAGGTTTCATGTTCATGTTTGCTGAAAAAGACTCAGTGCTGTATCACAAAAGAAGTAAAAATAATAATAATAACAACTGAATCACTAACAACGTACTCAAGTTTGCAGCCTTGTAAAGTGGTATGACCAGCACCACTTAGTGGTGACTAGCGAGTACTGACAAAATCCAGTCGTTTTTACAATTTAAAAAAAACAGACAGCAACTTAATTAAAATGATCGTGGTGTACCCTGAGCACCACAGCTAGCAGCAAAACATTACATAAACCATTTTATGATGAATTTGGGGAGTCGTATATTTTTCTGCCAAGCCCCACTGCACCCCCCACACACACACACACACAATATTCACCCCCCTAGTATAAATAACGCACCCTGCGGAGGAGGGATCATGACATTTTAGATGCACATAGCAATCCCAGAGTTCCTTGCCCTGTCTCCAGCAGCTGTCTGGAGAATATCAAGCGGATCAAGAATCCACAGCGGGGAGGACCGTCCCGGGATCGAAAATCCCACCCCCCCCCCCAGTCTATCGCTTGCTGCCCAGCGGATACTTCTTACACCAGTGTCTCCCAAACCAGTTTTCAGGGCACACTGGACAGATCCACGTTTTTTTTCGTCCCAGCAAACGTGTAAGCTATTTAGAGCTCCTTTGGCCAGGTGTTCTGGGAACTGGGATAAAACAAAACGTGGATCTGTCCAGTGTGCCCTGAAAACTGGTTTGGGAGACACTGCCCTACACCGTTCCATTAAATACCAGTATTACAGTGTAATTAAAGTACACAAGCACAGAAGTAAATGTATTGGAATTAATTAATTGTTGTTGTGTTTATGAATGAGGCTGACCTAGCAGTCGAAGCGGCTGGGAATATTACATAACTATCTGACCAAGGGGTGACATTGAAAGCATGCAGGCCCCCCGTAACCAAGGATACCTGCCTGTGTACACAGCCCTCACTTCATTCTGCTATCTCACTGCTCCTCCTCACCTGGGTCCTAGCGTTTAGCATGCTAAAGACACTACCATGCCAAAGGATGGGAACTCTATCCCCGCAGCAGATATGCTTGCAGTCTTACACTATTACATATCTGCTTAATCAGGTTAAGCTGCTACGCCAAAGTAATGATCACAAATCCCCTTGAGTAACTGGGGCAAAACCAACTACCCACCGCAGTAATAATCCGGGCAGTTACCAACATCCAAGTATTCATCCACCTTCTTTTAGCGGATTTGGTTGCTACGGCATGTTGAGGTGGTGTTTTTTAACGGCAACATCCCCATTTCCTAGACGACCACTCTGGAATATCGTTAGTATTTGTCCGACGGAATGCACGCATTTTCCCCTGAAGGATGTGCGAAAGCTAAGCACCTCGCCTTCACGCCATTCAATCGGCCAATGAAATTAGCCCGCTCCTACCGAACGTCCTCGAGGACATTACCAAATAAAGTGGCTCCAGCTGGCCAGATGCCCCCTGCCCAGGGTGACGGGGGTCCCGTTCCCAGAGAGCAGTGTCATCATCCTTACCTCCCCTCAGGACTGGCACAGTCAGCAACTTCCAGGAAAACACCAAGCCAACGGAGCCACGGAAGCAGAAGACCTCAAACCAGTACAGTTATTCGTTTACCCTGGTAACCAGTCCAGCAGGCAGCACCACGCGCCATCCGCGGGTCGCGCCCCCATCCGCGGGTCGCGCCCCCATCCGTGGGCCATACCACGCCCTCAGCCGCGGGTCGCGCCGCGCCCCCATCCGCGGGCCATACCACGCCCCCATCCGCGGGTCGCGCCGGGCCCCCATCCGCAGGCCATACCACACGCCCCAAAATAATCATTCAATTGGCAGGAAAACCATATTAAATGTAACCCTAAAGGTACAGAACCCCTGTCATCGTCACAACAGGGCAGAATATCCCAGAACGTGTCTCAAATCGACTATAGACAATGTGGCCCCCCCCCCCACCAGTAGCGACCTGAGCCACATAACACAATTTTCACAGCACGCAGCTGAATACTGAACAGCTCCCCCCAGAAACGCAAAGGTCATTCCTGTGGGATATCTTGCGGTGCCCCCCCAATATGGTCTTTGTTTCAGTGGAGACTGTAATTAATGTGGCTTCGTTATTGCCGACACCCCAGCTGAGGTCACCCTCGCAGCAGCTGGGGTGTATAAATAGAACCGGGGGGGGTCACACCCACCCCCTGGCCACTTTACACCTCGTAGCAAAGGTGTGAACTGGGGGGTGAAAGGAACAGGCTTCATGCCATGGGTTTGTGATTTCCTAACCAGACTGCAGGCAGGTCAGGGTGTCAGCAGTGCGGGAGGTAGCTACCTTTCACCGTCAATCCGGAATCCTCTCCTTCGTGTGGCGGGAAACAGCCCCCGACTCCCACACTCGCTAAACCACAAATGAAAATCACGCAGCTTCACATCATAATGACGCTGGCGCGCGCATTGGGACTGGAGCCTATGCCCCAACTGATGCCTGGTGCGAGTGCTGACACTAATTATTTGTTAACATTATGGCGAGTAATTAACACCAGGGACAGTAACTAACACCCCGAGAGCATGAAAGAACATCCTTTTTCTGACCCCAACCCCCACCACCACTAACAGGCAAAAATCAGCAAGAGCATGAAAGGTTCTGAGCAGTGAAGCTGGAGGCTGGGGGCCAAACACCCCGGAAAAAGTTATGAAGGAGGCCGACGGGGGGCTGTGATCCACCTGTGACTCTCCAGTGGCTGCGTTGGCGAATTTTGGAGCAGAACGATTAAAGGTATTTGGGAGCGAGGCGTCCGGCCAGAGGAGCTGACAGTGAGTGGGGGGATCCGCCTTGCTGTTCCAAAGCAGGTGGATCCGCCGCAGAGTCCCTCATTGGGGATTCAGTATGTGCTGGCAACCGGCGAGCCCTCAGCAGGCAGGGGGGGGGGGGGGCGGGCGACGCGGGTGTCCACCATGCCGCCCACTGGGTTTCAAGCCGCGAGGGCGACAGCTTTGGCTGAACGTGGGGGCCACATTCAGAGCGACACCGGCAGAGCTGCAGGGGGCGCCCATTCCATAAGAGCAGGATTAATGAAAAGCTTAATTAAGTTTAAAAAATTCATTTGGTCCATTTTTTGCCGTTTCATGCGACCGCCAATGACCTATAGCAAGGCTTCCTCGTCATATGTTAATGTACTGGGGACCAAAACTCACTTCCATTATATTTCCAAAGCTAAGTCCATATAAATTTTTCTAGAAAATATATCCCTTGGACGGAGTGAATTTTGAAAATTCGCTCTTCAGATGACCTAAAATGATTTACTGTTCAACTTTCCGTTTTAAGACAGCCTGGCAGGCAGAAACTGCCCGATGAGTTGACACTGTTCGACTTGAGCACTGACCGGAAGTTGCTGCGACCAAGAACGCTTATTCACAGCTGGAGAGACTCAGCAGACCTTTGCGACTGGAGCCAAAACATAAGCACATACCCCCCATCTCCACTTGACTGGGGGGGGTCACACCGTTTCACTGACTGAACAGAACGGCACCCCTTGGGGTTGCTGGCATCATGGACACCAACTGGAAGCGTGAGGCTTACGGAGAAAAACACTGGCAATTTCAGAGAAGACGTCGAAAAGGCTGCCCCCTCCTCACCTGCGTCACCCCCTCTGTGCACAGCCCAAATGTGCTGACATCAGTGCTGCAAAATGATACATGCAAGTAAAGCTTCCATTTTGCAGTTTATTTCTGCTGCAGGCACTGGGCAGACTTCAGACATTCACACGCATACGCACGCCGCCCTTTCAGTCTGCTTTTCCAAAAATAGTTATACAGAATGCCGTCGCCACGGCGATAACCCTTCACCTGGTTGGGGAGAGGCACTTTGGAAGTAGGAACTACGAATCCCCGTTCTTATGTCCACAGGGGCTGTGGGGGGCGCCAGTGGTGACACCCTATTTTAAACCAGTCCTAAAAGATGGGTTTCAGAACAACTTCCATGGTGGGGGGGGGGGGGGGTGTCACTAAAATCACTGCCACCAACAGAGGGCGTCCACACACTGCAGTCCGAGCCTGTGGTTCGGACCGTGACTTACTTTAGGGGTTTTGGAGTCTCATTAGAGAAATGTCTGTTAACGGAAAGTATCTTCTGCTGATAGACAGAATGTGTTAAGACCGAGAATATTATCATTAGAAGATCACAGTCGTGTTCTTATCCTGTAATTAAAGGGCCAAAAAAAATACTACAGGCAATTCCACCCTTTGCCACTAGGTGGTAGAATTGTTCAGTGAGTTAACTTTAATAGTTAAAAATACTATTCCAGCGTTATTCAACTGACGCCTCCTTCTTGACTGTTTCACTAATCTATAGCTAGCACCGTAAATTCTTCACGCGATGCTTTGTGCTGCTTTTATGAATCATTCTGAGCCTCTCTCTCCATCCCATGCTTCCTGCATGTGTTGTCAGAACTTGCATTTGTCCCATTCATACAAATCCGACGGAGATCAAAGGCCTACACTGAAAATAAACACCTGGCAGCCGTTTAAAACCCCATATTTTATGCTGCACGACAGTCCTTGATCTCAACAACTCGTACAGAGTGCAAGGCAGCACTCGACCCTGACAGACACGCCCGTCTGCATCAATGCCCACAATGGACAAGGTAGTCAGACCAGCTCAGAAACACTCAGATTCAGGGTGGGGCATCCACGAGAGAGCAGAAATGATAGGCCCAAACGAGCTAGTGTACCAGCGACCCACCGGCCTGTGCAGCGGGTCATCTGCAGATAATGCAGGCCATTTTGCAGGAAACCAAAACTGCGTCAGAAGAACTGGGGCAGTGGGTAGACAGACCCCATGCAATAGAAATTAATGCTCAGATCTTAGTCAAATCCTCCGTGAATGTGAAGGAGTCAGCAACCCGCTTCACAATGCACTTACACATAAGGAACACTTGGTGGCACTGTTTGCATCTTCTATGTATTGATTTTCCTACAGCCCCACTTGACAGGGAGCAATCTTTCGCTCATTAGTGGACAATTTATACTGGCCTGAAGCTAAAATGGATAGCTGTAATGTCATAGGTAAAATGTCTACAGAAGACTGCAAGCCTTCTCCAAAAGCTAAGCGCAGGGAGGTCCTTGATCAGTCTCCCCTGAACATTCCTGACTACGACCTCTGCTTCTGACAGGCCTCAGCCACACGTCCTGCAAATTATGTCAAAAAAATTACTTAGGCCTCTTGGAGGAGAGAGAGCTCAAAACTTACATGCCTTAATGGCTTGCAGACCACCTGATTCACGTGGGGCAGAACCTTCCTGCACGAGAACAGTATGGACCCTAGAATACATTCACATCTACCTCGGGTCCTTCAGCATACTCGCCTAAACTCTTCTAAACTTATTTTAGTGTACTCAATTCCGGTCAACCCATTAGGCGATGGGGACGGCCTCCTAGGGTGTCATCTCCAGAGACTGATACATCTGATTCTCTCTGTTCAACAGTGGGCCAGTCTTCCATTTTGAAGATTCAAGATTCAAGTCAACTCTTTAAATATGCCATGTGTTACTAAAGCATTAAATATCCAAACGATCACTGCTGGCCTCTCCGCTTTTGTTATTTTTCATACCGTCTGATGTCTTTATGTTATAAATAACTGGAAAAATGTTTGCCAAATCCTCCCAGATTTCAGCGAAGGGGGAAAAAGGAAGTTGTGCCAGGTTGATCCGGGTGAACGTGCATAGCAGTGTTTCTGCCAGCTGTTGTGCCGTTGGCTGTGAGTTGCTTTACACCGACAATTGGCCATTATTTCAGTACTGGAGATCTTTCACAAATAGCAGCAGAGCTCCCTGTCGTAACGGGGATGGTGTTTCATTTTCTGGCTGGAGTTTTCCATGTTACTTCATTTCCTCCCAGAGTGGAGGATGTTGGTGGCAAATGATGTCATTGCGAGCAGACCCCACATAAACCACCCTGCAGGTTTGCAGAGATATACCCCCCCACACCTCCCCGCCTACACTTGCCCAGCTCCATGTGATGATATCTACTCTCTTGTCGGAAGAACAACACCTCATCGATTCTGTGAGACCACATCTTCCTACTGATCACACTCACCCCAAAGCGAGCACTTTGTTTGTTTGCTTAGTAGCCAAGGAGAAGCAATTGTTCTCCCCCGCATCATTTATTTTTTAAGTTCCGTCTTCCACCTTCCCATGACATCATCATCCCTAGAAATCCCACAGGACCTCAGAAGAAACCCCCCCCCCCCACATACACAAGCCCTAGTATTGGGTTAAGAGCTGAGTAGAAGCTAACCGAAGTCAAACAAAATGTTAGGAGCTCAAGCAAATGATTAATGACACCAGCACTGTCTCACTGTATAGGAATGGAAGCAATGCAGTGACACTGAAAACACAGGGAAACCCTCTGCGGGATGGTATTCCTCTCCTTTGTAGTACTTATTTATGGGGTTCTCATTAAACAAAAAAATGACGAATCCCAATTTTATGATTTCAGTGAACTTGATGAGTGTTTAGCGTTGAGCCTTATTTTATGTTCGAGAGAACATATTGAATTATCCTCAAGTACTATTGCAGATTGCTAGATTATTCTTCCACACACCAGCTTTTCTCTCCCTTTGTACCTAAATTGTTGTTTCCAAGTTTCCTGCCGATTGTGTGGTCCACCTGGTTCTTATATGGCCAGACACACAGTGGAGAAAGGACACGTTGAACGCTAAACCGTCATACTGATCACCAGCTGTTTTGCAGGTACTCCATGCATCGACCGACAGGCTTCAAAGGCAGCGGTGGCCTTGGCTGAGTGGCCCAGGACCCAAGCTCTGCACAAGGCTATGGGTCTTGTGTACAGACCCATAATTCATACCCTGGAGGATTTCAACACTCTCTTATTCAGCAAGGCCAGGATGTTTGTCGTTTTGGCCAAGCTCTTTGACAGTGTCTTCCGGAAGGAACTGGGCCCTAGGCCTCTAGAGACAGGACCCTTCTGTTGTCTCACGTTACAGAGTCAAAGAGATCAAAACAAATGGCCTTTTACTTGTTTTTTTTTGTTACCACCTGTTGTTTTGCCTAAAAATAAAGACTGTTTTCCGGTCCACCAACGACAGATATTCCTTGGTCCAAAACCAACATTCCCTTAGCTACTTGACAGATGTTGGTCATCCTTGAGACTTTGTGTATATAGTCCAAGGTCATTTCCTTTCACCTGGGGAGTCAGGTGCAGCGGTACTGATTAAACTGTCCGGCTGGGCAGAAGCCGGCATGCCTTGTTTACAACCAAGACTGACAGGTTTAATTAGGGCAACGCCCCTGGCTGAGGAGTGTTATTTGCATAGCTCGAGGGTGCCAGGGCAGATCGGGTGATGGGGATCTATTTCCGTTCCCGGTGGTGGCCCCCTGAGGCACGGCCAGCTCCGCTTTCCCACAGGCGACACTCCGTCTCCAGCAGGATGCCGTAGTAGCAGGAGTAAACACATTTAGGGTCGTCCACCAGCACCTTTGTCTTGGGCGGAGCGAAATGATTCTGCTAACGCTTGCAACTCTGACCTTCTTCATGGTGCAATGCCAACATCGCCCAACCCCCCCCCCCCCCACACTGGCTGTGAATTTTGCGGCCTGACGAGAAAGACTCACAGATACTGCCATGGTCTAAAAGTGACTGCCACACACACACACACACAGTGTGTTCATTCGGATCGACCACGCACAACCGAGACCCCATAGACACACTGGGAATTCCCGGAACCACACATGGTTGAAAGGGGTGTTGCCAGATGCCAGCTAGGTGTAAGTGGTGCATGATGTTCTCCCAACAGACAGAGGGAAACGGCAAAGCCAGCAGGCAGGTGGGATCAGGTGCAATGTGTCTGGGCGTCTTTTTCCTCAGGGGGCAAGAGGTCGGAGTTTGACACTAAACCGTCGATCTGAAGTGGTGCGACCTGCACAACAATGAGTCAGAACCTGGAAAGGAAAAACTGTTCTTTCAAACTTCCTAATTTTAATAACTTTTCCATTGCTGAAAAGATGGTAGAGATAAGTCAATAAGTTCACTCTGGTCCAAGACTGAAAGGGTACTAATATGGGCACCATATGGAATGTGCAAGACCAGGCAGACCTGGGGCGAAGACCCACGTCCTACATGAGAAGGTCCCAGAGGCCGCTTACCTCCACAGCCATATCAAAGTGTCACGCTACTCTCTGGGACCCAGCAGATGGGGGCCATTCCTGCCAAAGGTTTGGCTTTCAGAATCTCTGTTGGTTTCTGCAGCTAGAAGTTGTTCAAATTAAATAAGATGTGGCACTCGTTTTGAGCTCATTTCAAAACAAAGAAATTTGCTCATGTGTACTAATCGAACATGTTCACTGCAAATCAACTTTAAAGACTGCAACCCCCCCCCAAACCATATTTTTTCCTAAACCTGTGCCCCCCACATGAATGTGAAAGATCCCTTTTTTGTTCTAACTGCAGAAGCAACCAGTTACGTCAGTTAAGTTTCCACCTGGTCCTGACTCCTGTGATCGATGTTCAGAAAATGGGTGGATGTCGACAGCCAGCACCTCCTGAAATACAATCCTGGTGAGGCTGCCAGGAGGCATTTTGTAATCCGCTAACTTGCTCTGTGTCAAATATTAAGGCCTGCGGGCACAGAAACAGACTCGCTCTGCGACAAATTCTCTGTCTGTGATGCAGCACCAAGTGCTTTCACACCGCAGAAACTTTTTTCGGGAACCAAAAAGATGTTGAAAGACAAACTACTGTAAAGTAGGAGTGTAACGGTGCGCGTAGTCGTACTGAGAACTTTCGGAACCTGTGTGTTTGCGTGTTTCCCCCGAGCAACATCTGGAAAGGGGCGGATGAAGCCGTGCCACTATGCATGCGCGTGAACGTCACAGTGTCAAGCTGGAAGTTGGTAATGTGAGTACAAGTGCAGCACAGGGATTTTTTAAATGTTGCACCATAACGGATATTTATTTTGTTATGTTTTGCATTTTTTGAGACAATACTTGTGTTCATTTTCTAAACGTGCACTTTAATGGATGTTTACTTGTTTAAGAAAGACAGCCTTACTTTGTTTAATAAACCAATGTTTAATAAAGATAAAAAGAAGCGACTTACATCTTGTTTCTTTTACCCCTGCTGTACCGAAAAGGTACCGAGCCGTGATTTCAGAACTGAGGTACGTACCAAACCGTGATTTTTTCTGTACCATTATACCCCAACTAGGGTGGAGCTTATAGCGGGAACTTGCTGACTGGTTGACTAAAGGCACCGGTTTTATCTTGGAGGTTACACAGAGTATGTTTTTTTGTTTGCATATCCATATTTCAGCATTGGAGAATTTGATCGACGACCAACATATTTATATTGCCGGGGCTGTTGGTGAAACTTGCCAGCGCGTATTAGTGACACAATGTTATGTCAATTTTTTTTTTATTTTATGGAAAATGAAAAGATTGATCAACTGCCCAGATTTAATAACAATTCTAAATATATCACGGGTTGCAGAATTAAATAAAAGACTGTGTCCCATTTTGATTGTGATTGATCTCCCCAGTAATTAACAAAATGATCTGTGCATCCTCCGTAGTTTTGGGGTGACATTGTAGTTCTATATGAAATTAAATGTAAACTTAACCTCCAAACTGTTTGCGTCTCCCGTACTAATTTAGGATCAGGGTCCCAGTTCAAGCCAGCTACATTAGTTCCTTTTCGAAGCAGCCGAGGTGCTTGTAAGCAGGGACCAGGATCCAGAACATCGGTGTGAAAGCGCCTATATTTGTGATACAGAAAAACCATCCCCAAAATAAACTGGAGTGAAAGAATGATCTATCATGATCTATCATCTATCGCTTCCTAGGTACCAAACCCATACCACAAAATCAGTCATTTCCTAAGCTCATGTGAAACAAGTCCATGTGATTTTTCGTTTATTGATGACACATTGTCAGCTAACACATGCCTTCAATCGGACATCAGGCATAATTGTTTCTCCTTCCAAGAAACACAGAAGTGGCGAGCAACCCCCATATTTGTTTGGGAAGATGTGGAACGATCAGTTTAATAAAGATGAAGTGATAATAAAAAACTGGCTCATTTAACATGTGAAAATCAAGGGGCCCCTTACTCACCCTGATGACCTCAGGTGTCTGCTGAATCAGCAGGGCAGAGCCTGTGTCTCTGGAGGAGATGGTAGCATGACCAGCAGGTGGCGCTGTGACTGCCTTGCCAGCGGAGGCCAGTGTGTCCTGAAGGAGCCGCATCACCTCGCACTCCTTTGACTGTGTCCCCGTGCCTGTCCCGCTCTCCACCAGCTCCTGGGCGAAGCTTTCAATGCTCTCCAGGATCCTGAGCAGGAGTACTCCATCATCCTCATCGTCAGGCCCAGCAGAATCATTCTTAGACAGGGACGGAGATGAGGACAAGTCTATGTCTATGGACATGGGTTTTTTACTTTCTGGGCCAAAGGTCGAAGACTGGGAGAAGCTTGCTGGCTGGCCACCATTCCTGTGGTCTGATGCTGTCAGCTTGCCGCAAGGCTGTGAATCGATAGTTTGGGAGAGGCACTCCAGATCCATCAACAGCTTATCAATATCATCGTCCCTTCCACTGGTCTGTGCTCTGAAAGATCTATGCTCAGAACTCATGCTTTTGAGGGGCACACAACTCTTGTTGGCGTCATGCAAAGGAAGGGGCTCCATGTTGGGTTTAAAAATAGTCCTATTCCTGCCAATCTCTGAGCCCATTCCTGGTTCTGGAAGCATCCCTTGCCTCCTGGAAGCGCCCTGGCCAAAATTCTTTCCCTCCCTATCCAACACCTTTCCTACATCAGCATCTTCTTCTATGTACAAAGTCTCCATGGAGCCCTTGCTGATGCTGTCAGAACTGCTCGATAGCAGGGATTTTGTGCAGGGGAAGCCATCGTTGCGGGTTGTGGTGACAGTGCGGGCAGGGGCTAAGGTGGAAGTACCAGGCCCTGTGCCTTGCAGGCTCTGGGCAGGTTTTGAATTACCCACTGAGCCCTTCATAGTCTTCTGAGACTCTTGGAACTGAGAGAGGGAGGGAGATAGAGGCTGGGTAGTTGGAGGGGACTGGACAACATCCTCGTACCGGGGCGGCTGTTCATTTCCAAAGAGTAGGGAGAAGGGCCCCTGGTGTGGGCTGTGTAGGCCACTGACAAGTTCAGCAAAGTCACTGTGCTCCATGCGCCCTGCTTGTGCCTGTTCCAGCTCCAACGGAAGCCTCCGCAAGTAGCTGGAGAGTCGAGTCATCAAGCTACGGTAGACAACGTCAGGGGTGCCGGAGTCGTCGCCATCACCACCCTTCGCCTTCTTCTGAATGCACTGCTTAATGATGTCTGTGCACTTCTTGAGGTCCTCTGAGCACTTGAGCAGGATGTCAAGGCAGGCCTTGATGTCCTCTCCAGATGCATTGCTGTCTGCCTTGGTCTTCTCCAATATCTTGGCAATGAGGGATTCCTCTGTCAGGCTGTTGAGGTACATCGTTGCAACATTGTTCAGGTTGTGCTCCAGTGAGGTGCTACGGCTCAACTTGTGCTCCTCCAGGACGGACTTCTGCATCACGCCAAAGGGTGGGCAGTTCTCGTCATTGCCAAAATGCCCATATATAATATCCAAGTCCGTTGACCTTCTGCTAAACGAGTCAGGCCTGACCTTCCTGCCTTTCCTGAAGGTGACGTGGCTCGTGGAATACTTGATTTTCTCAAAGGAGAATTCTTTGATCTTGCCACTAGCCAAGTTGATGGCCTCCCCGGTGATGTCCTTCAGGCTGGCAGTGCTTTGGATGGAAGATGCTTTTTTGAACCTGCTGGTGGCTGGGTAAGCCTGGTGATAATCCTCGCTGGAAACTCGGGTACAGGGAGCTGGTGCTACCGGGGCCTCCAGGAGCTCGGCACAGGTGCTTTGGTGGGTGACAGTACAGTCCAGCCCATGCCTGAGCAGCTGACAGGGCCCGGTGCAGTAGTGCACTGCCTGCTGCCCACGCCGGTCCACCACCACACTGTTGTAGCAGTTGATGCTACTGACCACGATGCGATATGCTGCAGCCATGGCTTAACGCTTTTATTGTCGCTTCTGAACCCACACTCGGGGGAAATTATCAATCGTTTTCAAAAAAACATGTTTCTAATTTAAAACAAAAACAACAAGAACTGTACAGTTTCAGTCAGTAGTCAGATAAAACATTTTTATGTAAAAGGAAACATTAAAATAGTCACACAAATAATAGTTTGACGTCCTTGTGGGCCCCGTAGTAATGGACGGTTCCGTCAGTCACAGCTGCTTCCACGCTAGGCAGCATCCACACTAATCATTAACCAGCACCCCACAGTCAAAGAGTAATTGCCCTGTTCCGCCATGGTGGAGAGGCTACCCGCTTGCTGAAAACAGGCCTAGCTGCCTAATCACAGGCCTATCAGTCGGGCTCCGCTGCATCCTCACCCCCCGCCACCATCCACAGCTGAGGCCTGCAGAAAAGGAGGTGTAGGTCCGTCCCTCCCTGGCCGGCTGGTTGACAGCTGCCTTGATGCGTTTCACAGATGTTCTGGCCTCTCCTACTCGCTCAATCAGTCTTCCTTCTCTCTCTCCGTCTCAGGCCTGATGGGGTGAGTCTTTCCGAGGACCCAGTTCCAAGGCGCCACCTGCGAGGCAGCAGAGAAAACAAAAAAATTAAGCGATGCTTTATTTGTACAAGTATAGTTACATTGTAACATTTTTTTATTTAGCAAATCCTACTTTTTCTCCTGTTTGTTATACATAAACACACACATATACACAACTGAGGGCAAAGCTTGGGGTCCTAATGCAGGGGCAGCCAATTATCCAGCCCCCCTGAGGTATTCTGGGGGCACAAAAGCCTACTCCACTGAATTACCTCTACCCCCCCCCCCCCCCCAACAAGATGGAGTGCAGATAATTTTAAGTGGACAGCTACAATATATGGAAATGACACTGCACTGTTCCTAAACCTATCCAATACATCTCAGGCCCTGAAGTTAAAAATCATTCAAGGTTAAATCATTCAAACCCGCACTTAACTTTTTGTCCGTGCCCTCAAATGATCCCTAACCACACAAAAGAAGTACTTCTTAAGATAAGACACCCTGCAGTCCCTTTATAACTTTACAATTAGTCAGTGATTGGTTTGAAATGGCATACACTCTCTTATTTGGCAGGCTTTTCTGAATGTTTAACTCTGCCTCTTCCATAGAGGAAAGCACAAGGACAATGCACAAGTTACAAATGACAGCCGCACATGAGAGGGGGGCGATATTAACATTTACCGTCAGAGATAAAGATGCATTCTCAAAAGATGCATCTAATATACAAAAATTGTCAAAATTAAGCTTATATTAATGTTTCAGATTCATAAATTCCTAATTTATTTTGGCTTCATGAGTTCGGCACAAATACTAGGTATTTTGGCGATTAATTTTTATGGGGTTTCAGTTTTTGTTTTACAATTTAGCTTTTTTGCTAGTATTTCTTTAGCAAAAGAACTGCAAAAATATTTTTCAATAATTTTATTTTAGCTGTCATTAATAATAATCTAAAAAATTCATTAGGGCTACTAGTAGGACATGATGTTTTAAGAGGTATAAATAAAATGTAAAAGTAATCATTTATTTATTAATCATTTCAGTAATCCTCCCTGTCCCAGATATTTAGCAAATCTTATATATGCTGGCAGGGAAAGGGGGTCGATCTGACAGCGGCAGGGATTTGACGCTGCAGGGCTTTCGGTGTATGAAACTCCACCTCTGTAAACACGACAAGCAGAAAAATGCCTCTATCACCAATGGACTGGCTGCCAGTATCTTTCATCACCGCTTAGATGATGGAGAGCCGAGAAGGACACTTCCCAGGATCCAACAGCCGGACCGACCCCCCCAGTTAAAGAGCAGAGCAGGCCCCATGTCTCCATGTGAGGGGGCAGCTTCTGCGGCGTTTCGCTGTCTCTGTACCCTGTCCAGGTTTCAAACCAAAGATTTATCATGACATTTCAACAGAAAGAACAGCTACTGAGTATCACAGGGCCAAACCCTCTCTCTGTCACTCTCTCTCTTTCTCTCCTGGCCAAACCCTCTCTGTCACTCTCTCTCTCTTTCTCTCCTGGCCAAATCCTCTGTCACTCTCCCTCTTTCTCTCCTGGCCAAATCCTCTGTCACTCTCCCTCTTTCTCTCCTGGCCAAATCCTCTCTGTCACTTTCTCCCTGTTTCTCTCCTGACCAAATCCTCTCTGTCACTTTCTCCCTCTTTTTCTCCTGGCCAAACCCTCTTTCTGTGACTCTCCATCTCCTTGCCAAATTCTATGCCCTGCTCTACCTCTTTTTCTCCTGCCCCAGCACTGTCCCTCTCTGTCTATCAGTCTCTTTTCCACCTGGCTAGACCCACTGACCGCACTTGTGATTTCACACAGCATCGCCCATTCCCTCTCTCGCGTAGCGTTGTTCCCTGTGTACTGCTAGGCTCACAGGTCACTGCTCTTTCACCACATGCTGAGCTCATAGCTGTGGCCAGAGCTGAAAGGGATTCTGACAGGCTCATTTACCAATATTTTTCCCACTACCATGCCATCTGTGGGGGAATGAGGCTGGATTATTTTTAACTCTCCATCCAGTTCTATGATGCTGTTAAGTAGCCCAGCCTGTGGTTAATGGCACTGGCTCTTGGGTTTCGAGGTAAAGGCAAAATAAAACCTTAGATCTTAGAACCACAATGCAAGAAAATTTGCAGACCCCTTCAAGAATTAGAAATATGCTCATATTACTCAAAAATGTTGAGATATAAAGAGTATCGATGGACATATACAGCAAACAGACAGGCCCATCTTGTGTTCCTCAAAGTTTCTTCAAAGGATCTGAAGAGAGATTTTTGGTAAAGTGATCTTTGAATGCTTATGTAGGAGATTTAGTCTTTTAGGGAGGCAGTTAGGCTGCCGTGCTCAGTGTGGGAGTCGGTGGTTTGAATCCTGCTGATGGACACATATAACAAAGCTGCCAGGATGTTTTAAAATCACAAGTGTCAGAGAAGGAGGCTCCACAGTCCGTGAAGTCCGTGATAAGCTCAGAGCCACCATCATTGAGTGAAATGGGCAGCGGCCGCTCCTAAGAGCCTCCAAAAACGTTTCATGTCCGTTTTTTCATGAGGAAACGGGACAATTCAGAAGAAACTGCTGATCAAGCTGGACTGTGCAAAAGGGGACACGAGTGCACCCTGGATGCTCTCTGGGCTTGTATGAGTGTCCTTGCTTCCAAAGCCATCCCTATTTGCAACTCTGACTCCCCAGCTCAAAAATGTCCACCTCCTGCACCACCATTTCAGAATCTGAGTGACATTCTATAGGGCAGACAGTGTTGCCCATGATTTTAGCTTACTCCAGAGATTTTTTTTTTCTTCAAACGGGAAATTACATTTCCTGAATGTCTAGTTCTTGCAGAAATCAATCAAAAGCCAAAGTTGGAAATAAGGGTAGGATTTCATTTCCATACAGTGGAGTAAAAAAAAAAAATGCAAAAATCAAGATTTATGGATGATTCCAGAAACTGGTAACACTTAAATTAAAATGGTTTGGCATTATTATTAACACAACAAAAATAAAGTATGGAAAATTAGATTAATGTGGTGGTGTTCAATCCTACATCTGGTATGTGCGCTCCATCTAATGCTAACAGACACTTATACATCCAGAAGCATAAGCGTTGCACAAACACCACATCTTGTCGTGACAGAGCCTGATTGCTTTCTACAAATCTCCCCTGCTAACTCGACAGCCGCCCCCACCTAAGTCATGTCATTTCAATCTTGAAAAATGCAGGCTATAATACCGTGGGGAAGGTTTAGTTAGGGAGACAGAACCCTTAACAACCCTCTGATGTATTATTCCATATTAGAGGCTCCACAAAATGAGGAATAAATATTTATGCAAATCCATGGGCCGGCAAGTCAGCGTTTCCATCCACGGCGCCGAATTCTGCCCCAGAGGATGAGTAAGCTGGTGGAGGGCCTACCAATTTCCCCAGAGCCTTACTGGGGCTTGTTACCAACTTGGGGCCCTGGGCACAGGCGAGGGGGTAGGAGGGCTCTCACACCAGCTGATCGAAAAAGCACTTGCTGGCAGGGGGAGGGGCAATGATGACACACCTGCCAATCACATCACTCATCCTTCTTCCGCCAGATAAGGCGATTCCCAGCTGTTGGTGGGGGATGGGTGTGAGGGAAGCCAGTTCTGGCCAGGAGCCTCCAAACAAAATAAACAGAGGAAGTCCTCCAGGGGGCTGGCCTGGCCACACCGCCGCTCCTGATAGCGATTTTCCACGTGCTGCTCCCTAACCACCGCGCCTCACATACGGGTGCTCAGGACACGTCCCGGCGAAGGCAAGTCGCTTATAATCATCCACATTCTCACCGTCCATCGATCCATTTTCTGTACCTGCTTGTTCTATTCAAGGTTGGGGCCCAGAGCATATGGGCACCCAGGCGCCATCACAAACCATTCCCTCCACAAGCACACCTGCGGGCAGTTTGGCGACGCCAATTCACCACAACGTGTTTCTGGACTTGAGCCGACAGCGCCGACCACTGCACCACTGTGCCGCCATGTCCCTCAGTCCATATAGTTGATTATACATACAATACATCCTCTATCTAGCACACACCGTGACCCTGCACGGTCTGAATTTGCACACACACAGAAGCGCAATTGAATCCGTATGAATGGATGGATAGATACACTGTCAGACTCATTGTCCGTCTCCAGGAAGTGGCTCCTTCCTTCCTTGCTATTTCGGTTCAGCTCCTTTGAAAGAGCAAGTGGATGGGAAGAGACAGTTGACGTCGAGACAGACAAACGTGCATTTCAGACATCGGAAGCTGGCGGGAGTGGAGAAAAGCCACAGCAAACAGTGTTAACAATGAAGGGGGCGCAGGGCGGGCCTGGGGGGGGACGTCCCTTTCGGGCCGGGAAACACCCTGGCTTAAGAGTGTTTGCGGTCTGCCAGTGGCCACTGGCCCTCGGCTTTGTGGGCCCTGGGCTCGAATAACGGCTCTTAAACTCTCCCCACAAGGTTGCGGCTGGCTTGAATAGCAGCAATGAGTATATAAAAGAGGGATTACAGGGTGCCTGGATACCCTGGGGCTGTTTTCAGTCTGCAGGATGCACCTTTAACGTTACTTTCCTCATTGCCAACGGAAAACAGGGGAAAAGTATTTTCGACTGGATGTACACACCCTGTAGTAAAATATAAAACTGTGCATCAGAGGAATACTTAACCTGGAGGTCATGCACAGATCCTTGAGTCTGCAGTGCCTAGACCAGGAAAGTCCCAGAGATGTCAGATGAGAAGTTTGTCAGATGACAAATCACACCATGCAAAATGTGATTTAAATCGCCAGATATGATTTTGAGAAATGTAGAGCAAAGTGGATCTGGGTCATGAGAGTGAAGTCCAAACATAAGCCAACTGAGGAACTGAGGAGAAGACCTCAGATGTGAAGTAGGCATGTCCGACTTTAGGGAGGTGCCACTGGATAACACCCAGAGGAGCCCAGTGGAGCAGCTCATGTCAGGAAGCACGAGTGTCCCGCCCCCTAGGGAGCCCCGCCTTCCCATCTACTTGCTGTCCATGTCTGGCACGAGTTAGTGTCCCCTCTGAACGCTATGTTTCACTGGCAAGCTGTGCTCCTCAATCCAAAATAAGCACATGGAGATGAAAGATCTTTGAGGCTCCAAAGACAAACTCATCCAGCCTGACTCTCCTCTCTGAACAAACTGCAAATTACTTAATTACAGAATCGCAGAACATTAAACATTCATGAACAGCGATGTGCTCTCTCCTCTCGATGATTAGCTCAGAGCCTAACGCAATATTTCCATGACCTAATTCTATAATCTTATTTTCAATTATTCCCTTTTTTCACAACCTCACCGAGGCCCTGAGACTTGCCTGGATAAAACAATTTGCTGTAGAACATACCACCACACCAGTAAACGGTTAATATCTGACTTTTCAGCTCTCTATCTTATGACAAAAGAAAGGTCAGTTCCTTCTTGTCGTTTTAGTCATGACTTTAGGGCCTCAGTTTGTAGGGCGAAGACATCGCCCACAGGCCCCGAGCGAAATACAGGAACAGCTCCAGACACAACAAAACAGAGCACTGAATCACCCCCCCACCACCCCCCTCCCATACTTATGCGAAGGCAGCACCTATGAATGCTTCTACTGTGGCAACACTTATCAGCACCAATGGCCTGAACATCAAAAGCATGATCCAAATCAAAGACCTAGCACCTGTTTTTGCTGAGCCAGCATCGGAGGCTGCACACTCTGTCCCTGGTGCCGGTCCAACACAACACCCTTCAAAGGCAGAACCCGGGGGCCTCTACCAAAGCAGGACAGTCCCAGATCGTTCCGGGCTTCCTGCTGCACCAAATGAAGGGTCTGATGCTCTTGACCAAGGTAGTGTTTGATGGATAAGGCCATGAATGCCAAGCAAAGAAAGATTAGCAAGGTCACTCTTCGATGCTAACCAAAGCCTAGACTAAGAGCAGCAGCACATAAATGCTAACCAAAGCCTAGACCAAGAGCAGCATATAAATGCTAACCAAAACCTAGACCAAGAGCAGCAGCATATAAATGCTAACCAAAGCCTAGACTAAGAGCAGCAGCACATAAATGCTAACCAAAGCCTAGACCAAGAGCAGCATATAAATGCTAACCAAAACCTAGACCAAGAGCAGCAGCATATAAATGCTAACCAAAGCCTAGACTAAGAGCAGCAGCACATAAATGCTAACCAAAGCCTAGAC
>JABFEA020000046.1:4791305-4807487 GCA_019775915.2 Cyphomyrus plagiostoma
CCCCCCCCCCCCCCCCCCCCCCGCCGGGGGCCCCCCCCCCCCCCCCCGCCAAGTCCCCAGCCTAATTCCTTCCAACATCTGTGTTTTCTTGTCCTGTGATGCAAGCAGTTAAAAATATTATATACAGCATAATCTAGCATTGATATGAAGTCACATTAAAACAAAAGAATGATGTGAAATCACGTCAGCAAAGCCTACAGATATCCGATGTAACCAATAAAACAACAGGTGCTCTTCATGTAAGGTTCTTCAAGGAGGTGTGATTTGCACCCAGCTTGTGCACAGATGTTTCCCATAATGCACATGATGCACAGAACACGATGCATGGAACATATATCACAGTGAGACTTAAATGAGCGGAAGGTCCCACAGGCTGGTGAATCCTGAGCTTTACAGTGCGGCCAACCGAGCCAACTGAGTCACCTCAAGATGTCGACGACGACATTCTCAGCAACATCCGTCGGCCAGATTACAAAATGAAATGAGGGGAAGAATATGGTCGGATGGCTCCAGTCACACACCTGAGCTAAACGCTTGTGTCTGCAGTCTTTGAGATCACAGGCATGTCAGCACCTAAGACCCCCCCCAGCAGAGGAGCTTGTCAAAAGCTTGACGTAGCAGCAGCGTGTGAAGGTCCAGAGTGGTCACGCATGACTTTCTCTCAGCTTTGATGTTCTCGCTCTTTCTCTCACTTGTTAACCAGCCCATCTCCTTCCTTGACAGGCCCAGGTCTCAGTTACAGCCTTTCATCAGTCTCTTCTCCTCCTCTATCCCCTGCTCATAGCTTCTCTATCAAACCATCTGAGATGGTTTTCATCTCAGCAATGCAACCTAACCAACAAGCCAGCTATTGGCCAATTTTGGACAAATTAAACTGTGCTTTTACCACCTCACATTGGTTTATTTTGCATGGGATTGTCATTGGCAATCTGCGCTGTAATTGGGTTGTGCATCATCCACGGTCTGCGCTGTGATTGGGGGATGTGCAAGTCACTCAAAAATCACTCGCTGCATCACTTAGCCTGTAAATAGCCTCTCTGTTCACGGTCCCATCCCACAACAGGCTCAGAAATAGACTTCTAAAAGGCTCCGACTCCAGAAGTTGGGATGTGCAGGGACCAGCTAAAAAAAAATCACTAAAGCACCAGCCTCGGAATTTATTGATTTTTAAATGGATCTCACAGAAGCCAAACAGCTGAATAAAAATGGCTCTGAAGTCTATTTTGAAAAGTAAGCCCAGAAACTCAACAGAAGTCTTCAGCCCAGGGTCACCAATAACGCACAGCTAACAGGATATGGATGTTCTTGCAGACATGTCACAGAGGAGATCTGCAAGAACAGGCCGTTGTTTCCATCAATCTCCCCACCATCATTTTAAATCAAGCGTTTCTCTTATGGTCTACATCTGCCATTCCCCCCTTGGCAGACTTCATGCCAAACTTCTGGAAAAACGACCAGATTTAAATATGTAGGGCTGCACTTAGAATGACCTAGTGAGACTTCATAATGCTTCCACAATGAGAGATTTAAGCTGATCTGATAGTAATCACTGAAGGATTAGTGGGTCAGTTCAGCCACATGCATGTCTTTGATAAGGACCCCTAAAGCTCACATAAGATGCAGTCAAAAAAGGCAAAACCACAAGTGCTCTATGTTAACCCTTCATGAGCTGCATGAAAAAACAGTCTAATTTTCTTCAATGGCATCGGTCCAAACAGAGAAAGTGAGTCATATATTTTCAGTTTCCTGACCCCCGCTTAAGGCGACTTGACCTTATAAGGTCCTATGTTGAGAGAGAGACATTGTAAAAACACGTTGTACCCAAGTAATCCTTATCCTTGGCTCCCAGGATTTCTCGGGCAGCAAAAATGTCTGCTGAATATCCATCCATCCATCCATCCATCCAGCACCTACTTTTCCAGTACAGAATCGCACCTCACTGATTTGTCAGCTTCCATTTGAGCCGGGTGCTTAAATTGCACTGAATTTGCTGTGAGATTACAGGTTGACTTCTTATTCGAACCTACAGACCAGAATAACAGTTGCTGTGGCTTCTGCCAGGATAGCAGACGTGTTTATCTCATTTACATCATTCTGCCTATATTTAGGTTTTACTCTTATGTCTAATTTAGCAGCTGTGGTTATGTAATTTGCACTGGTTCCATTAAATTTTGCAGAGCTGAATTGAAAATGATGCTTTATTTGCACAGGTATATTGGAATGCTTCTTCTTACATCAAGACTCAGGGGTCTCCAACTCCTGGAGAGCTGGCTTCTGATGAGACACACCTGCTCTCAGGTAAATACCAGGAACAGGTGCGGCTCATCAGAAGCCAAGTGGGACAGAAAACCTACTGGGGTGCGTTTCTCGAAACCATCGTTGCTAACTTCCGTCGTTCGAACTATGTAAGTACCACGCAGGTGTTTCTCGAAACCATAGTTCGAATGAACGTTCGCAAACACTGTCGTAAAGTTGTGTAGTTCGAACTACAACTATTAAGCTGTAGTTAGAATTCTAGTTCCGGGTAAATACACAAGCGATGGTGGAAAATGCAATCTAATAAGAGTATAGTCACCGTGTAAGTAAAAAATGTAATGTTTAATACATAATGAAGAATCATTTAGCTCTACAATCACATATAAGGCCCAGTAAAAAAAAAATCATTAGTTTATCATCCCCGCCCGCGTGGCGAATTTAGCCCGCATTGATTTTTTTTTTTTTTTTTTTAAAGTGTATTTTCCTGTGTAAATTCCACTGCCGGCATTCAGAAATTTTGAATGAAACTTTTTTTTTTTTATATATTTTCTTTTCATATTAATTTTGCAGATCAGCCCATCTGTTGCTGTTCCTTTTGTTTACTGTTGATGTTGAAAACTTATCTTCCGTTATCTTTTTTCTAAGAAATAAAAATAATAATAATAAAAAAAATTGCCCTCCCTCATCACTTGTTTCTGATTGAAAGGACGATAAACTAATGATTTTTTTACTGGGCCTAATGTGAAGTTGTCTGAAAATGTAGTTTAAAACGTAATTGTTGTGTGGGTCTCTGGTCATAAGTACGGTAACTGTAGTGAGCAATAGAAATGCAAAGTATTAATTAGAACAGGGGTGGCTAATTTTATCCAGAAATGGCCGTTAAACACGCAACTTTTCGCTGCAACTCTAGAGTAAAACGTAGAGGACCGATCGACTAAAGATTTCGCACAACTGGGTTGAGCAACTGATTGAACGGTTATAACAAAAAAAACCTGCAAACACACCAGTCCTTTCTGGATAAGATTGCCCACCCCTGTAGTGGCATATGCAGTTACTGTGTATTGCTTGGTAAAGGATGCTATGTACCATATAGTACACTCCGCCATATATAGGGAAAAAAGAGAAATAATAATGAATAAAAAACAACATTAATAAAATTTTAAAAAAATAATAAAACCCAAAAATAATTATAATAAATCATTATCCTTTGTATGTGTACATGTAAGTATTTGTAGCCCTATGCCATAGGGTGTTGTGCAGTTTCTTCATTATACAAATAACTTAAGAGGGACAACAGTCGCCTTAGAAAAGAGTACTGCATTTTGATGAAGTACGCCTTATTCCCTGACAGTTGTCACTGCCATAACGGAAGAACAGAATGACACTACAGCAGTCAGATAGGAATCCATGCCTTTGTACTTGGGAAATTACGTCTGTAATGTTTGGATATTACACGCACCTGTGTATTCCAGTCAGCCACTAACATTCTGTAAGCGACAACGTTGGACCAGGAATTTGTAAGTGGTCGTAGTATGAGTGAAACACAATGAACTGCAATCAACGTAATTGCAGATGGAGCGTCTTTCACAAAATGCAGTGTTATAGCTAAAAGTTCTGTTTACCACTCCAAGAAGCGTTGCATTATTTTGGCACGATTGCTAATTATAATATATTTTACACAGGTCGCGAGTTTTTGTACGCGACCGGCCGTGAAAGTACTTTGTTAGTTGTTGCGCACGACTTGCCGTGAGTCTGACCATACCATAGTACGATGCATTGTTAATGCTAACTTCCGTCGTTGATCGAGAAACGCACCCCTAGATAGTAGCTCTGCAGGACTGGAGTTGGAAACCCCAGATTTAACTGGTACCCCTGGAGCATTTTAGGAGGGTAGGGGTGATACACAAGGACACAAGACTGAATGTGAGTAGTTGCCTAAGAATGGGATTCAAACTAACAACCTTCTGATCACAGACCCATAAGCCTTATTTGCTGAGCTACACACCACCCCCCCCCCCCATCTCAAGTGAGCCACATTTTGCATTTTTGTTGCACATCTGCATTAACCTTGGTTATGATGATCATCCCATGTCATCAATCCAGAGCTTCAATTTGGCAGGACACAGCCCTCCTCGGGGCAGTAGGAACTCAGCGCCTGGAGAAGAGAAGGGCCACCTCCTAGTAATTATCTCCATTCATTCCACATGCAGCCAGAGTCCTCAGCGAGGACGCATCGCAGTCAGACCGCGAGCCACGGGCCACTGGCCGGGATGAGGCAAGTGCACCAGAGTAACTGACAGTAATTAGCGACAGAAGCAAATTGCAAGGAGGCCAAAATGACACGTCTGGAAAGACTTGCTCAGGCTCGTACAAAAACGAGCAAATGGGCATAAAGCCAGTGAAAAGGTATAAGCACCAAAAGACAGAAATAATGTGGAAATAATGAGCCGAAAAATTACTGGAAAAGGAAGAAAAAGATTGAGGAAATGGAAGACGGAAATCAGGAGGTTCTTAAAAGAAAGGCCTCCATGTTTAGTACATTCGCCTTGCATCAGATCAGTCCCCCCCGATCAAATGAAACAATGTAATTGGCTCTCAAGGTTTGCAGGCTGCCAACTACATGCCTGGCCTGGCCCAAGGGGCCACCGCTGGGCGGCAGTGGAACTGCACCCCAGGTTGTAAAGTCGGCATTTGTGGGGCGGCTGCACTTTACGGTCAGCTGGAGTACAGCAGGGGAACCGTAAACGGGTCAGGAGATGGGGGGGGAAAGTAGTGGAGTAAACAAGTAAACAATCAGTAAGCATCTGTGGGAAGAGAGCTGGAGGAACTGGCCAAACCCCGACCCCATACCATCTCTGTCCACGTCTTCACATCCCAGCTCGACCCGAGAGCTGCCTTCTGCAGCACTCCTTGGTAATTTTGTCTGACAGCTGACCTGAATTTGTCTGGGTCGCTCTGCGCTTGCAGCCTTCCGCGCCACGGGACGGAGTACCCCTTAACCACCTAGTCTCCAGAACCGGCGGCACGCCAGGCGCGTCTTCATGACGGACGGCCTCCTTCGTCCGTTAATTACCAACCACATTATCTCCAGACATTCCTTAAATAACACTTTAATAGACAATATCATTCAGCGCAAGCTTTAAAACCTTATACATCTATAAAAATGACGGGATATTTATTTAGAATATACCTGCTGCGTTCCATCACACTACCACAACACAACCATTAAGCGCAGAGGAATAGACCCAAACGTGCCTCTATTGTTTTTCTGCTTTTACAACACAAAAATATAATACAGCAGAAATGTAAACACCAGATCGCAGTAAACATGTCTCATGTCTCCCCCAGAGCCAAAACTCCCAGCCTGAAAACCCACTTCCAGGAACCTGAGTTTGCTCGCATCCTGTGACCTGTGCGCAACCTCAGCTTAACTGTGCTGCAGAGCGCAGGCCAGACTGGCTCTTCTCAGCTGTGGATATATTCCTAGTTCCCTCAGGCTCCAGCTGACGAACGGCTCCCATTTGTCAGAACTGCATTCGGTTGCTAACTGGACACTTTTATTTTATTCGAGTGAGTCATTCATACAGCTGGACAAATATATACTCCTGCAGTTCAGGTTAAGGAACTTTCTCTGAGGAACAATGACAAGGGTTTACAATCAGAAGCCTGGTTCCTTCGTAACTTCAGCAAGGCAGCCTCTCCTGCAGTCGGGGGCAGCAGTCTGCCGATCTCTTCCTCTATCTGGCAGTATTTCGAGATGAGCGATCCTCTCCACTGGTCAAAGGAACAGGTATGTATACTGCGGTGGGAGCCGGAGATTAACGATGCCCCCTTTTTTGATCACCACAACCCCATCGAATTCTCTCTTGGTCGGCCGAGGAGTACACAGGTCCTGATTTTGCAGAGTCTAAAAGGGAGGAGCTTGTGTTTCACTTCTGTAACCAATCACAGTCTTCGTTGTATGATAGGGGTGAACAACTTTGGGGGGAAAATATCTAATCGCGATTTTTCTGAAAAATACTGTGATTACGATTTGATTCGCAATATATTTTTATATACTTTTATATGTCAAGCTTCAGTTCAATATTCAGTGTGTAACAGATTCGAAACATTTAAAACTCGGAAAAATCAGGACGTCCTGAGGAGTGAGAATAACCAGATAGAGGACAACTCAGAAAACAAGACCCCCCCCCCCCAACCCAACCCCACTGAAAAACAGGTCAAGCTTTTATTTCTGGATTGATGACTGTCACTGTGCGTCAGATTGATAAAGCAACAGAAAGCCAGATTTGGTGCCGCTGTAGCTATGGCACTTCCCAGGACGCCAGGTTTTTCAGAGCATCAAGTAAGGCCACATAAGTCCCTCTCATCCCAGCCCAGCTGTCCCCATCCTTCAGCGGGCTTCTGACGTCAAGACCCTGAGATCACATGACAACCTAGACTGCTGCGTCGGCTGCGTGTGTAGTCTGCGTGGCAGACCTTTCCAGTGGCATTCATCTCTTAGTCATAACCTGGGCGTCTCTCTCTGCTTTCCAGGAGGCTCACTGAATGGAAACAGATCTGTCCCACGGGACCAAATGGACCCCCGCATACTGACCATAGTTAGCATCTTCATTAAATGCAGAAGGTTTAAGGCAGGCCTAGAAAAATAACGACACATTACACTGAACTCTCTGGTCTCTCGGAAGGACCGCATTTGATATCTTTGTAATGATCATTTCAGGGTCTCTCCTGGGCTGTTCCACCCTGCCAACCTTTTATTCTTTACTCCTCCGAGCAAAATTTATGGGTCAGTGGACGTCAAAGTGATTAAGGCTTAAGCTTGTAAGTAAGGAGGTACTAGCTTGGAGATCAAGGTTGCAAAAGATGCTATGACCCAAATGCCCATCGTCCTAAAAATGACACAGGACCATTAATAGAGATCTGAGTTAACCGCCATGAAACACGCCAAGCCCTTCTCCATCAGCAGGCCTCTAAATCTGGTCGACTTGCAATTTAATTACTCTCAGGAAGTTGCTCTTTTTTGGTTATATTTCACCAGCATAGCATTAAGCGATTAACGATCAAATCGCTGCCACATTCCAGAATCGCAAACCATCCGATGATGGAGTGCAAGTTTCTTTCCATCCATCGATCCATCCAACCATCCATGCAACTAACCAAATAACCAACTAACCAACCTACCATTAATCCTGATTTGGGTAAGGGGGGGTTGGAATCCCTCTGAGGCTGAGCACATGTAAGAGGGGGCGGGTGTACGCACCCTAAAAATGTGCATTTTTCCTTCCATAGACGATCTTGACCATCTCTTAGTGATAAGTTTTGTATTCAGTATATGTGCCCCATATAGTAACGTAATCTCCACAAGAAATCCAGGAAACAATTTCTATCCCTAAGCTATTGTGCCAACCATATCTCTGCAAAATGTAGGCTGTCCAAAATAAACAGGATAAAATATTTTCTGCCTCGTATGCACTTTTAGGTAAGGAGACCATGGCAGTGTCATCTTTGCCTAAGAAAAGAGACAGGAATAATATTTTCCTGATGCGATGATATACCTTTGCATCTTAATACCTATCATCTTTAGATAAGGAATTCTGAACAAGTCAATGCATAGAGGTGGTAAATATATACAACAAAAGAGGAACCTGATGGGAGAGGTGTAGACCTAAGTGGGCAATCCTCAGTTATACTAATGACTCAATGAGAAGATGCATGAAATAATGGAATTTGCAAAGAAAGAGAGGAGCTCCTTTGTAACCTGACACCATAATTTGATTTGTGCAGAAGACCGGCCTAATTCAAGGGCGCACAAGGCACAAATGAAAAGACAACGGCACCCTCTCTAGGTAGAAATTACCTTAGAGATAATATTAACTTAATATAAGCTGCGGTTGTGCTGTCCAAATTTTGACCCTAGCGCTCGGGTTAAGTTCCCTACTAAAATACACGAGGGAGAGTCCAAGCATGGACCAAAGCAGAGAGCACATGCACCAGCTGGTCCCTCGCACCTCTACGACAGAAAACACATCTTTGACTTTCTGGAGCATCAGGGGCCCTGCACAGCGATAATTAGATCACACACAGAAGAAGTGGCTCTTTTTCCATGGTTGGAAGCAGACAAGGTCATCGATCTGCTTACAGTAAATTGTTTGCAGAACAATAGAGCAATTTCACATGAAAACAGCCTGTCTGAGTTGGATCCATCAAGAGACCTCAAGTAAGCTCGATGTTTTTCCGGTGGTGAACCGCAGATTGGCCCATTTGATCCTCGTTTTCCAAAATCCCAGATGAGAGTTCAATGGGAAGAGGTAAAGGCAAAGGAAAAATGTGGTCGAGGATCTCCGCACTCTGCCGCCTTTTGGGATACAAACCAACTCATTACTGGGTCCAGGCTCATTTGGCGCTGAATCTGTGCAACGAGAGGTGCTGGTCAGGGCTAAGCAGCACCTGGCTCGTGGGTCTCAAACGGTGCAACTGCTGCCGTATTACACGATAAAACTGTCCAAAGCTGGCGCATAAATAACGCTTTTACTGGGCCGTCGGCTGCTCACCACCCGTGATCATATGATATGGTGCCATCAGACATACCCCCTGCTGTGCGTCTGTGGTAAGTGACACCCCCGGATGACAGAAGGGACAGCGGAGCCCCCATTGGGTGCCCAATGCCCAGCAGCTGTGGGGTCCCCCCCAGTCTGATCAGCAACTGGCCCCATGCCTTTACGACCACTGTACTGCTGGAGGGTTCATGTTAACATGCAGGTCGATGTGCTCAATTTCTCTCTGTAAGTTAACAGTCACCTTATAAGGATTCCATTGGCATGGGCTGAACACATAGTAATGGCAGAGATTTTTCTCATGTGATGTGCATTTTAATTAATACAACAGGTGTTTACTGTATTATAAAAAGGTCTGTACAGATCTCCAAAGTGCCACACTGTATCAGTGTTTCCTAACCCAGTCTGCTGTAACTCCCAGACAGTCCACATTCTTGCTCCTGCCCAACTCCCAACCAATAAAGACCACCGAAAAAAACCTCACACCTCCAGGAACAGAGGGTGCATGTCGTAAAGACACGCAGTTAGGGTAAACTGTTCAAACCTGCCATAGTGTGGAATCGTGAACATTGGCCTTGCATTCTATGCACGGTGTTCCCTTGCCTTAAACCCAGGGAACTGAAAAGTGGAGGAAAAAGGCACCAGTGCGGACAGGAATTTCATTCAGAGTTTCAGGATTCAGGCTTCATCCGCAGGAAACTTCCTGCGCAGCTCAACCACGCTGTGTCTGTAGGAGTGCCGGACCTGGCCAGCTGGAATAGGGAAACCCAGGGCAGGAACTAAGCAGCTGCACTGAAAATCCATGTTTTCATCGTGGAGGTAGAAGTCAGCCAAGGGTGTAGATTTGGGTGTGGATGGTAGGGAGATGTCCATACCAATATTGCAGGAGTATGGTGTGTGTTTAGGGGGTTAGGGTGGTTTGGAGCTGATATGGTCCCTACTGACATTGACCCCAAGCTGACATCATTGAGGGTTGAGAAGGCTGGACAGGCTGTCTGCACTAGAACCACAGAAGACCTTCCAGGGCCCCCACTCTCAAACTGCTCGCACCCCCGGCTTACCCCCAGAAAACACCACCCTTGTGCTCCCCCCCACTTGCCCTGGGGGGGGGGGGGTCAAGAAGCTGTGGTCTTACCTTGGCCGACACCTCAAGGTCAGCAGGTAATAAGGACAGATGTCCTTGAATCCACTTCACAGTCATCAAAATCGCAGCACAGGAGGCCCCCAACCCATGGCAGTCTCACCGCAGGGTGCCTTTAGCCCATCGAGTGGCCTGTTAGGAGAACTGTAACTCTAGGCCGAGGTTAAACAACAGAGGCACGCATCTGGGCGCTGGGACAGAGCAGCTTGGGGGTGGAGATGGTGTTACGTATCGGCGATTTTTATAATGAGATTTGACACTGTGGGACTGTGCCAGGAACATGCGCTCGGCGGCCATTTTATTAGGCACACCTGCTCGTTAACGCAGACAGTCTGCTCCCGCCGACAGCCAATCACGTGGGCCGCAATGGAATATATACAGCACTCAGGCCGGGTGAAGAGGCTCACTTACTGTGCAGCTAAGCATCAGAAGGGCTAAGCTTCATGATCTAAGCGATCTTAAATGCGGTATGAATGTCGGGGCCAGACATGACAGCCCCAGCCAATCAGAAACAGCCGCCCTGCTACGGTCTCGATGCGGCGCGTTGTGTAGGGTTTACATAGGATGGCACAGCCTGCAGAATAGATCTAGCAGAGGCAGTTCTGTGTCCATAAACTCCGTGTTAATGAGAGTGGTCAGAGGAGAATGGCTAGACTCATTAAAAATAACAGGACGTCCGCAAGCATGAAAACAGCTCAGCACTACAGCAGTGTGCAGAGAGTCATGTCTGAACACAGAACCTGTAAACCCTCGAATTGGCTCTGGGGAGAAAAGGGCTCCAAGCTGCCACTATACAGGTGCACCTAAAAAGGGGGGTCAATCGAACTACAGAGTGATGCAGAAGAGTGTGAGGGGGCATAGGAGGTTTGAGGGGGTGCCATTTAAGGGAGGCGTTCTATTTTAAAAGGCTGTTAGCTATAAAGAAGGTATTTTTTATTGCCTACGTGAGTGGGTACAGAACACGATGTCAACGTCTTGGGTTTAAGTGACATCGATCCGTTGTTTGATTGATTTAAGAGGGTGCGTGTGTGTGTGGGGGGAGGTGCTGACCCGGAAAGCACGAGATGCGTTTCCTTCTGTGTCTAAGCTCCGAGCCATGCATTCGAAAATCAGGGCTGGCCAACAGGCGGGTCACTAACGGGGCATCTTTGGAGACCAATGCAAGGCCTCTGCCAGCTAACTGCACGGACTTGGCAGCAAGGCCTGCCTGACACCAGGGCTTAATTTTAGCAGCCCAACAGCAGCAGCCTCCAGCTTTACGAAAGACGTCGTGTTTATAATCTATTCTTAGTTTGTGTTTACACCTGCGATGGGCCAATCCAGGAGGTACAGCTACCCGTTGCATGCGCCACTCAGCTGTCCGGCGGTCTGGGGGGGGGGGGGGGACACGACACGGGGCATGTCCCCCCCACCAGCGTAGACGGTCCACCTCCCAGTCCAAAAACAGCAAGCGCTCCCAGCGAATTTCCGGAATGGGCTGCTCTCTACGTGCCAGCCCCTTAAATCCAGGTAGACTGAGGATGGGGGCACGGTCCACCGACCAGTTCACGTGGTTTCAATCAATTGGGTCATATGGTTTCAGTTGACCAGGTCATATGGTCGCAATCACCTACTACTGATTGGACGCTTCCTAAAAATAATTATGCAGGTTCATTACCAAGGAAGTATCTGCAAGGCAAATAAAACAATTACAAAACAACCATAAATGACCTCATTATACAGTAACAGATGCCTCAGTGCGGCTGTTTTAAGAGATTTGCTGGTGAGAAATCTATAAATGAGAAAAAGGGTATCAGTTCGGGGGCAAAAGGGCAGCTTTCAAAACGGGCCCCAGGCATTGATTTTGAATTCACAAAAAGCAGTAGAAAGATCTGCAATGCGGTACAGAACCTTCAACAGAAAAGGGCACGACTTAGGGAACAAGAAAGGAAAGTAGTAGCTGTGTGTTTTGGCAAAAACCTGTGCAGTGAAGTGAAGTTTCCAGCATGACTTTGTACGTACGCTCCTTTGAGGGAGAAAAAAAAACGAGGAGAAGGACGAATGAACGAAAGAAGAGAGCGCTCAGGAGGGCTTCACACGCTCCCGGGGGGCTCACTGCTACAGGTCAAACTGGGCGTGTCAGCAAAGCGCCGAAGGAGAGAAGGCGCCAGGGATAACAGGAACGGTCATCATGTAGGGCAGGATGAAGGGCCTCGCGTGGCTGGGGCCATCCTGGCGGATCACCGCCTTTGAACAAACAACATCTTCCCTAATTTTCCTCCTGAGATAAGGCCAATAAGTGGCAGCACTGTGCAGTGACCCAGTGAAGACGCACTTCCCCTGGAGCAGACGGCCTTCTGGGAAACTGTTCCCCAGATGGGCTCCAGCCACTGTGCGTTGGCTCAGAGCCGCAACTCCTTCACCTCCAAACACCACTTATTCAAACAGGGTCGCTGCAATCCAGAACGTATTTCAGGGTCACATGGGGTGGGCCCGAAGCTGGACTGGAGGACAGACTCAGGCTGCCCACTCACATACAGGGCACCTGGAGGCACCCCAGTCACATGACTAAATCACATGACTGATAAGTCACGAGTCACACGTGAACCGTAAAGGAAAACAATGTGTGAGTGAGTATACACGCACAAATATACGTAACCCCCCCACCCCCCGGGGCAAGCCGCAGTGCATCAGGGCACCCACACACTGCCGTCTAGACTGTAATTGCAAGCACATAGTTTAGTTTTCGCCGCAGTGATGCTATTTGTCAAGGGCTTTAACGCTCTGTAAACAGGCACCTCTTCGGTCGGCTTTTACAGCTGAGGGGAAGGTCTTCACGGCTGAATGGGGCATCCGTTCACAAGCTAGTTGTGTGTGTCTATATGTGTGTGCGCGTATGTGTGTGTGTGTGTGTGTGTGTGTGTGTGCTACCATATTGCGCAGAACAAATCAGACATCGATGTACCACCTCAGTATAAATTCTGAAGGGTGTCTTGAGGATTATTCTGGATTATGGTGCCGTACAGAGAATCCTGAACACTCCTGAATCCTGAGAATCCTGTCATTCACAACCAGAAAGCTGTGGTACAACTTTAAATGTGGACTTGGTGATGAAGGCAGCTTTTAGACACATCTGGTTAAAGAGGAATTTAGATATAGATAAATTCATTTAAATATATATTTATTATCATTTATTGTATTTGTATATACTTTATTTGCATCTGGTTAGATGCTAACTGCATTTCTTTGGCTCTGTTCCTGTTCTCAGCACAATGACAACGAAGCTAAATCTAAAACAGTGTGTCGATTCGCACCCGATTCTCCCGAAATCCCGCAGCCAAGAGGGAACCCGGGTCGCGTCTGGGAATTTAAGAGCGTCCCGCAGGAGGGGAATGTTCTGGGGCCGTTCTGCACGCTTCCGCCATCACGTCTGAAGGGCATCTGATGGGACTGGGGGACAGCGGGCTCTGCGGCGGGCGGGATGCCCACGCGGTCTCTAAGTGACCTCAGCAGGGCAGCTGACGCTCAGAACGTGTCGGGATGAATGGCCCATCGGGGCTCTCTGGCCCTGCCGGAGATTTATGGGTACGATTAGGGAACAATTCAGGAAAACATTTCCGGGCACTTGGGAAAAAAGTATGGTGCTGCCGGCTAGGTCGTCGGGGAGAGTGGGGCATGATTTTATTTTAATTTTATTTGAAGTCCTTAACTATATCCGAAAAGTTGACAGAGAACAAAGGGCCGCCGTTTCGGTGCCAGGACAAGGGAAAGACAGAAAAAGGTGCCAATTGCAGGATCAGGCCGGGCACAAATCCTGGGCCTTTGGGACGCAACAGAACTTGATATTCTATTGCCAATAATTAGACTAACAAGGATCGTGACCTGACCCAGCCTTCGCCATAATAGTCTCCAGGCAGAAGCCACTCAAATTACTTCCTGAGCTCTTATAATGCCTCGTGTCTCATAACAGGAGCAGAATCTCTCACCTCGTCTGACACATTTTAGATACATTAACCCCTCAGTGTGACACAGGCATGACCCTCGCCGTCAAAAGGTACCTGCAGCTTCTTCATTCAATGCCATTTTCATGGGAGGGGGATCGGGACGGGGGCAGCCTGCGGATTTTCATCATCCAAAAAAACAGGGCAAGGCTGAACTCTCTGGGTGGGGGATCTTCTGCAGAACCGCTAAGGCGAGATCGTTTCCGTGCTGTTTTTTTTTTTTCTCATCTCAGCTCAAGATGCCTCAAGGGGACCTTTTAAGTGATGTTCCTCAAAGTGGGGCCTGCAGGAACCATTAAGGCATGTTTCTCAAATACAAATGAGATATAAATAAAGAATATATAAGGCAGTGACTCTGTGGAAGGAGCCTCACCCTGACCTGCATGGGCCTGTATAGACCGCTGTGTACATTCAGCCTGAAGCTACAGCTCCTGTCGTTTTTTCAACAGGCAGATGTAAGGAAATACTGACAGGCCACAAACAGCTGTTTCATTACCCTTTTGTCACTCTGTACCGATGGCATGTCACAGTCACAGTCATTTTACCGAGAAGTGTGTCACACAGCTCGGAATGACATTACTACGCACTCAGGGTTGATAAATATAGCTCCGGATCCGGCATATTCCGAATTCCCAAAATTCACCAGGGATGGTGTCTAGAGGCACCGTGGAGAAAATTCTGCTGGGATAGTGTCACTGGAAAAAATCTCCCACAGTTCCCACACGGGGTACAGGAGCCTCATACGAAAACATGGAAAAGTGATTAAAATAACCGCCGACATCGCAATTTCACCTTGATGTCGTGCCAGATCTGATAATTGAAAGGTGTTTTTTTTTTTGCTGGGACACACCTCCTCAGCTCAGCATTGTTTATCAACAGAGCGAGAGAGAAAATATGCTGGAGAAAAAAAAACTCCTCCACAAAACAACTATGAGTGACCTCATCTAGGGTGGACCCCCCAATCCTACCCCACCCAATAATAAAAAAAACACACTCTTCAGCCTCATTAGCACATCTTTATGAGTCCCTGCTGATCAAGGCAAAGGCGATTCCCTTAAAGGGCCAGGCGCACACTGACGCAATCGCCCGGCTGAGCTCGCCTCTGTGGAGTCGACATCTTCCTCGCATCAGAAGAAGGCGCCATCCAGCACTGGAGGGGAACGCTGCGAGCTGCCCCACCGCCCGGGACACGCGCAAGCTGCCAACCGTGCATGTTCACTGTGCCCTTGCTGGGAGGCCATAATTAAAAACCACGCATGAAATCACACGTCTCACAGGGGCCGACTGCACTGGGTGAGCGAAACGGTTCTATAACCACTGCAACAGCAGCTACGATGAGATTAATATAACAATTAGCACACGGCTGCAGACCATAGTGTAGAACCTGCCAACCCAAGCCACTCTTAAATGCACTACCCATTTCTGCCTGGGGAACTTAAACACACCATGTTTAATCAGAAGTCCAAAAACCTACAGATGGCAATTCAATTCAACCTTGGAATTACTTGATCGAGTTTTCACGCCATGTAATCAGTTACGACTCACTCACAGTGATGCCAAGGTTAAAAGCTTAGGACTATTTTTTTAAAATTAATTAATTAATAAAACCCGAGAAGGGAGAACTTCAAATACATAGACATAATTCACGAGATCACCTACAAATGATAAAATTCCAAATGTGGTGCAATTAACCTTACAGATCAATCAGCGTAACTTCATTAGTACACAGGATAGGTGCTACTGACTATTAGCCAGATGCTACCAGGAGACCCTACAAAGGCAAACAATGGTGATCCCAGCCGTGACAAATGTATGAAGTACGAAACAGTGTGTACATGAACAATCAGTGCATTTTTCCAAACCCCACCAGGCTGAATAGTAAAGTCACAGACCTCATTTTTCCACTCGACCACACCCCCCCAAGCGAGGCCCTGGCACAGTATCCGACGCCAGCAAACTTCCCAGCATTCCCCCTGACAGGTGCCACCATCTTCAGCCAGGTGTTACCAGCAGGAGGCGGGAAAGGAGAGCGTCACTGTGGAATTTAGGCTCTCACCCCCCTTAGAGTTTAATATTGGAGGCTACGTCTACCATCAAAAAGTACCTCAAACGGCCTCGCTGGTAGAACAAGTCATGGCTGACTGCAATTTTCATTATTTCCTTCGGGGGGGGGGGGGGGGGACCTGACCAAAGTTTTAAAATTTTACGCCAAAACGTCGGCAGGGGGTAAAAATTTTTAAAATTTTCC
>JABFEA020000046.1:4807587-4824038 GCA_019775915.2 Cyphomyrus plagiostoma
CGCGCGCTCTCCGCCCCCCCGCGCTCCCGCGCGTGTGTTCCGCTGGTGCGGGGGGGGGGGGGGGGGCCCCCACCCGAGCATAGTTTGAAAAGTTTACGCCTAGACGTCGGCAGAGGGTATACATTTTTCACATGTTCCAGAGTGGCTGATTTCCCATTCCCCTTCATGTTGTCGACACACTTTGGCATTCTGTTTGAGAACTCCCCGAGACACAGTGTGAGAACAGCATTAATATGGTGACTACAGCTGGTCCTACAGGAGGCTTCATTCATAGACATCTGTAGAAGAGCTCTCTGTCCATGCAAAGGTCAAGAGGCCAGATCTTTCGAAGGACGCTGGGGACAGAGTCCCTATTCAGCCCTGCTGGCGGCAGCCCCAGGGACTGGGGGCCCACATGCAAACAGCCCCCACACTTGTTGTTTACCGATTTGCATTCTTCAAGTCTACATGACAATTATTCATGCGACAAAAGATCCTTCATCTTATGCGCAGACTACACATTTTGGCCAAAGGTGTAAGAAGTCATTAGAAGTTAAGGGTAAAACAGACAAAACAAGCCAACTGCTTCCCTCGTATGTAGCGAACCAAATACAACCGTTTCAAGGACACTAGAGTGGTCTGCAAAGCTGGAGAAGACTTGGAGACAAACTTGTTTCTTTGGTTTATGTCCCTCTCCTGCTTGCCCACTGCTGAGCTACAGCATCAAGCTCTGAATAAGAAATGGCTCTGTGCAAAGGGCAAAAGTTTAGAATCCTTACCTGCCTCACTGATTATTTTTTCCCCCCATGACAAGCTGTGTAACACGCCAACGAGTCTGCGACACTGAGGGCCAGCACGCTTCTCTGGATACATCGCACAGGAAAGTGAAAAAACAGTGAGAGAGAGAGAGAGAGAAAGGGAGGGAGAGAGAGAGAGAGGGGTTCGAGAAGAGCGAGAGAGCCAACCCCTAGGTTGAGAATTACGCTGAGCCGCGTAACCAAAGATGCTCAATGCGACTCTTTCCCTCCAGCTTGTATCGTGATCCAGCTGTGAGCGTGTTCGTCGTCATGGAAACAGCCAAAGCGCTGCTTTGCTCCTGGAGGAAGCATGGCATCCTGTTTTTGCGAGGCGGGTGGGTTGGAAAACAATAATGATAGAAAAGAATAGTGGGTATCAGAGAGGGTGGGGCGGGGTTACACACAAACGGATCATGAGGGGGGAGTATCGCTACACATCCCTCTGGATCCCACATTCTCAGTCTAGGCTACGGCAAAATGGGACGCCTGCAAAATGGCGGCTCCCATGAAGGCCTAGATGGGATTAAGGGGACATGTTTCAACTCTTCCCCGTTTGTGTGGAGCCACGCTCCCCACCCAGGATACAGCGCTTATTAAAGCAGGGTGCTATCCAGACGGTGACGGAGATGGCTGTATCTTGGCATTTACGTCGAGCAGACGTCTTCTGAATGCGTGTCGCAGTAGCGCGTCTGATGTTGGCAGTGGTGCGTTTACACATTGCCTAATCATTAGGCATCCTGCATGGGCATGCTGAAGTTTCTGGAGGCCTAGTCCCTCTAAAGGATATAAACAAACCAGTCTTATACAACAACCATCCATCTTTCAACTGGTTATCCTGGTCATGGTTGGGGATGCTAGAGCCCATCCTAAGCAGCACGCCGTTGGGTTAGATGCTGGGTGAGTTGTCAGTACTTTGTAACATACATGCAATTTCAAGTTGCTAATGAGCTTTCGGCTGTGGGATGAGACAGGAGGACGTGATGGAGAACATGCAAACTCCAGAAACACTGAAGAAAGGGTTGAGGCAACGATGTTACCCATGAGCCACCGTCACCCCAAATAACAACTGGATGATGTCTGTTATTGGCTACAACAAGCTAATAAGGATTCCATAAAAGACAAGCGGCGGGAAGTTGCCGGACTCTTGTTTCGCCATCGTGGGGCAGCATGCTCGAGCCGTAACCAAGGAGGCAAGTCAACCTTAACATCTGTCAATTTGCAAGTTCACCATAGCTTTGCAGAGGTGGGGGGTGAATTTAAGGCACCCTGAACGTGGGCAGAAAGACCTCTAACTTGTAGGCTATACGCCAAATGCAGGACAGCGAAGCCATTGAGCATTTTTATTGTAGCTACCCATTATGCGTTATTGCTGGTTATTAGATTACAAGCCCACTAACAGTGGGTATTAATGAAGCGATCACTTTATGTACAGCTACTGCTACAAGGTGATGACATGGCAAATGAATCTAGCAGGAAGGTTTAGTCAAAAGGGTTGACTTGCATGCTCGCATATATGTTTACAATAAGTTATGCATGTATTGTAGCAACGACCCTTTCCTCAGACGGGATAACAGCCACAGAACTCATTAGCGGGGCTGTCAACTGCAGAGGCTCACACATGCTTTACACATGCTTTACACATGCTTTACACATGCTTTACGCATGCTTTACGCATGCAGGGTGGGCTGGTGGGGATTCATTTGCATCTCTCTCCAAACGCTCAACGACTATACCATCAATGACCGGTCCGGGTAACTTTTTTTTTTTTCTTTTTTTTCCAAAGGGGGTCTTCATTCTTGCTATAAATGTATAACCAGGCTGTTGCTCTGCTATCAGATAGCAAGTATTAAAAAAACTATAAAACATTTTAATATCATGAGATTGAAGGCAGGAAAACCAGTGGAACGATTCACTGCAGAGGTTTCTCACCACGTCCTAAATCACCATCACCAGCAAAAAAAAAAAAAGCAAACTGAGAATGACCTGCTTCATTAGGAAGCAGAGGTTTGCCCTGAGTGACTTTAAATCCTACACTGGCCACAATCCTTCACTCTCCATTCCAGATGGGCAAAATAATTTAGAAATATATCTGTGAGGCCAGAACCCTGGATGTAAATCATCTCGACGGCCAAGAAGTGTGGAATATAAAAAAGGATAATAAGCAACAGACTGTGCACTTGTGGTGTTTGCAAAGGCAGCTTCTGAAGCTTGACTTGGTTTCTATGGTTCACCAAAGAGCCTGACCACACTCACACATGGACTACACTGCTTTACTCATCACCTCCAGTGGATGACGATTCACACAGCTGCAAGCCCCCCCGCCATTAAATCCACCCAATGGATGTTGATGGCACAGGAACTAATCAGGGAGCTCTTGTGTGGTCTGTCGCTGGAGCCACAAGGCCACGGTGTGTTCACCAGGCTGCTGGCTCCCTGATCTGCCTGCTGGGCCAAGCAACAGTGGACAGGTACATTTTAACCGGCAAATTTTGCCATGACCTTTCTGCCAAAAGGAGATGCTGTTAAGGTTGACATGGAAGAGAAAGATGCATATTTTCCCATTGGCAGGATCCAACTCTCCCACACTGCCCCGCCCCCCCCCGAGCAATGAGTATGTCAAAACAACAGGACTTTCACATATCAGTCTCACACTGAGCTTGAGGACTGTCGGAAATGGGGGGGGGGAGGGGGGGCAGCAGGGCAAGGGGTTAGCCCTGCCCATATTCCAAAGCATGTTAAAGAGAAGAGTTCACCAGCAAACAAATCAGCGTCGAAGCAAAGAAAGAAATAAAGAAACAACAAACAAGATATTTCAGGAGTGTTACTCCATAAGATCAATGGCCACATGGGCTCCTCGTATTAAAAAAATAATAATAAAAACAAACAAGACAAAAACAAAACAAAAAAAAAAAAACCAAAAGCAAAACTCTGCTTTCCTTTAGTTGCAAACCTGCATCGCTTGCTCTCGCACCAGCTTCACGGAGCTGAAATTCTCTTCGACTCCAAGGTTTCATTTTCAGAATTTGAGCCCACAGAGCCTAGAAAAAAAACTATTTACTTTCATTGAGTAACAGTGAAAGGAGGAGACTGAGGGAAAAAAAACAAGCCTCACTTTCCCAGAGCGGCCCAGTGAGGTGTTCCCCGAATCCATGAGCTGAATGGTGGCAAGAGAGAAAGGAAACAAACGGTATAGAGTGTTTGTTCTGCGTCGGCCCTTTATCCCGTTATTATTACTCGGATGGGTTGGCACGGGGCCTGGCACTGCGAGAATGTGCTCAGTCCCTGTGCCTCCCTACGCAGGACAAAAGGGCCCAGTATTCACAGTTGTGTGGGGGTGGGGGTAGGTCCTAACCTGCCGCTCTGGAGGTCCATTCACCCGTTCTGCTACATTCCGTCACTGTGGACGTGAACCGGTGACATTCTCCAGGAATGGCCAATCGGAGCTTGCCAAAACGGCAACAAAGGGTGCCCATTCCGTGAGCAAGGCTTACCCCCCCCCCCCCCAAATGCCCGCAGGGTGAGCTATCGAATCCACTACACGCAAAGGGAAAGAATTTCTCCGGCTACTTCCCCGTCTCCAACTACCGCTAAGAGGGATTCTATTGTTCCGGACTTTTCAAGCTATGGGATGTGGGGGGCGGGGGGGGGGGGGTGGGGGTGTGCAGGGGACCACCCACCCACAGTCCACCCGCAGCTGTCCTCCTCGGCTCCTTGCCAGGGCGGAACGAACGTGATTCAGCATGGCGCCCGGACCCAAATACGAAAAGTAGGTGTGGGCACATTGTGCCCGTTGTCAAGACGACAGCCACAGCAACAGGGGTCTAGAAGTGGAGCCATTCTAGGTGACAGGCGACACGTGACACGATCCCCATGCAGAGCAAATCAAAGCACCATTCACACTGGGAATAACTTGCATGGTTTTCCATCCAACTCATCCACACAGATCCCATAAAATCAGGTGTCGATTCAGAGGGAAATAAAACATCCACCAAAAATGGACAAAGAAACTCAATTACGAGGCACACATGGGCAGGATCTGCCATCTCAGCAGTACAGAAACACTTTACCTCACTAGGACTGCTCACATGGGCCTTACAGGCATCAGGAAATGAACAGAACCAGCTTTGTTCATTGCTGATGTTTGTTTTTGATGTGTCTGCGAGACATCAGCTATGTTTTAGTCCAACCTGGAATGAGACGTCCGTATCTGGAAGGGACGCACCCCTGTCATTACTGATCATTTACACAAGCCGAGCATCACAGCCTCCATCGGCCACGGGGCCGCTGTCTATGGCAAGGTGCTGTTCACTTTACAAGTTTCCTATCCATGGGCCAGTGCTGCTGGTCAGAGTGTATGTCTGCCTTTAAATGAACAAAGTGATTCATTTCCCACTCGTACAACTATGAGTACAGACACACAGGAATTCTTTGGTTATCACAGACCCCATCCCCGTTCCAGATGCAGACACACAGGTATCTACAGGTGAAATATGGGGTCAGAGGGAAGGGTTGGCTAGCAGTTGGCATTAAGGTATTTGCTCAAGGGCCCGTTGGTGATTTACCAAGCCTCTGAGCCATGGGATTAGAACCAATGACCTTCCGGATACAAGCACATTCTAACCCACTGAGCAACAACTAGACAGCCAATGGTACTTGTCTACTTCTTTCAAAGGATCCACTAACCATAAGAAAAGAATCTCATTAGACTGAATTCATCTGACGCCAATCATGGTCACCTACCCTAGTACAGGGAACTTCGATAAGACAGGTGCACTAGCAACTCAGCAACGGGTCACCAGCAAAGCAACCAAGAGATCATCCAGGGTGTCTTTCTGACCAATGGGGACCTGAGCTATTTGGACAAACACAGTCCGCTGCAGTACCTCCCTGTGACAGAATCATATACTGCAAAACCACCTCAGAGAAGCACGGTCAACCAATCAATATGAACCAGAGGAGAACACAAACCAGTGGCTGATTCAGAGGGGTTTCCCAGCTAAAAGCACAGGTGATGGTTCCTCTCCATTAAAACTCAGCAAAACTCTGAAATGTAAAAAAAAAAAAAAAAAAATTCTGAGTGACTCACCTGCCAGAAAAGAAAACATCATTATCACATCTATGGACCACCAGCAGTCTGCACTGGCCAAGCCGAGCGGCCAAATTAAGATGGGCTTCCAGTATAGAGGAGGCTTTCATGCTTCCTCACTATGTTTTTGTAGAGATGAGCTGTTTTAACGCCTTACAGAAGCACAAGTCTGTAACTCTAACATTCATGTTTGGGGAGAAACTCTAATGTTTGGGCACAACACAAAGTTGGAGGCAAAAAATGATTTCTATAGCAAGGTCAGATCCCCGAAAACAGCGCCATGAGGCAACGTGAGGTATGCTGAGGAAGGTGCCGTCCAGAATTTTACACTGTTCACCATTTTTATCCATTACTTCCAAGATTCCCAAAAAGTAGTGATGTTCACTGTTCCCAAAGGGAAAAAAAACACAGGGTTTCCTCTGAAAAGTTGTGACCTTCAACCGTGTAATATTGGTACAAATGTGTTGCCCAGATTAATTCTGGGGACCACAAAGTGTCTAGGAAACAAGTTGCTTGGGAAACGCCACCGATTTGCCATTGAGGTGCGGCAGATGAGAGCAGTCTGGATCCATCTCAAAGCCTCGCCCATCCATCAACGTGTTACTATTGCTACTTAACCTCAAAGTTTCTTTAATTGAAGAGCCGTATTCAAAGCGAGGACCTTTCTCACATCAGCCTTTGCCAAGTGAACTCGTGAGAATATCCAGGCACTTTTAAATTATCACCATATTCAATGTTGACTGTTGGTAGCTTATCCGTGTCCCAAATGAGAATTTCCTTCAGAAACACGCTCAAATAACCACACATACACACACACACACACACACACACACACACACACACAATGCAGTCAAAATCTGAAAGCAACCTGGATTACAGATTCACTCAAACCACAGACAGAGAAGACAGAGAACTCTGCGGAGTGGGGCCTCCATTCAGACCTTCATCTTGGCAGGTCCAACTTCTGCATTATTAATGTATCAAGGATCATTACTTTCCAGCAGGTAATGCATCGGTCAATCATGAAACCCTTACCAATCAATGCACTACACACAAAACTCAATTTCACAGCTATTTAAGTGAGGCAAATACAGAACCTTTAACGGGAATAGATCTTACAATTCTTTTTCATTAAAATATCACTGCTCTATTAGTTTATAGGGATTTTTTTGGGTAAGATGTCCAGAATAAAACGCAAAACACTCAAGCGAAGTTTATATGGGAGGGCATCTGTGTTTAGTTATGGATGGAGTGAAAAAATCGCTCCAAATCAAACAGACCGGTCCATTCCTTGCCAAAAAAGGCCACAACGACAAGTACAGAAGGGCAGACAGAGGTGAGCCAGTTCTGCTGGCCCCCTGCAAACTCATACCTGTGGTCATAAGCCAGACTGAAGACAACTGATACTGTCGCACATGAAAACAAGCCGTTTATCGCAAGGAACAGTTACAAGGCCTGGTGTGCTTGCTGTACGGGAATCCATGCTTCTCACTGGGGCAGCCGTGACCCCACGATCCCTGCCGGCCAGGGATGCCTGATTATTGACATTCATCCTGTGACATATAAACAGAAACCAGGTGCCACCATAACCAAGACAAAGGCAGCCCTTTGTGTGGTGAGAAAGTAATTACTAATTATACCTCCTTGGCAAGGAATGAAGAACTTTTTTGGCCAAAACTCCTCTTGTCCCATTTAGCAAAAACTTATTTCATGATATTCCAAGTAAAGAAGTGGTTTAAATTTGGTCCATGTGGCTCAGCAACTGAACCACCACAATACTTATGCCTTAGGCCTGCAACATATCAATTGCCCAATGTCAGGAACAAGCTACCTCTGCTCTCATCAGGGTCCTCCTCTATCAAGTGAGCTTGAGTCAGGGCACATATTGGCTCTGTACAGCCATGATGGCCCAGGGCTGGACAAAAATCAAACAACTCAGGCGACTCATTTGGAGACAGTTTTATTTTATATGTATGTGTATGCATATGAGTGTGTGTGTGTGTATATATATATTATGTATTTCAAAAATGTAAGAAGTGTTTATTTAATGTTTTACTACTGTGTCATATATGGAAATATGTATGTATGCATGCATTTAATAAGCTTATTTATTACGTATTAAAGCTGCTTCTAAATTGCGTCATGCTTGTGTGACCCTTGCCAGTACCCTGTCATGATGGAGTCGGTTGCGTGTGGCTGTCCATCTGTGTCCGCGACTGTCCTGCTAATGTTTTTCCCCCCACAATGTTTCTTCTGTGCTTATGATCGAGTTCTCCTGAACCTAAAATCGACTCTGCAAAAAGACGTCTAATAAGGCAGAGTAACCCATTTGTGTCATGACAGATAAAAGTCCTTGGTCTTTATGCTAGACCCTATTCCACCCTGAGCCACACCATCCAGCTTGAGCACACGTCTTACAACTCTGCTCATCTGTGGAGACCTGCAGTCATTTCTCCGAAGGCGAGGGAGCGTGCTGATCTGGGTGGGGAATGGACTCGTGGGATCTCTCCGCAGCATCCATATGAACCTCGACTGGTGTCTGGTGGTTAGCCGGCAAGATCCTTCACACACGCCGTAAATCACTCCGCAGACGGCAATGGAAAAGCCTTTAAACCATCAAGACGCCTAAAAATACCTGCCTTCACTTTAGCATCTGGCACCAGTGACAATGAAGTCATTACAAGGCAAAAGCATATGTAAGAGATTTCTACATGCCATTAGGGAGGCTGTCCAAGGCAATAATTATCACTATAGTATAGGAGGAGATATAATACTGTGTCACTTCCTGCTGAGGAGGTATTTCAATAGGAAAAAAAACCTCCAGTGTTGGAGGTTCGAATCTTGCCTCAGCTGTGTGCAGGGCAGACATGCACACACTGACCAGCAGCACCGGCCCACGGATAGAAAACTTGTAAAGTGAACAGCAGCTCGCTGTAGACAACGGCCCCGTAGCCCATGGAGGCTGTGAAGCGATGCAAGGTTTGTACATGGTGCATGCTCTCCACATATCATGTGGGTTTCTTGGGGTCCAAAGACATATATTGAGCCTATTAGTGTAATTTAATTTCCCATAGCGTATGAGTGCCTGTATGTGCCCTGAGATGGACTGGTGTCCTGTCCAGGGTGTTTCCATACCCTAAGCCCTAGGCTGCCTGGGATGGGCTACAGTCTCTCCTATGACCTTGACCATGATAACCAGTGACAGGAATGTGTCCCAGTCTGGTCCTCGAGGACCCAGTCTCTGGGAGGGAGCAAAGACATCAATCAACTGTGGGTCCCCTAAGTACTGGGTTGGAAAATACTGTGTTAGAAAATGGATTAATGGAAATCATTGACTTGTATCTGACCAAGTATACTGACCTAGTACACTCCCTGGAATAAAGTGAACAAAATGTTCTTTTCTAAGACCTCACCTAACATCTGGAGTTCAGGGTGTGAAAACCACGGGATGTTTGAGTCCGTTTTACGGACATCTTCTCAATGGAAACCTCCCTGACATTTCCCTACAATGCCTGAGAACTCTGACCGGCTTCTTCCACCTGCACCTCACAGCAGACCAATTCATAGCTCCCACAGTGGTTGAGTCTGCGCAGAATCTTCAAGAAATAATTTCAGGAAGTTCACGATATTTCTTCATAAGTCATCGATTGCCATGAGCTGGTCTAGACCCAACACAAGCACAGTTGGACCTACTGGGGGCTGCTAAATATTCCATGGAGGATTCTGTGCTGTATAGATGTTATCTTTGTGCCTTCTGGGTGACGGGGGGGCTACCTTAGCATCTGCGGGACTCTGCACAAGCTGTTTTTTGCAGAGTTCTCATGATGAACAAAGAACATTATATGAGTAGTAAATCCAGAAATAGACTCTGGGCCCATACAAACACTTGCAATAATTACAAGGTTAGAGTTTTGCTTAACTAAATCCAGGGCTGTACTAGACTACAGAAGAATTGATTGTATAAACGACCATCCCTGTTTTCTGATTTGATTTGCTATTATGTGAGTATGTAGCACTGAAGTAGATTTGGTGTTATCATCAAAGGCAACTGTTGTGTGAATTAATGAAGCTCAGGGCTCTGGGACGCCATATTGCCCTTTCTTTCCTGGTTATCAATGACCAGATCAGCTATTAGCACCTTCCATACCTCATCTGCAAGCGATGAAGGAATTTCATGCAGGCAGGTTCATTTCTGCAAGCCTGGCACCCAGACTTAAGGTTCACCATATCTTTATATTTACATTTGTATAGCAGATGCTTTATCCAAGGCAATATACAATTGACAAAGGTCAGCCAGTCCCAAGAGGTATTGGGGTTAAGGGCCTGGTTCAGGGGCCCAAAAGAGAAATCACTCTGCCAGCCACAGGGTATAAACCAGCGACCTATTGATCACAGAGTGCAAACCTGGAGGGCCAGACACTGCCCAAGCTAACACCCAGCCAAGCTGAGGAGATACCCCTCAGCAGGAGCAGACTCTGAAACAGATGCATGATGGGAAGGCTGTCTGTGGGGATCTTACTGCTGTCTTCCCTCTAGATGCACTATCATACACACACACACACCGGGCAGCCTGTCCTGCCGTGAACGGAGCTCCCCATGTCTGCTGCTGAGGGTGAACACAGGGTCACTCTTTGTACAGACTTGGTACCACTGAGTCAGTGACTGGTGAAAGGTATAGATCTGAGATTCTTTTCTAAAGTCATATATAAAGTGGATGATCTACACACACCCACACAGACATACACACAAAACAACATAGTTTAGTGAACTCCCAGGATATTTTCTACAGATACTCACTTAATTTAACGTAAATAAAGGAGCTGAGTACGGGTTTCAAAAAAATCACAGAGACTTACCCAGCTTTATAGATTTTAATTCTAAACGTAGCCTGTCCCTTTGTGAAACCAGTTGTATTTTTGGTTAATTACAGAGGAAACGGCTGTTATTAAGCTGCTCCTTAGAGCCCGTCAACGATTCTGGTTCTGTTTATACTGCCGGAGGCGCCGTTCTGACCTACGGGGCACCGACTTCACCCTGCAGAGGAAGCCCACTAATGAATGAGAACCAGTCATATTAAATACCGGACCAAGCCAGACTGGCTGCATACATTTTATAGTCTTTAGTGCAAGATGCAGGAAATTTTCCTTGTAGCCCCGATCATGTGGATACACCTGCGGGCACTAAATCCGCCAATCAATCCCCAAAGTAATTGCATTCAGAACTTAGCTTAGGAAACTCCATTTTCATCAAACGCTGCACGCTTGAACGCTCATTGCACATTTTGAATATACGCAACACGAGCAAATAAATCAAGTCGAAACAGATCAACAACCATAATATATAGGCATAAAATCAGTATTGCAATCGGCCATATCTGCGTTTTAAAGTCTGTGACAGCCGGAGTAAATGCGTACGTTACCTTCTTGGTGGGTTTCTGCGTCTCCGCAGAAGTTAGAAAGAAACAAATTGGCAGTTACTTCTCGGCGATTCAGTTCAATGCAGACGGCCGGCTGCTAAGTCAGACACTCGTGAACGCGAAATCTCAAGGAGGCAACAGCTCCTGGAGTGTCACTGTCCACTTTTCGGGGATAATCCCCCCCGATCCGCCTTTTAACGTGAATCCAGCGACTCTCCCTTATCTTAATCTCGGTGTGGGTTTATAAACGGCGTTCCGCCGCTGTCAACGAGTCTCTTTCTCATCGTGCCTCCCGGTCCACGTTTTAAGTTGTCCTCCCTCCTCCTTTAATGGTTTTCAAAACCAACAAGCGCACAAATGACGTCTTTTCTCTCTGCACGGCGTAGACTACGCACAACTGTCTCCACTACCCTGAATGTAAGACGCCGCTCACATGTCAACACGGCGGGGACAGTTTTTAGAAGTGCCCGGCATAGGCTCACGTACCCGGCTCCCGGTTCCAGGCGGAGATCCACGCGTGGCGCCGTCACTCCTCACCGCCTGAGTTCCGCTGACAGCCCCGGGGTGGATATGAGGAGCGTACTGGAGCTGGTGCCGGAGTCTCTGACAGCCAAATCGGGGCGGGAATTTCTACAGTGGTATTTTAGCACATGATCACAGCGGCACGGGCGCGCCGCGACAGCAGCTCTGCTCTGCAAGATAGCCTGCAGGTACAAAAACCTGACTTTTTTGTACATGGAAAATGCATTTAATAAAAATGACGCTTGTGTACATTTAATAATCAGGCAACGTCTAGATTGAAACAAACACCCTTGGTGTCACGCCTCCTCATTCCACTAGCTACAGTAGCCCTTAAAACTTTTAAACTGCACACGTGGGAGAATCTCCAACTCCATGAAGTCTCCGTCTTTTTATTACGTCATCATCATTATTATTATTATTATTATTATTATTATTATTATTTGCTGGTTAGACTAATTGTTCTACATCATCTGTATACATTCATCCTTCCACCTTGGTGTAAGTGCTGGAGTTTGAGAAAGAAGGAAAAAATAACGCGGCGGTAGGGCAAACCTACCCTTTGGGAGTGAATTTCACAGAGTTCCTATTGGCATGGTGAATCATAGCTGGACGTGATCCACAGAAATCTGTCTGTCGTGCCACACCCCATGGCAACGGATAACATTTTTCTCGTTTTGTGCTATTATACAAGGGATTCAGTGTTAGATTTGTACCGTGCAATTTTCTTGAGTCGGTATCTCTGTGCGAACGCAGAATTGCCGCGAATCATATCCGGCGGGGCTGGGCGTGCGCGGTGCGGTGTGTTATCTTAATGAGATAATCACTGTTTGGCCACATCGGAGTCGTTTAGCGAGTCTGCACAAGACTTTGGATTTGCCACCAGGCTCTTGCAGATGAGTCGCTGTACAGTTCTGCTAGTTCCCATCCATCCAAAATAATCCATTCTATTGCCACGTGCAATCGTATATTAATATGTGAAATCCGCGTTGGAATAATTGGAACCACTGTATTCCCATTCTAAACTGCGTATAAACCCCTCTGCTTGTCGGAGTAGCGCTCAGAAGTGAATGGGCACTTTATTTTTGTAATTCAGTTAACGATTGCAGTGGGTGGTCATTTTACATTCGCGGTAAAACAGGCGTTTAATTATTTCTCGACGGCACTAAAATATGCATGCGTTAAATACTGAACAAAACTATTTAATTACGTCACTTAACATTTTGTTTATAAAATATTTGTGTGTAGTACATTGTGTCTGTTCGTCCTGACTAAGCACTTCTTCCTTGGTGTACTTTGCTGTCCTTTAATCTTTCTGACTTTGTCAGATTAAATAGCCACTTTTAAAAAGTGCTGCTCTTCCATTGTTTTGTTTCTATATTAACCAGGTATGATGGTTTCTCGAGGAATAATGAACTGCAAATGGAACCTATGAATGAATTAATTTTGTTCCATACCTAATGTAGTAAAAGCCTTGGGTGTTAGCTACATCAATAACCAAATAACGAGTTTACGAGCCTAATTTCTAGACTGGATTTCTAGAGTCAAGGAACAAAGAGTCAAGGCACCAAACAAAATGTTTGGTGATAGGCTATAATTCTTATTTACATCCTTAAGTTTTTAAAGTTTAATCAAAAATGTTTTTTATATATTATTTTTCAGAAGAAAATAGGCCTTGTGTCTCGTATATTTGAGTTCAGCAATACAATGGAATGTAGATGCAAGGTCTACAAATGCTATGAATCATATTTTTGTAGGACTGACTCGAACACAAAATTACCGAGAAAAAAAACAGTGACGTACTATGTAAATATTTCATATTGACTAACTAAAGCAGCAAAACATGAAGTTTATGTCTTACACGGGGTAGTTCCCGGAGTTCGCGGCAATGTTCCCCGCGTTACGTGTTTCCACCGTGACTGGGCACGATGAGGAGATTAAGCTGGTGTGAATCCAAGTTTTTTTTCCGAAGAAACATGAAATTTACAATAAAGTCTTGTAGGTTGATTGCGAGCCAGGGGGTCAGATCATATCAGGCAGATTTAGAGGCACACAAATCAGCGCTGTGACATAACTGGTTAATGTGTAATGATGCCAGTTCTCTGCAGCCTGCCGGTATTTGAGGCGTATCCACCGCGGTGATCACGCAAGGGAATTAGACAGTATTTTAGCATGGAGACTTATGATAGATTTTGGCAAGCCGGGGGGAGGGGGGGGGGTGGAGGATAATCCCTCACAATTAATTTTATCGGCCCACGGGAAAATGCCCATAAACTAAGACAATTGAAGAGGAAGATAATGGATTTTAGATTATTACAATGGCGATTTTTTCCAAAGAAGAAAGAAAATATGTTTTCACATGACAATAACATTTTTTATTCTGAGTTATTTTTAAAGTTAGTGTTTCATAATTTACTACCTCCTCTACCTCTATGGACCAGCCATCTCTGCTATAAGTTCTCTATTACCCTAATTCAGCCAGTACTGCTTAAGAAATAGACTGTTTGAGGGGTGACTGTGAAAAATGTGCCCGGTGTTTAGTGACAGGCTGGGGGCGGGGTCTACATATTGGCCCCGCCCTGCACCCAGACCATCTTCCAGTGTCTGAAGGGAATGCTGCTATTGTAACGGCATCAGAGGTCACATGGCGTGTCACGTGACTTTGACACGAGTACGTTTTAAACTGTCAGCAGTCCAGGCTTGATGCACACACTGCAGCTGAACAACTAATTACACGTGGGAGACCAGAGCTGCAGTTTCTGAGAAACATCCCTTAGTGACAGCTATGTTTACAGAAATAGTGAGACTAACCAGTCACTGTTTTATCAGTCTGCTGCAGTGAACAGGGGGACAGGAGGCTTTTGGCATGGGAGATGTTACACCATGCGCTGGCCTGTACGCTTTCCAGCATTGTTCACTTTTTTGCGTACTCAGAATTAATCCAGGGGAATTAATTTCTCCCTGTAACAGCGAGAGGCCTGCCCAGCACTCCAAGGCCTACTGCACAGCAGTGTTTTAGTCAGCAAGACATTTGTGGCAACATGTACAACAGCGAGAGACAGAACCACTTGCAGCACAAGTTATTCACATAATAGAAACATGATAGCAACATACTGCAGGTATGTTGAATCTGAGGGTGTGAATGTGTCTCTGTTTGCCAAAATTGAATCTAGCTTTCTTCCATCAATCTTGGGGAGTTTATCCTGGGCAGATTCACAGAGGGGCCCAGAACTGATCTTAAACAGCACAGGGCATTAGGCAGTGGGGCAGCCTACAAAGCATGCCACTCCACATACACAATGGGGAATTTTGGAGACACAAATCATGTCTTTGAATTGTGGGTGGAAGACCAGGCCACCTTGGGAGAACATGCAAACTGCAGACACAGACACAGACACAGACACACACACACACACACACACACACACACAAACAGAACCAAGACTGGATTTACACATCTAGTCTTGGAGGTAGTAACCCCCTAAGCCACAGTGCCATCCTTCTACATCTCTTGCTCAGACAAATTATATATATATTTATAAGCATAGGACCGAAAACAAACGTATATTAACTTTCAGGATGAGCCATGAGAAACCAGATGACATTGTCTATGCCAACTATGGTGCAAAGAATCACTGCACACTCCCCTTTACGGGACACATGTCTAAGTGCGCATCCCTTTAAATTGTCACCAGAGAACCACCAGAATGTGCAACAACAAATGAATAGTAAAGAGACAGACAGAGGAAGCAAATGTAGTCAGCTGTTGGCGACTGTGACTGCAGTCACTTCCTCTGAGGTGATTCAGCGATCAGCCAAAGTACCGATAATTTTATTACGCATGATTATTAGCAGCTTAGCGTTACTCATACTGGCCAAACCTGAGCTTCCCCTTGGGTACTCTAGTGTTTCCTCAACACATCTGCAAATATAAAGATAGATTTGGTGCATTCACATTCCAGGGGCAAAATATAATTGCACTCCCAGTCTCTGGCTAAGACTGTTGAAGCGATGACAGACTGGTCAGTCCACAGAGATGCAAAAAAAGGCACCTCACTGGCAAGCAGAGGAAGACGAATCCGCGAGGCGGTACAGGAAATCTCATCAGCTCCATCCTGCAAATTCCGGCATCTTTGGCCAAGCAGACACCTTAAGTTTCTGAGTTTTGAGGTGAAGAGTGAGGCTGAGTTTGGATCTTGGATTTGGATCTGACATCTCATCCTGTCCAGGGTCTCCCTAGGCTTTTTGTGACCCTGCACTACAGTGTTTCACAACCAGGTCCTTGGGGACCCACAGACGGTCCACTAGGGGAGAGAGCAAAGACATGAACTGTCTAGCAGGAAGCTGGCAGAGAGCAAAGACGTGGACTGTCTGGCAGGAAGCTGGCAGAGAGCAAAGACGTGGACTGTCTGGCAGGAAGCTGGGAGAGAGCAAAGACGTGGACTGTCTGGCAGGAAGCTGGCAGAGAGCAAAGACGTGGACTGTCTGGCAGGAAGCTGGGAGAGAGCAAAGACGTGGACTGTCTGGCAGGAAGCTGGCAGAGAGCAAAGACGTGGACTGTCTGGCAGGAAGCTGGGAGAGAGCAAAGACGTGGACTGTCTGGCAGGAAGCTGGCAGAGAGCAAAGACGTGGACTGTCTGGCAGGAAGCTGGGA
>JABFEA020000046.1:4849681-4875715 GCA_019775915.2 Cyphomyrus plagiostoma
ATTTTTGATGCTACACTGCAACTTTTCTGCAAGTTGCACAAGAAAGCCTTATATTTTTGACTGGGAACAGAGTATAAAACCTGAAAAAAATTTAATTATCCATGTTTAACAGGATCAGGGTCCTATGACTTACTCTGCAGGAAGCTGGCGAAGGACCTCGATGCAGTCGTTGTGTCGGTTGAGTAAGTTCACCACCTTCAGGTCATCTTCTGAATCACCCATGTCTCCGATGGTGCCACTCAGTGGCTCTCCTTCATGACTTGCACCCTAGGTACCGCCTGGCCCCTGATGTCCACTTCCCTGTGCAGTACGATGATGTCCTCCAGGCCTCCAGGCACTTCCTACAGCCTGAGGTGCTGGCCCAGTACTCGGTGGACCCTGACAGAGTTGCCGTGTCGGGCGACAGTGCAGGGGGTAACCTGGCAGCTGCTGTGGCTCAGCAGGTAGCATCCACACGACACAATTCCACAACTTTGTTGTTCAGTGTCCCCATTACCAATGAGCCACAAGGATTCGATGGGCTGTAGCTGTACACCAATGGTAATCATTAGTTTTTAGCTGAAGAAACACAAAATTTCTGGAGGGAGGGGTGTCTTACAAGCTGTTTCTTATATCTGAGTTTCAGGTTGCCATCGATGACAGCATTGCCATCAAATTCAAGGTCCAGTCCCTGATCTACCCAGTACTACAAGCCTTGGATTTTAACACACCCTCATACCAAGAGAGCCAGAATGTGCCGATCCTATACCGCACACTCATGATACAATTCTGGTTGGAGTATCTAGATGCAGACCCTGAGCATCTGCACGCCTTGCTACTCAACAACCACACTGCCCAGGACCAGAACCAGGTGGCATCAGCCCGGGCCAAGGTAGACTGGGTCAGACTGCTCCCACCCTCTGTACAGAAGCAGTACATGCCTGTGGTCCAGCCAAGAGGTACACCACGGATCCTGGAGGAGGTGCCAGCACTGTTGGACCCCCGGGCTTCCCCACTGTTGGCTGAGCGTGATGTTCTAGCGCAGGTGCCACAAGCTTACATCCTGACCTGCGAGCATGACGTGCTTCGGGATGACGGCTTAATGTATGGGCAGCGGCTACAGGAGGCAGGGGTGACGGTGACCCACGACCACTATGAGGGTGGCTTCCATGGCTGCATCAGCTTTGCATTCTGGCCCATGTACTCCTCCGTCGGCATACAGAGCATGCAAAACTACATTGCCTGGCTTGACCAGAACCTTTAACAACTTGGGGTATGACCAGTGGCAATTTAGTTGTCATAGAGAAATCCACCCAAAAAAATGATAATGGGATCAGGTCCAAAGGAAATTATTGCACGCACAAGAAATAGACAATTTCCCTTCATTCTCTAAAATAGTTCTAGCTATTAGAGATGGAGGGGAGCAGCATGGGTGTCCTGGGGCAGGGTGAAGCCAGCTGGTTATCCCACAGTTTGCCTTCTTGTTGCTCCTTTCTTCAGTTGTCCAGATCTTGCTGTTGTGGCCTTCAGCTATACTGTAGATCCAATATTTGTTTCCATTTTTTTTTCATAATTTGCTGCCTTTTATTTTTAATCTCACCCCCACCCAAATTGTTAGAAAATAAAACACTGCTCCTCCATCCCACCCCCGTGTCAGTATGCCCCATTTGTTGTCCCATTCCGAGTGAACCTTACAGAGCTGTTTCTGTTATAATGTGAAAATCAGTATGTTAGGGATTATTTCACCCCACCCTGCCCCAAATGAGGTCAAGACACAGCGCTTCCTTTTACTTGCAAGGGTAACCACACTGTCTGCAGTGCGAGCTACAAAGGTGGCTCCCCTTTGCATCCTTTATTTATAGTGAGACACAAACAAGAGGTTATGAAAGTTATTTCACAAGTGCAAGCGGGGTGGGCTTAAGAAACAGGATATTGCACAACTGATATTATGAAAACACTTGCTTGCTAAATTATAGAGAGGATTAGTATAACACACACACCTTTATATGATATATTGGATGACTGATAATTTTAATTACATTTCTCCCTATCACAGTACTAATACATAAGTTTATACAATGGTATACAACGGTCATATGGTTAAATTTAGCATCTTCTGTCAATCTATTAATTCAGTTACGTATAAGATGTGACCAGTGTCACATGAACATGCTAACTGATTGCTGTTCATTGAGTGCAATCTGTTTTTGTTGGTGAATGATGAACTAAACGAATTGTAACTCATAAGTGTGACATTGAACGATGCTCATGAACCTGAAGTAGCAATAAAAGGCAAAAAAAGAACTTTAATATTTTGATATGAGGGGTAGTGGAGTGGTTAACACGGTTGCCTCGTACCTCGTGGGACCTGGGTTTGAGTTTGTGCTGGGATCCCATGTGTGTGGAGTTTGTATGTTGGCCCCGCATCATCATGGGGTTTCCTCCGGGTACTATGGTTTCCCCCCACAATATAAAAACATGCTGAGATTAACTGGAGTTCTCAAGTTGTGTGTCTGTGTGCCCTGTGATGGGTTGGTGCCCCATCCTGGGTTGTTCCCCGGCCTTGTGCCCTGTGATGGGTTGGTGCCCCATCCTGGGTAGTTCCCTGTCTTGTACCTGTAGGCTTTGATGTATTGTACCTTAAAGGTACTGATCTTTTTCTCACAGGTTCCTTGTCTTGATCCATGTTTATGCTCTCCAATACGCTGGTTGTGACACTAACAATTTCTATAAAGTAGGCTCCAGGGGCTTTCCAATGGGAGGTGATGCTAGTGATATTTTAGTTGTTGATCAAAATTTTCACTACCATGGAAGCCCAACATGAACTTGAACTAGTCATTTTAGTCTGTGTGAACTGAACTTTGAGCTAGTTATTTTTTAACTGTGAACTTTCTGATTCTGAAGACATTTTTGGATTGTGGTTCTCAGTGAAGCAGACACTGTTCCCCATAAGTATTATGAGTGACATATGGGTTATACCATTTTTTGTCCTTTAACCAACAGGAACTTCCTATTTTAGGATTTTGGAGATATATGATGTTCTTGGCTGTTTTATTGTTTTATTCTGTGTCACATACCAGAATTTCATGATAATTTAATTCGTTGTCTAACAAAATGTTCTATTTATTGACCATACAGTATTCCACCAGCAAGTTACCTGATCCAAAGTGGAAGATCAATGCAAAGCTTCAGCACCAAGCCAGTTTAGCAAAGGATTAAAACTAACTATAACTTTGTAAACACTAAAGGGATATTTAAGTAACATCTGAAATCAATTTGTAAATAATACAGAAACTTATCACAGATCAAACAAACGGTAGGCATTTACTACAATTTCTACAAAAGGTAGAAATTTGCTCCAACTTCTTAGAAGGTGAATACTGCCCCCTTGTGGAACAATGAACTAAACCTTTAATGGATATTTTCATCGATCTTCGTATATAATAGTTTTTAAATTATATATTCTTCGCTAAATGTTCTTGTGTTTTGGCATGGCGCAAGATTCCGAGGTGTTGTCAGTGTAAAATCATGGCAGTCCTTTTAATGAAAACAAAAGTTTCAACCTTTTCTCACAAGGTCAGGGAGATTTTTTCTGTCCAAAGGCAAAATTTGTTTTTCATAAACTATGAGAGAGCTGAGTAACTGTTAATAGTTGGTGTGGGTGTCAGCAGGAAGGTATTTTTCTTGTGGGCGGTTCTGACACACTGATGTTTTCAATGGAATATGAAAAAACGCGTGTTTAGTGGATCTTTTGATAAAATATAAAAGGGTATTCGGCTGCACGCTGTACAAGGTTTTCTGAATATTTCTCAGGGGAGACAAACAGAATTTAATGCACATTGACTGTTTTTCTTATAAGAAGAATTACTACAGGGAAAGGACCGCCCTCTGTAATGGGTTACATTTACATTGCCTCGAGGTGTGTATTCAAGTGCAAATGTAGAAATTGCATAACTCCTCTTCCACACTTTGGTGCCAGATTGGAATCCCTGAAAAGGGGTTTAAATTGGGTTCTGTGACGACGTACACTGTAATATTTTTAGTACTGTGAATTTAGTAACAAAATTCACTTTTTTGATATTGTGTTTATTATGACTATAAACGCAAAGCTTTGGTGCTTTTCTGGACGCTGCTTTTACTTTTATTTAGATTACTCATAGATTGTGTTTGTAAAGCTGTTTCGTGCACCCCAATTCCTTTATGCAGCAATATTAAAGTACATGGTTACACAATCCAAACACTACTTAGTGTGATTTATTTGGAAGGAAACAATTTGCTGAGGCAATAGCAATGTCTAGAGTATTTTTTCCAAAAACGCTTGAGAGTTGTAAATGTTTTTAAGTGCCGTCAAAATCCCTCTGTACAGATTAGCTACAATCATTGCTCAAAAGTTCATGACTCATTTGTGTTGAGATCTGCATAAGCTTATCGGACGCAAAACTTTGACCAGAACAGCATTTAAAATTTACACCATTTTGGTGCGTGTTAGCATTTCTTTGAATTCAAAAAAGTATATTTAATTTTCCTGTCCGTTAGCTGGCACAATATCCCCTGAAATGAACTCACATCTGGGGAAGAGTGAGACGAATGGGGGAGAGAATATCCCATACCCAGCATGTAGTTACAAGAAAGGAAAAAGACCATTTAGGGAGGTATTCTGTACTATATTTGTGCATGTGAAGGTATGCGTATATCTTCAAATTAACCTAAAATGAAAAGTCAGCACGGCCAAGCAACGTTATGCATTCCTCTAGCATGTAATCCTCCGAGACTTGCTTTGCCAACTTTGTCGGTAAGCAGAAATTTAAGTGTTTTTTTTCCACTCTTCCCCTAAACTCACGTTTATGACATTGCGAGGTGTTCGCACGTTCACACTCAAACGAAGCTTCGAGACCACAAGGAGAACCGTCAAAGGCGCATAATCCTGCCGTGTCGGAGGGGCGGTCACAGTATCTGCGGTACACAGAGCTGAACGGCATGGTTATAATTGGATGCTTACTTTAATCGCTGTTACTGTTCAAACCAGGTCACAAAAAGCACTTTTTAGCACTTGAAGGTACGTGCCTGGTGCAGTTATTTCGGGATTACCTTTGGGAATTAAGTATCCTAAGAAAGTGCCTTTTTATATAAGTTTGACAGTAAAAAGATTACCCAAGGATGACTGAACATGAAAACCAGACACTGAGTAAGAGCTTAGTATGTCCAGCGGGACTACTCAGCACGGGATGCCTTTCACACACTGCACAATCCCCTTATCACCCCAACATAGACCAAATAACAGCGGTCAGCACTTAAGAGACCAGGAAAGCAAGTACAAGGGCATTTTCTGCTCCCAGCCGGTATGTATCACTGGGATACCGCCGTCTTCCCCAGACACCACAAGCTAGCTACGCCGCATGAGTCTTTTCAGCTTTGGGAAGACGCCAATAATTTAAGTCCATCCGTTTAGTTTATCAATATTTAGTAGCGTCTCCATACTAATGTAACTTATTAAACACGAAAAATTCTGATTTTAAAAGGCTACTGAAGGGGGTAGAGACTACCTGTTCCCACATGGGCGATGTCTCCAGATCGGCTGTGTTTTTATTTGCCACGAGGCTGCTTTTGTAACTCGGAGAGCTGTAGCCATTTTATCCCCGAGCTAACATTTTGTTCGGGGAAATTCCAAAAATCATTTCACTGTACTTTGTTGGGGGTTGGGGATGCTGGGGGAGGGACTGCTAGTCAGGGGCCCCTATGTGGCCTCCCTGCATGCCTCATGCTGACCTCATTGGCTGATTTAAATGAACAGGACGGTCTGTCACCAGCACCTTGTCAAGAGTGAATATAATACCTGCAGCTCACAGACATCTGGAATTATCTTCCCTGTCCATAATGCTTTCTCGAAGTAATATTCCAGACCTTCATGGAAAGTAAACCTCTCACACAATTAAATTACGCAAGGAAAGACTAATTCTCTTTTTTGGAACTGTATGTGGTTATCCAACAACGGTTAACAGTGCTTCGGGGGTACGTAGTGGTCAGGGTCCACATTTTATAATTCCACCAACTTCCTTCATACCTTTATTCTCCAGGGGTGTGACTTTACATTGTTCCATTTACAATGAAAAAAAAAACATAATAAAGTTGTCAGACCTTTTTGGAAAGTCCCTCTCAGCTTGCATACCAACAGTGTCCCAAAGCAGAAATCGGATCCTGCAAATCTGCTTAGCGGTGCCATTTTGGTTTACCCACGTCAACCTGCTACTGAAAACCAGTAAAGCAGACTACCCAGAGTTTCGGGCACATTTTACATTGGCTGGACCGGATCCTGTTTCTGTGCAACGAAGGACATTGTTTCGTACCATGGAAAATGCTTGTATTTAATGGCCTAACTTGCACGCGTAGTCAGAATTATAGAAAGGAAAATATATGTTATACCAATGAATCTGCCACGTGGTGCAGTGCTCTGTAAGCAAAACAACTGTGCTTATTCTTAATAAATGATGGTTCAGTGCAATGGTGATTCCTAATGAGGACCAATTAATCAAGCATAACCTATACAATAGATACACGATGTCCGCCCTGAACAGTTATGGCATTCATGCGATCCCGCTTCTTCGGCTGTTTTCGGTCTCACGTGACTTACCTGCTCATTATGCTTCTGTTAAACTTCGTGTTAATTACCAAGTTGCTTTAATTAAGGTGTAAATCACGCCCACATGGTATGATGGGGACGAGGCGATCGCATCCAGAGGATGAAACATACAAATAATATACACTGTAAAACAGGGGAGATTTTATGTATTGAAAAGAACAACGAGCTAAGTCAAATTTACCTGGGGTTTGACTTTTTTATTTTTCGATGGAAGATAGGCTAAAATCCTCGGGCTAGGCTTAAAATACTAATGACGATCCCATGCTGGCTGTACAATTAGTTCACGACTGAATGTGTAAATTATTTACCAGTAAAATAAACACATTACGCAAATACTGGCAAATTTTCAGAAGGAATCGTTAAAGGTAACCCGGAGTAGGTATATATTAAACAAAAACAGACATATGAGTTTCAATTATATATTCAGGACCTCTAAAGAATTTTGTCAAATTGGGAGTTACTTATAATTCTTATGTAATGAAAACTAATTTGTACGGCCTTTTTACTTCAAGATAACGCTCAAAGAAAATGGAAAAATGAAATGTATTTGCATTCAGTAGAAGTCTCTTGCTTTTGATGTTCTTTATGAACTAAAAACAAAAGCATAGACAAAGCCCAGTCCTACAACAATTCCAGAATTTATCCCCGACCAGGACGCGAAATAACAATGCAACATTTGGTACATTGTAACGCGGCTCTCGATGCAAGTTTTCTCTGAGACGCCCACCCCAAGCTCCGCCTCGTGTTTTTTATGTAGTACAATGCGGTAAATCTTAGTGAACGTAACGTTGCAAGAAGCAACGATGAGCATGAGGAGTTCGATGCAGTGGCTAGCGTTACTATTTTTAGCAGCTATTCTCCTGCAAACTATCGCGGTGGCTGTTTCGTTTATATACTTCAGCAGCATCTTAAGCACGGTAAGATATTGGAAGCGAGAGACGCAAGATCGCACAACCACGTCGACAAAACTTCCAAAGTTTGCTACAGGATAGGGGCGAAAATGCATGATTGAGTGCATGCAAAGAGTGAAAAAGAGTGACCAGAACAGCTGGGTGTTAGTGTAGTGCGTGTCTTCCGCTAGGGAGTTAATAAATGCGTGGGGCGAAGTCGCGCTTCACGCTGCTCTCGGTGAAGCTGTCCCTGTGTTTGGCCAATGGACTTTGGCCCACTGTTTGAACAATGGACGGAGCGCATAATAGGCAACTGATTATTAAAGTTCATATAGTTGAAGGTGGTCGGATTAAAAGAAATTAGTATCTTTCTTACGCTTTAGATCACGGCTTTTCATGTACTGTGAAATATAAATAAAACCTATATTCTAAAAGTATTTTAAAATTTAAGATTAAACTCAGATGTCTGACAATCCAAAAATCCTGTGCGATTAACACTATTCCTCTGAAGAAATGCTGAACACAAAGGTTGCTTTATTCAGGAAAAATGCGAGTGAAAGGCCCGGTTTGCTGATTTTATGATTTTAAATGCTCTGTACTCTGTGTCCAATTGCAGATGAAAGAAACGTTTTCAAAAAGCAGTATATCGTGTCTGATGCGGGCAAACCTGAGAGCAGAGTATGATTTGGAAAGTGGAAAAGATGACCCCTGCTGGCAGGTCTCGCAACAGATTCATTTCCTGATTGAAAAGGTATCCTCGGTTACATTTTAAAGGCACATCTTGAAATTCGGTTGATACTTTCGAAAAATAATTCATGACATACCTGTACGTGTTAAATTTCGCAGTCTGACTAAACACTTTATTATTTTGTAGACCATGTCTGCCCACTATGAAAAAGGAATATCGTCGGCAGTGAAAGGTACGATCCTTGAATATTTCAGCCTCAAGGACCAGCAAACTTCTGTTACTAGCAATGGTTAACCACACTGTTTTTTTCCTTTGTTTATTTTGCAGGGGAAATCTCCAGGGTGCTGCCTTATTTGACAATGGAGGATCAAGATGCTCCCCCTCATCCTGAAATCGCAGCTCACGTCACCGGAGGCCATTTGGCCGAAACGGGCAGAACAGAGGGTACGGCTCCATGTTCCCTCACTGCACTCTGGTTCAGAACATATGGCACGCACATGCAGTCCTGCTGGCTCCTTTGTCACAAAAAGAGCCTTGGCTATATACGATCGATGCAGGCAGTAAGGGCATAGATACCATGGCAGATTCAGGGGGGGCAGTACTTTATGGGGACCCTCGAATAAGTAAAATTAGAATAATACATAATGTAAAGTAGGCCCAAGATGGCTCTTTCTCGGGGTATTTCTAGCTATGACCCTTGATGGATGGATGGATGGAGCATTGCCTGTCGTCTGAATTTAGAGCTACAGGGTGTCCATTCCACAGGCAGCAAAGAGCACTCTGGAAATCTGAAAACGAAATGCTCGCAAACAGAAACTATTCCTGACATCTGCCGCTGCTTAAGCATCGCACTGCCTGTGAGGCAATGCGAAGTGGAACGAAACAAGCATCTGCAAGCGAGGCAATGACTGGACCCACTAGTAAACACAGGAGGAAGCTTTGGATCCATGTCATGCTACCAGCAAATGCAGAAGAGCCATCCCTATAACTGCTTGGAAAATCAGCAGATTAGCTGTTGTCCTTTCAGCAAAGCAATCCAAGCGCTGCTTCCTTAGGTTTAATGTCCGTCTGGATCTGAGGACTTCTGCTTACATCCCATGCCTCAAAGGCCATTTAATGTAGGGGAATCCAGCTCCGGTCCTGGAGAGCTACTGTGCAGCAGGTCTTCTGTCGTACCTGGCTTCTGACGAGCCACAGCTGTTCTCAGGAACACCAGGAACAGGTGCGGCTCATCAGAAGCCAGGTACAGTAGAAAACCTACTGGATAGCAGTTCTCCAGGACCGGAACTGGAGACCCCTGATTTAATGCATATCATATCACTTCCATTAGAGAATCATATAATATCGGTTTAAGGGCTTAGTTACAGCACTGATGTGAGACTGCTTGACTGATTGCTGCAGGTCTGTCCACAAGGAATGTTCTGGGCCAAAAGATTCCAGCATGGGAGTCGAAACGAGGCTTGGCGTTTCTGCACAACATGGAACTCCACAACGGGGAGCTCATCATCCCCCAGAGGGGTCTGTATTATGTCTACTCCCAGACCTACTTCAGGCACTCCCAGCCCCCCGAGGAGGAGACGGATGAAGTCGCAGAGGGGCCGACGAGCGCGTTAAGTGGCAAGCAAATGCTGCAGTACATTTACAAGAAGGTGGCATCGTACCCGTCTCCCATCCTGCTCATGAAGAACGCGCGCACCACCTGCTGGTCCAGAGATGCAGAGTACGGCCTCTATTCCATTTACCAGGCCGGCGTGGTTCAGCTCGGTGTGGGAGACCGCCTCTTTGTGTCGGTCAGCAACATCAGCACTGTGGACATGGATGAGAAGTCAAGCTTTTTTGGTGCTTTTCTGGTCAGCTAATAAAGAAAAGTTTGATTTGTTCCTTATGTAGAACTGAAGACACCTTATGGAAACAGAGATGGAAGAAAAAAGTGATGAAGGTCTCCTGATCAGTAAGCATCTGATCTACTGGTTTATTGCGTCTTTCTGTCCAAGATCTTGGGAGTGAGACTTTAAGAGAGGCTGGTTGAACTTCCCTGTTAGTGCCAGTGACCTCCTGAGTGACAGCTTGTCCCCCTAGGTACTGGAAAGTAACTGATAGGCTGCGAAGAGGTCAGCTGGTATAGCCATGTGACGGGACTTCAGAATAAAGGAATGTTGACCATGAGAGAGATTCTGGTCCACATTAATCAGAGCGACTATGCTGTTGATCAGTGGAGCGATGCAGCAGGTTCGATCGAGAATCATAGTGGAATGGAATTTGCAACTTGCCAACATGTTCTTATGCTCAGCTTGTTCTGGACAAAAGTCCACACTGAGTGACTTCTTTTTCCACCCAGGTAACACTTTATAAAAGGTTTCCTTTATACAAGAACACTCTCTTTCTTAAGATAAAAATAAGCAAATACATATTACCTAATACAAATCATCCACCTTTGGTGAATAAACCTTAGATTCGCTGGAAAGCAGGAGAAACAAGAGTTACAAAGCTGCAGTTATTCAACAAAACTGCCCTGTTTTCTAAACTAAAGCTTAGCAGCTACTGTATTTTAAACGTTTAGCAGTGGTGACTCAGTCAGATCAGATTCATACCAGTGAATGACATTAAAAATGTCTTAATTTTTGTATACTTATTTGAAATAAATTGGGTGTGCACTTGATCGTTTGTTGAAAATTACGACTCCAAGCGCACCTGTTTTTTTTGTAGATAATACCTTCCATTCTTTTTGATATATCATACTAAACAATAAAACATTTGATAGTTAATCATGGTTTGACTATGTTATTATCACACACTCATGGGCGTAAATTACAGGGGGGATGGGGGTTGTAGCCCCCCTCCCCAAGTAAGTCAAAACCAGTTAATACAACCCCCCCCCCCCCACACACACAATAATCATATATCCTCCGTAATGGGTGGAGACCTCAACCCCCCCAATGTTCCAGCCAAAGTTACACCCTTGCACACACACATGAAATGAATTCAGACTTCAAGAAGCCTATTTGTAACAACACATAATTGTGTAATAAAAGATGTGACGAACGTTATTCGGGTTTATATTCAGAGCTTAAATCTAGCTGGGAAGCTTAACGTGTTTAAAATATGCAAATATTTAAAGAAAGTATTTACCACAGATGCAGTGAATACACACATCTTGCCAGATAAACAGGTAAAGCAATTATCAATTACACAATTTACCAATCAACTCCAAACATCGGCTGTCAATTGTAACAGAATTATGCACCAAGAATATTTATTTTCCTCTTATATTTACTCATAGGAACCGTAATGATTTTTTAAACTGTCAAAGTACACTGTAAATGCAGTATTGAAGGAAGTGTGATGTTTATCACTAACGTAGACTTCTAACTCGAACACCTTTCCGCCATCAGTCACAAGCCTGGCTGCGGCGCATCACATACTGCGCATGCGCCATACGCGTCTGTATTTCCAGGGTAGGAATGAGGCTGTGTGTGAAGTGTGTTTTTTTGGTTGCAGAGCATAAACTGCATCCTAGCATAATTATACGCTTATCTCGTCCATAAGTACAAACTAACACATAATATCTGCACGAAATAAAATTATCGCCGCAGTGGCGTAGTCTATGCGATAAAAACATAAGCGTGCGCATGTAGCCAACGGCATTACAGCAATACAGCATGGCGATTTCAAATAACTAACGTAAAAAGGTATACCTTCCCCGTCTTGCCAAAGATCCTTTTAAAAAAAATGCTTTTTTAGTCGCCGCGCTGCCTTGTTCATCAGTATTAATAAGATTACTCTGCCCTCTTATGGAGAAAAGGGAGAAATTCAGGTTGGAATAAAATACTGTTACTACTGATTCTACAACTGCTTCGGCTTTAAATATTTATAAATGATACAGTTCACCAGTGGAATATTACAAGGGCGCCTTTGGAACCAGTTTCTTAGGGCTCACTTATACTATGCAGTAAGTACATAAATATACTCAGGTATGAAAGTGCATTCAATGTCTTCAGGGTTGTTAATCGATTTTGCCTGCTTTGGTTTTTTTTTCCTTAAAAAAAAGCATATAGAAATACCGCTAAAAAGTGTTTGACTTTATGCACTATATCATTTCGACACTAGGAAGAGACACACTGGTACCCAGATTACTGTCAGCCTCAGCAATAAAATTACAGGGTCTGTAGGTGGCATAAATCAATTTAAACCGATTTCACTCCTTCCTTGAGGTGGGGAAAATATCGCCAAAACCATCTTCCGACCCAGATTGAGATGATGTAATAATCTTCAACTTCTCACCTTAGGTGGGCATCCAATTCCTTAGCCTTCTCCATGGCACTAGGCTGAACCAGTATGCTGCCCATTGCATGTTATGTTGATAAGCAATAGGAAAAAAGGACATTGGAAAACCAATAGCCAATGAGTGAGTATGAAGGCGGGGCCAGTCACTTTGCTCCTCCCAGGAAACGTGTTTCTTAATTGGTCCAGATAAGTATGCTGGTTATTACAACATACAAGAACATCCAGATGTAATACAATATGCAGGCATGGAGGTCCCCTCACACTTGGAGACCTGCGGTTTGATACATCTACAACGTAGCAGTAGAAAACTATCATTTATTGATCATTGCATTACATATTTTAAAATGTGGCAGTGAATATACCAGCAATTACAGGGAACTCGTTTATAGTCCAGCAACTTGAACTGTCGACACCAAGAATGTAATCAGGGTTCTAACATTAACCAAGAGTATTTGCAAAACCAAGACATTCTACATCTCTAATGACACAGACTACATTTACCTGGTCTAACGGTGTAGTACTGTCCAAATATTTGGTCTTGCAGAGTTATAGTAGTGTTATCAACCATTTTAGTAAAACTCTGCAACAAATGATTAAGCAAATCAATTAAGGGGAACCCAAATCAGCCATAACAGCACAGTGAAGCATCGGGGGGGTTGGGGGTGGGCGGCACCTTCAGTCAGCTTTGAATAATTTATCCTCTTTTCCTTTTGGTCAATAAACAAATATGTAACAAAAGCAAAACAGATTAAAAAAACAAACAGAAACCCATAAAGCTATTGAGGTACTAGTGGGGTAAAAACAGGTGCTGCTCACTGTAAATAAAACCCAAGCAAACTAAATGGCATTTTTTTCAATATTTACTCATTATCAAAAATAGTTTTTTCCCCAACTTCTTGCAAATGAAAAAACAGAAAAAAGGTACAGACTGGATATCAATCGCATTTTTGTCCCTCTCTTCCTATGGCTTGAGAAACACTACCTGAACATTCACAGGATATGACACAAGGAGAGACTACAATCGGAAGGTGTCGACGCCAGTGGAGAACACGCCCTGTGTGACACGCAGCCCCCATCTAGCCAATCAGGCTCGGCCTGGTGGTCGCCGACCAAACACTCGTTTAACATTTGAAAATTTTGTCAGTCTGCGGGTGAAAGTCTGCAGAATAGCAGCTGAATTTAAAATGAAGGAGGGGGGGGGGTTAGGCAGGGTACTTTCAATCACCAATGAAATGGAAAAGACCACCCCTTATTCAGCATCAGGGTCTCCCCGGACTGTCGGCAAGTGCAATACAAACCCCAGCTGTGGCGAACATGCACTGCGGAGCTCATCCCCACTGACACTTATTAATACCCCCCTTCCAGCCCCCCTAAATACACCAGGTAATTTCCCACACGTTCAATCACACCTTCATAAATCAGCACAGACAGACTTGGGAAAGACAGACTTGGATGCGAAGGCTGGTCTTTACTATCAGACTCACCGAAAGCTCCTACACAGATGCTTGCAGCACTAACATGAGTCACATCCTGTGAATACAATGTAAACAAACAGGCCTCCGAGGTCAGGGGGGTCTATGTAGTGTTCTACAGTGATATTGCTATGGTTACCAAGTAGGTTCTGTTGTTATTTGGCCTATTAATCACATTAAGTGCTTCATCCGGGGTCCCTGCCAAGACGAAGTGCGGGTAAGGCAGATGCACACCTATCCATTTAAAAGTGGCAAAGACTAATCTAGATTCATGCCTCGGAACAGGATTTAAGACGTCACTCAATACGACGTTTGGAAAAAGGGGAGGCGGGGGGCTTGCGACCGCTGATGGTGGTGTGTTGTGCTGCAGACGTGGGAAATTAATCATTTTCAGCAAGGTATGGGGTGGATGGAATAAAATAAATACCATTAGAAAAGTTTGCTTTTCTGTGGAATTATGTCACATATATATATAATACAGGTTTTTGAATGCCCCAATGGAGAACACATGGCATGTGAAACAGCAGAACTGAGCACAAACAGGACAGCAAGATATTTCTGTTCTCTCCCGGACGGGAACGACTCCCGATCAGCCTGCTTCTGGGGGACGGAGGCCTGGCGATGGCGGACTCACAGACAGGACCCCGCTAGGCCAAGCTCCAATAAATACTGCAAAATATTGTTGTCACTTATAAAACACGTCTTTAAATGGAATTTGATGAGTGCGTACAAAAACAAACAACAACAACAACAAAACAAAAAAAACGGAAAAAAAAAACAATTATAAATAAAACCGTCCTTCTCCGAAGTCTCCACGGTGCGTCATGGCCTGAAAGTCTCGCTCAATTTCGGGGTCGAGCGGGACCAATCGCCATGACACTGGGCCTCTCTTGCTGGAGGTGGTTAAGTGTAAATTGCTTGCGGCGGATGTGTGACTCATAGTAACAGCGCCCTCTGCTGTCAAACCCGCGGCAGTGCGCCACACACAGAAGGGGTGCCCTCAGGGACGTACAGGCAGGAGCTTTGGCAGTCGGGACTGACTACGTGAAACTGGTACTCAACCATAGCTGCCTAGGTGTAGTGCCTCAACCACCTCCACTTCCTGCCCGCAGCATTTTAAAATATAATAATAAAATAAACGTTGCCAGAGGGAGGTGAACTTGCAGCTGGAGCTCAGCAGTCGAACCTCATGTCTAGAGTCTCATCGTAACCTTTGTCCTCATGCGGGCTGGCGGTAAGAAAAGAGGGCACCGGCGAGCCGGCCGCCACGTTGAGGACCCCGCTGCTAGTGCCAGCGCTGCGCACGGCGATGCTGGTCACATTGATGCCCAGCGTGAGCCGCGTCTGCTCCAGAGCCTTCTCCGGCACAGCAAAGGCCTCCAGCTTCTTCTCGCCGTTGGCCATGTAGGAGTTCTGGCAGCCGCGGCAGATGCAGTCCAGACAGGCCTTGCGGTTGGAGTAGCAGGGGCACCGCTGGCCACGGCACGTAAGAACACTTGGGTTTTGGGTGGCCCGACCGCACTTGCAGCCCTTCTTCTCCTGCGGCTTCTTGTAGACCACTTTGGTGGGGCTTCCAGGTATCAGGTTGGCACCAGGCAAGCGGTCTTTCGTTTTGTCCTTGGTTTTAGGCACCCCCTGCTTGACCTTGGTGTACGCCTTTTTGGGCCCATGGTCGGGGTTTTTCTTGATGCCCTTATTGGAGACCAGCAGGGTCTTGCTGACCTTGGGCGCCCCCCCGTTGGGCACGGCAGCCACCGGCTGCGCCAACATCTTGCTGGGCTCCCGCTTCACCGAGACGGGAGCGGCCGCCGCTAGCGGGGGGCCCTGGATGATGCTAGATATGGGCAGGGGCTGGATCTTCTCACTGTCGCTCTCGGAGCGCGACCGCTTGCGGTTCAGCCGTGCTGCCTTAGGTGTGGCCGCCGAGCAAGAGATCCCCGAGGGAGGTGGTGGAGGAGGCACAGCCGGGTGCCGGGAAGCGAAGACGCTGGGGTGCAGCGGGAGTGTGGGCTGCCGGGTGTCGGTGAACGGCCTGCTCAGGTCGCCCGATGGCTCTAAACCAGACGGCAGAACGTCGGCACAGTCTTCCGCCACGGCGTCGGGCTCTAGGGTCCGGAGGACCTCCTCTACAGTGAGGAGCAATGAGTCCCCGCTGGGTTTGATGTCCTCCCCGAAGCTGGAGATATCGATGCCGTCGCCGCAGAGTTCCTCCGAGGCGGCTGGCCTGCAGACCGGCATCCCGTCCGGAAAGCCCTCCAGCTTCAGCTCCCTGCCGTCAACCGCGGGGGCCATGCTCCCTGGGGAGGGTGTGGCAACCGACGTCAGCTCCTCCATGCTCAGTCCGTTGCAGCCATGCATGCCGTTGACGCTGGGCACCCCGGCCGCCGCGTCTGGAACCGGCTCCTGGGGCTCGACGTTGGGTTCCGGCAGAATGTGGTCACCCTGGTGTTCCGAGGTTGAAGGCAACGGGGAATGTGAAAGGGCGACTGGGGCGGCGCCCAGCGACTCCTCTGCTGCGCTGGCGGTCGGAGGAAAGCCCTCCTTCAGCAGAGCCAGGACCTCCGGGAAGCCCTCGCTAGCGATCTGCGACAGCAGCGGGGAGCTCGCCATGTACTCACAGAGCTTCCGGTAACACTCCACCAGGATGCCCAGCTGCTTGTTCTCCTCGAATTGCTCATAGTCCTTACACCAACTGCATGACGGCTTCATCACCATCTTCTGACCTTTGCAGCCTTTGCACACATAGTGCTGGCAAGTCGAGTTGGTCGGAGCAATCGGATCTTGAAGCAAATTCCCTACAAAAAATTAAAGTATTTTACGCAAAGTATTTTTTTTAGAGCAGTCTGGCCATGACTCGCATATTTTATATATATATATATATATATATATGCATTTTTAACACACCCTAACCATAGTGTTCGATTTAATTCTGCTGTGCTGGAAAGCTTGGAAGCCAGTCGTTAAAATCCAATAAATATAGCCAAATAAAAGCAGCCATCTCCGTTTGACATTGGGTACAACGATCTATCACATTTCAGCGTGCAAAACATGCTAATTTGATACCCCCAGGACAACTACATTGTTTCCTTTCTGACGCACAGCGAAAGGGTTAAACATGATAATTAGCGCCGAGTATTCAGATTGGCTTCCGTAGCAACGGCTGTCGCTAAGACTCGTAACTGACGTGTATGTAATGTGCTGCAGATGGAGGTGCGGCTTACTAAAAAAAAAAACGGAGATTTACCACCCCGGTATCCGCTCTATAAGCGATCCACCTACGGCGAAATGCAGCGCAGTCAATTAAAAATCAAATCATCCCTTTACGAACATCTAGAGGACAAATGCATCCTACTAAACAATACACAGAAGCACATAATATGTGTATGCGATTGACTATAACGACCTAAACACTGAGGTTACCCGGGTGTTAAAAGACAAAAACAGGAGGTAGGTACCCAAGTTAAACCAGATACGGTAGGTTCGACAAACCACATATATTCGCTAGTCCTATGCAAACCGATAAGTGCATCACTACTTATAAAAATACATTCATTTAAACATTTCCCCGTTGCCATTATTTTAAGAAAACACATGAAACGGCAGCATTTGCTCAAGGGTCAATGTGTACATCGTAGGGGTGTTCCGGCGAAAACAGGCGCAGGCTGCTATTTGTAAACGGACCGGCGGGGAACGTTATATAATGACCGGCAAGCGGAAGGTGCTGCAATTGTGATATTATACAGCTCTGCAAACGTCGAGACATCAGCCATGAAAATCTGATTGATCATTTTAGCATCAGCACGAAAAGAACAACACTTCATGGAGGAGAGGAACCGCCGAACATTCACGGGACTAGCCGCACCATCGTTAGCGGAGCCGATTCCGTGTCGAGGGTCTTATCCTCCTATCTGGCGGTGAGTTAATATTCACGATGCATTCGGTGAACCGTGTTAAATAACAGGCGTGCAACATTTGAAAAGGGGTGAGAAGTTATTGCATAAATACACAAAAATACCAAGATTGACATCTCGTTTGGAGAAAAAAAAACCCAGTAAACACTGAAAACGAAGAGATTAATTTTATGGGCCAAAGAACCATGACTCACCACAAACAAGGCAGGAAAGAGACTGCCTAAAGAAAGGCAGGAGCTTGCACAGCTCGGCTACGGACTGTGAGTCTCGAGGATCGCACTGCAGCACCGAACGACACGCTGACACGTACAGAGCGGTGGCATTCACCGGGTTCATCGCAGCAGCCTCGCAGCGGACAGAGCCAGGTCTGGAGGAAAGGGGGGGGGGGAACAAAAACAAAACAAAAAAAAAAAAACAAAACGAAAAAAAAACACCCAGCACGCAACAGATCCGCCTTTCAGACTTGATAAATATTTCCTTAATTGAGCCGAATGACGTCGGCCAAGGCTAGGTTCCGCACCTCATCGACCCCCGGTGTCCAAGAAAGGCGAGAGGGGCATGCAAAAGGCATGGGGAGGGGGGGATTTGCTCTCAAAAATATCGGGCGTATTCAATACTAGGGAACAGATCGCGGTGTGTAGTATCCCCAGTGTGTAGAAGAATACGGAGTGGCCGATGCACACAGTCTGTATTCAAAAGCACCATGTCAAAAACCGCATCGACAACCTGCTTCAGCGCTTCCCCTTCTTCCATGGCACGAAGTGCTTCCAAATCACCATTATCTATTAAAAAATAAAACAGAACCTAGCTTTAAAAAACACGTAAAAATTCTATTTAAAAAATCAACCGTGATTAAGATCTGCATAAACTCTCCCTTTCTCCAGACATCACTCGCATCTCTTAAGTGCCACGCCAGTCCAATTTTTTTGGGCTGTTCAACAATACGCGGGCGGCGCTGCACCGCCGAGTCCCCCGACCGCTTTCGCCCCGATTGCTCGCTAATGCTGGATGCACCAAGCAGGGATTCAAAGCGGGCTTCTCGGTTCCCAAGCGCCCGTCGCCTCTCTACCTCCTCCCCGGGATCCCGCTCGGTTCCGGAGAAAGCCGCTCTTGCTCCTCCCCGAAAACACTGTCCGTCCAGGGCATTTAGCAATCTATAAATGATTATTTTGGAGAGCGCGTCTGTTTGTTATCCACAGCTTCCCATGGCGGTAGGGCTGCAAAAAAACAGGCCAGTTGACTCAATCCAATCCAGTATTTACCCCCCGAACATCCGAATTGCAAGAAAGCAGGAAGTATGCGGGAAAAGTCGCTCCACGCAGTGCGCGAAGGGCGCAAAAGGCCAGAATATATGCTGAGATTTTTAAAAGGACGAAAATCTGCAGTGCTGGCTCCGGAATATGTGGAACAAAAATAGGCCGCTTTTTTCTTTTCTTTGGATCTATCCCTCCGCTTCACCCCCCTCTCCGATAAGTTCCGCGTAACCAGAGAAGGCTCGTTTGATTTCAAAAATCAGCTTCAATAAATCCCATTTGCTTATCACGAAAAATAATCCCGTTGCTCTCGGTGTGTTTACGTATCGTTAGATGTTTCAATAGTGTAATATAGCTATCTTAACTATGGAGGTTTCTCCTTTGCTTTTTCCTCTCCGCAAATGCAGGAGGAGGGGGCGCTGTGACCCACATCTCGCGAGAAAAGGGTCGTGAAATCCCGCGAGAAATGGTAACCGTGGTTACGCGACTATGTTGTTTTTAACCCGCTTGGTAGCAATCAGGATGGAGAGTAGATTGATGTTCGTGTGGAGGACTGCTGTTTTGTTTTCGCATTAATATAACACAAACGTGCCTACTGGCTACTCCGGCTCCCTACAATCACTAGGATAATTCATACGTCCGTGTCATTTTTCTTCAGTAAAAACTGGTGCAGTTTGCTATGCATGGAAATAGACAGACAGATAGATATAGATAGATATAAATAGATAGATAGATAGATAGATAGATAGGTTCTTGATTCAGAATTAAATACAGATAATAATAGAACACTCAAGGATTAAGGAGGTTTAGACTGCGTTTATGGATGCTGTCCAAATGGTCAAAACCTCGAAAAGCTGTATAGGACAAAGTGATTATTAGTGCAAGAATAAAAATTGCCACTATACACAATAAAAATATTAATACAATATAATATAATATAATATACTCTGCTCCGTGACATAGGATCCCACCCTCCATCAGAGCACGGAGCAGAACACTTGACTGGATAATAGTTTGGGAGGTGTTGATGGAAACAGGTACAATAAAATATTTCACTAGCCATCACAAAGTATGTTTAAATTAATTAGTTTAACGTGGTCAAAATTTGTAACTATAGTAATGTTTTCTTTTTCAGTTGTTTTCAGTTGTAGATGTCATTTGCAATTATGATGATGCTTTTCTTGTGGTACAGTAATGTATAGGAATAATCTAGTTTAAGGAAGTCTATGGTAAAATGTAATCAAAGTTAAATTGCAAAGATAATACCCAAAATGTCGTAATACATACTTCATGCTATGAAAAAGGCCACAGACTTTATTGCAGGGGACATATATTTGAAAGTGGGCGTGTGATGGGTGTGGCAGAAATGAGCCATTCACACAGAGATAAAACCGAGGTTCCGGTTTTTTAAAAAAATGAATACTGGGAATTGTAGTTCTGAAATGTGACATTCAAGCCACGAATATAGAACTACACGAAGCCTCTTTTTGAAGGTAGTGCTTCTAACCTCCGGCCGCCAGAAACCCCTCCCCCTTTAGCTGAACTTCTCAGATTATTGGTCATCCGGACTATAAGCATTAAGACACGATTGGCTACGACAGGGAAGCCGATCGGCCGTCATTTTTTTGTGCTTGCTCTGCTATGGCGGCTATCACGGTTGCGAGGATCGGTGGCAGATTTCTGCGTGGGTTATGCGCCTTTAAGGGCCTGGGGACCGGCAGATATGGACCCGCCGTTTCGGCGGTCCGCTCGGTCACGCAGCAGCAGATGCGCTCATTCTGTGCCGGGCATCTCTCTGTGCAAGAACGAATAGAGAAGAAGCGTAGGGCGGCCCTGGTCGGGGGAGGTCAGAAGAGAATAGATGCACAACATCAGAGGGTAAATCTAAAATTTTGATCGCTTGTAAACTGACCGTCAAAACTCAGACCCTCCTTCTTTGCTTTTGTGAAGTGACCACAATAAAAGGTCATTCACGTTCCGGCGTTTTAAATGAACCAGGTTTAAACTGTGTTCTGCGTATGTCATTGCATGTATGTTGCATGCCTTTGATGGACTATGTATTTAAATTAGTATTAATATTTTAAGGACCTGTCCCATGATTCAGAGTGCACTCGCAATGCTTTCCTACATGTCTGACAGGGGAAGCTGACCGCAAGAGAGAGGATCGAACTTTTGCTGGATCCCGATTCCTTCGTCGAGTATGACATGTTTGTGGAGCACCGATGTTCAGATTTTGGGATGGAAGTCGATCACAATAAGGTTCCGCTGCACCTCCTGTATGAGTATATTTGCTGGACGCCAAAATAAAGTCGAAAAGCAGCCAAGCAACCTAGACATATTTGAGTGGTTGCTCACGCGTGTGTTTTTCCAATGTTATATACGTATTAGCATAGTGATCTGTTAATTTACGCCTCTTTGGTCCTGCATGACTTTGCCAGTGAATGTTTAATAATCCGATATTCATGGACGGTTTGTACTTTGGCAAACTTGGTACGTGTCCTGCACGCTCTGAGTCACTTAAATACTAATGGGGAAGATCCAGACGAATTATGACTTTACATATAAAGTATTACCACAAATGTTTTTAACTTTACTCCAGTAATTATATTGTTTTTGTCCTATAAACATGCACACCCCGTTTAAATTATTATTATTTTGTGGGCACTTATTTTTAACGAAAATCTGAAAGAATCTGGTAAAAAGCAGGTTATGACATCAGTTGTTCCTGATAAAATATTCAAGCACATAATTTTTGCAGTACCCAGGTGACAGTGTCGTGACTGGACAGGGACGGATTAACGGAAGGCTGGTGTACGTCTTCAGCCAGGTATATCTCTGAGGTGACCGGACACTTGTTTTACTGGCGGTAAAACAAGCTTAACCTCACTGCCTTTTTCATTGTGAATTCCTTAGGACTTCACGGTGTTTGGCGGGAGCCTCTCTGGGGCCCATGCTCAGAAGATCTGTAAGGTGATTTCACAGAGTCTCGCGCGTTACATGGGTGTAAAGCATCACCATGGCAATGAAACCTTGGGCCAGTTGTGCCCAATTTGTCTTCGTTGTAAAGCTGAATGTCAAATGGACCGATGAATTTCTGCTTTCTAATGAAGTAAAATGCAGACTCTTAGTAGCTGTTAGCCTGGTCACCAAACCAGCATTGTGCTGTGAGCAGAAAAGCATCAGACTCTGCCTCCTCCATCAGATCATGGACCAGGCCATGTTGGTGGGGGCCCCGGTCATTGGCCTCAATGACTCTGGTGGAGCACGAATCCAAGAAGGGGTGGAGTCACTGGCAGGATATGCGGACATTTTTCTGGTAAAAGATGAATGTGGACTAACTTTGTGTGTTGTGTGCGCGATGTGTTTGTCAGCACCTGTCCTTTTTTTCGTGAACAGAGGAACGTAACGGCATCCGGAGTCATTCCCCAGATCTCCCTTATCATGGGTCCTTGTGCAGGAGGGGCTGTCTACTCCCCTGCCTTAACAGATTTCACATTCATGGTGAAGGTAAGCCTCCCACAGTCCATTGTGTTGAAACGACTTTGTGTTTTTGCAGACAATGTTTAAAAATATGGGAAAAATGTTCTTTTTCCCCCAAGTGAACTTTTGTTTTTCTTTCTCTCATTCTTTTTGTTTTTCTTTGTTTCTTGCTTTCTTTATTTCTGTCTTCCCTCCCTCCTTCCTTCCTTCTCTTTTTGTCTCACACTGTTGTTAAGCGCCTTGGGGTGACTAAAAGTCTTGTATTGCACTGCTTTTCTGCTGCATTGTATTGTCTTTTACTGCACTGCTGTTTTGTCCCTTATTTTCTGTTCTTGGCCCCATGCCTCCCCCCAAACACCTGTCCCCTACCCAGCAAATACAGCACAAGAATTTCACTGTTTTCCTCAGTACATGTGACAAAACAGAAAATCTTGAAATTTGAACTCAAAACGTTTTATGATGGAGGATCTCTTTGTCTGGTCAGTGTAATTGACGGGGGTGCTGTTTTACCATGCACACACAGACCTCACTGTCTCACCCTGGCAGGACACATCCTACCTCTTCATCACTGGTCCAGATGTGGTGAAGTCGGTCACCAACGAGGATGTGACTCAGGAGGAGCTGGGGGGAGCTAAGACTCACACCGCTGTGTCTGGTGAGTGTTGCCAGTGGTGGCTGCTTGGCAATGCCCTGCATGCAGATGGCACATCCACCCAACTATCATCCCTGTAAATCAAAGGCGTTTTAATTTGGCCATAAAGGCAGCCTTGGCTGGACCATTGGCATTATTAGCCACCTGATTTTAGTGAATTGTTAAAAATAATTCTCAAACAAAAATGTTGATAAATTAAGAAATAAAATGTTGCTGTATTTTCAGGAAGCATGCAACAAAAATGTCATATAACTCAACAGTAGTTGCAATTTTTTTTTTCTGTTTTCTCTATTTGCTTTAGGCGTTGCCCATAGAGCCTTTGAGAACGACATTGATGCTTTGCTGAACCTCAGAGATTTTTTCAACTTCCTTCCTCTTAGTAACCAAGACGCAGCTCCTGTAACTGAATGTCACGATCCAAGGTAATTGTAAATTGGAATTAAAGGAAATTTGGGGAAAGGACTCCCCCTGGTGGTGTTTTATACACAGAACAACCCGCTACTAAATATTTCTGATAATATTTGGATTAGAGCTGTACAGGGGATTCTAATGTGTTCATATGTAGAACAGTCAAATCATCATCGTTTGCACTATTATCATTTTTTGTTTCTTCCAGTGTATTAGGAGTGGCCCTATTTAGACATTCTGAACAGCAACTACAGTTTTAACTAGAACAAAATTTTGTGGCCCCTTCAGCTGAAACAATGTAACAGTGTAATAAACACACAGGTTGGCTCTCAGTTGAACATGGGATCAGGGCAGACTTAATGCTGCTGCTTTATTTAAAGTATGGAATTGTGGGAAAATCGTGATAGGCTATTTATTTTTGTTTCTTCCTTCCAGTGATAGACTTGTGCCAGGCTTGGACACTGTTGTTCCGTTAGAATCCACCAAGGCCTATGACATGTTGGACATTATTCACGGCGTAAGTGGCCATCTACCCACGACAGAAATAACGTGTGACCGCAGAGCGCTCCATCAGATCAGTGCCCACGCTCCTCCTCTTCGCAGATTGTTGATGAGCGGGAGTTCTTCGAGATTATGCCCAACTATGCCAAGAACATCGTGGTGGGGTTCGCCAGGATGAATGGCCGCACGGTGGGGATTGTGGGAAACCAGCCGAAAGTGGCATCCGGTGAGCGCTGTGTGTGTGTGTCGGCGCGTGACTTCCTCACTGGGGCCTTGGGCTGACGGATGGTGGTTCTGCTCCGTTTCAGGCTGCCTGGACATCAACTCGTCCGTGAAGGGGGCTCGCTTCGTGCGCTTCTGCGATGCCTTCAATATTCCCATCATCACCTTCGTGGACGTACCGGGGTTTCTGCCAGGTAGGAAGAGGCTTGGTTGCCTCAAGCTTGGCCTGCTCCCAGAACCTTGCAGAGATGCAGACTGTCCCCAACTTACGACTGCATTCTGCTCTGCCAGAGAGGTCGTACGTCGGAGTAGAATAATCATGGTGATGTTTAGGTACGAGAATGAGACTGGGGCATGTGTGTGAGGCCGTGTTGGTCTCTGCCGTACCGTACAGTACAATGCCAAAGAAACTGTCACCCGGCCTGCAGCTCGCTCTAGTTAGCGTAGCGCTGCTTGGCATATAGCTACCCTAAATTTAATGCACACCCTTTGTTGTATATCAGATGACTTGTACAAAAACAAAACTAGGAAGTTGTTACATTTTGAGCAGCTTTCAGCTGTTAGCAGTCTTTCTCAGCTGCCTGAAGGCTATAGCTTCTTATGCTAAACCCTGGATCCACAGGCACGGCTCAGGAGTACGGCGGCATCATCAGGCACGGGGCAAAACTTCTGTTCGCGTTCGCCGAAGCCACTGTTCCGAAGATCACCGTAATCACCAGAAAGGTTTGGAGAGGCCCATCTCCATAGTGCCCTAACACATGCTCTCATAGTTGGCCTTGCTTACCGACATGGCTCCACAGGCCTACGGAGGAGCGTATGACGTGATGAGCTCCAAGCACCTCCGTGGAGATGTGAACTACGCGTGGCCTTCTGCTGAGGTGGCAGTGATGGGTGCCAAGGTGCCGACTGCGCTCAGAAATGCTGCTTGTCTTCAATTGGCGCCTTTGTGCATTCTGCTAATGGGGGGGGGTGCGTGCTCTCTGCCGTCTGGGTTCCCAGGGTGCCGTTCAGATCATCTTCAGGGGTAAGGAGAACCAGGCCGAGGCGGAAGCTGAGTATGTGGAGAAGTTTGCCAACCCCTTTCCTGCAGCTGTCAGAGGTACATCAGGGTCAAAGGAGGACCTCGGTCTCTGGGCATCCGGTGCCACGGTAACCACATCTGTTGCACTGCAGGCTTTGTAGATGACATCATCCAGCCGTCAGCCACCCGTAAGAGGATCTGCCGGGACCTGGAGGTGCTGGCCAGCAAGAAGCAGACCAACCCTTGGAAGAAGCATGCAAACATCCCCCTGTAATTGGGATGTGCTGCTGGACCTCCAGTGAACTCTGGAAGTTATTCACATTAACTGTATTGGGGGGGGGGGGGGAAATCTAATAAAGTTTTTAAATAACTACTCATTACCATGACCGCATAAGTGCTGTAATTAGCTTCACATTAAACATGTTTAATTTAACCAGAAGAGATTTTTCACAAAAAAAGTGTTTTAGAACAGTTTATTAAAGGGAACGTAATACATCCGCTTCAGGTCGTACAAAAGAAACTGTTTAATATTGAAAATGTACAATTTACAGGATTACTAGCAAAACCAATCAAGAAGAAACACTGGGAATATAAAACCTATTGGGACAGTTTTGGGGGGATATATATATATATATA
>JABFEA020000046.1:4892227-4903782 GCA_019775915.2 Cyphomyrus plagiostoma
CCCCCCCCCCCCCCCCCCCCCCCCCCCCCCCCCCCCCCCCCCCCCCCCCTCCCGGGGCGCGGGCGGGCCCGGCCCCCCCCAGAGAATGACAACTCCAAAGGCATTCTGCCATCGCTTCTGGTTTGCTGGACAGTCTATATTTAGTCCCCTGTGCCAGAAAGTGGCAGGCAGGCCAAGTTAGCTCACAAACAGCATGATGATCAGCCTCTGATTAATGCTTTGAATATAATTTAATATAAACAACAGCCCCTGAAGGTAAGCTGCTCCTTGTATCTTAGAGGCAAGGTGCTGGGAGTATCACGCCAAGCGGGATAGTGTTACTCACGACTTTAAAACTCTCCATTCAGGTGCTGTGCTGGGTACAGCCACAACTGTCACCCATATGGTGTGTGTGTGTGTGTGTGTGTGTGTGTGGAGGGGGGGTTGTGGGTCACACCTTTTCGCTTTGATCTGCTCAGGCAGACATCGCCACGCAAAAAGGTGTAAAATGAGCAGAGGAAGTGATGACAGGGCCTACAGAAACCGCAGACGATGTAATGGGGGGGTTGTGTTCTTTGGCCAAGCTGTGTGGTGGTTCCCACGCTGGCCCACGGAGACGCGCCCGCAGCACGACCCTCGCTGGGGCGGCACCTGAGCCACAACCGCAGCTGGGGGGTGCTGCCAAGGGGCTGTTCATCCCAAACGCACCCCCCACCTTCTTTATATCCCCGCCCAGAATATTACAAGCCCCTCGATTCCGTGTAGCAAGCACTGCGGTTCTCCGGGACCATACAGATACGCCGTTTGCCACCTGAGTCGGCTGCTGACGTTTCCGGCGAGAGTGGCCGTTAGCCACAGGAGCATCGAGTCGGAGCGGGTCATGGAATCTGAGGAGAGCGGAAGGGGTTTGGAATTTGAGGAAATACTGTCATGGACCCAAAGCTTAGTATTAAAGCATAAAGCTGTACACACAGCAACAATATCCGCCCTCTTATCAGGGGACCAAACTAGACACTATCCTATAAACCGTGAATGGTAGTCATATACTGAATAGAGGCGATTCAGTCTGATTTCACCCAAACGCAGTTGTTCACTTCATTAAGATGCCATCAAACTGTGGGAATGCTCCTACCAAAGTGATGGATTCATTTCACAGCTTCCCCTCGCCATTGGAGGGCTCAATTCGGGTGATCGATGGCTGCATTTACAGCCGAGCATCAATTTCCACCCCACCCCCCCTCCACCCCCACAAATACTATCAAGCAAGTCATAACGAGAGCAAAGTCTCTCTCCATTCGGACATCAGATGGGATCGCTGTACTATAATCAGCCTCGTGTAGCGCTTTGTGTGCAAGAGCACAGGAAATATGCACAGGGTGAACTCCACTGCTTTCTCCTTAGGATGCATACTTGGAATATCAACACATGGAAGGAAGGACTACATATTTAACTTTTGTTAGTGCTTAATCTGGGCAAGAATAAAGCACCTCATTTGAAGAATCAGGAGTATCAGATGAGCAGTCAGATTGACAGCTTTTATTCCCCTCTCAAGTCAATGAGTATTGCTCCCAAAAGTACTGGGACTTCACTAGCCGCTCTGCCCCCTATGTGTGGCAAGCAGAACTGCGGCCTCATTCCGCTCTCCTACCTCCATTCCAGACGTAGATCTGCCTGACCCAAAAGCGTCGAGCTAGACTTAGCAGTGCTGCCAATAAAACGAGGGTGCCTGCCTTTCCAACTTCCACCACCGGGGTGTCCCTCTGGCGCACGTCCAGATGAGGCTGCGCTCCCACCCGTCTCGTTAATTAAGGCTCATGGCTCGTCATCCGGCAGCCTTATCGGATCCAAACACAAGGTCGGCAAACATACATTAAAGCAAATGAATATAAAATGAAGACAAACTGCTGGCGACGAGGCCCCTTTTCAAGGACTGACAGGCTGAGAAGCCACCCCCCACCCCCCGTGACCTATAAGATTCAGGACATTCAATTAGCACCCCCACAGCCAGGTGCTGGGAAAAGGGGGCAATGGGGGATATTTAACCAAGCAACTGGGCACATTACACCTTAATTAAAATACACCCACTTAATAATTAAGAAACAATAAAGTGCACCTTAGGAGTTATTCACCTGCATTATTAAATGGGCGATTGTATTGTGTTCTAAGATCAATGTCTTTTTAAAAAAAAAAAAAGCGCAAAACAACATTTTATGATTTGGGATGCATAGCCAAAGATATAACAGGCTGGGTCAGGAATAGTATACAAAGAGATAGTTAACATCAACCTTTGGTTTATATTCTTACAGGTCTTGTGTTGAATTGCTGTGTTCCTATAAACCAGTATCTCTCGAAGGGAGCAAAAACGTGGACTGCCTGACTGGGAGCTCGAAGGGAGCAAAAACGTGGACTGCCTGACTGGGAGCTCGAAGGGACCGGTTGTGGGTCCCTGAGGCCAGAAAGGGAAACACTGCTACAAACTACTTAACCTGACTGTAGTCACCCATATTATGTTACTCAAACACCATTTCATGTTGCTGGTTGGTTGCCTGAGAATGTAACGTGCACTTCGTAAATTTATACGTATTTATATTTTATTACCAGGTGATTATGGCAATATTACATGTCAAACAGGTCACCCTACACCACTCTGGGAGTTGTCTATGTCAAACTACCAGGGTTTCGGGCTATTTGAAGTGGCATCGGGTTTGAAGGCTGCCATAGGCTGCAGAGGATGAATTGTTAATATCCCTTTGTTCTGAATGCATGGATACAGAACACGCAATCACTTATTTACACACCTCAGCATTAAGTGTATTCATATCTGCGAGTAACTTTGGTAATTAGACTGGAGCCATTGTCAAATTGCACAACTGTCAATTATGTTCCAGATAAACCCGTAATACGGCATTGTTTGCTGGGCTAAGCTCCACTGGCTTTTTTCTGTTGTTGGAGGAAATTGCCGGGCAGTCAAAACTGTTTCTGAATGAATCAGAATTGCATTGCATTTTTGAATCAACTCAGTTTTCAAGATACAATTATCAATTACAAACAAAAATATTTGCAGAAAGTTGAGATAATCAGCCACCAAACAATAATGGTTTGATCAGTCAGTTGCTGCAACAGGACCTGAGCTTCAACCACTTAACACACAATACAACACTGAATGGTTCAGCAGTTAAAGGGCTGGCCCGACTTAGCATTTAATACCTGAAGTCTGCCATAAGATGAACGTAATATTTCTCTGAACAGCTCCATTATAGCTCACATTTTAAGCCTAAAACCTAATACCACAAATACAGATATTAAAATTAGCAAACACACAATTTGCATCTGTCCTCTGGCAGTAGTTTTCAAAGACGCAAAGTCAGTGAGACGTGCCCACACATCAAACTCAGCTCAGATCTTATACCAATTACTTTGTCATCTTCCCCGACTACCTCTCCTGGTTGCCCCCCCCCCCCAGCCTCAATTATTCATCCCTGGCAAAAGAGACGGGCATTGCGGATTCCTGCTTTGCTGAATAATACATAGCGTTCTGTCCAAAGTCATCAGCATGATCGGAGTATGTAGTCAAGCACTCCCAGCACAATGAGGGGGGCAGTGGATCATGAACACTGGAGGCACAGATGCCATCGTCTTACATTGATACCAATGATGCCCCCCCCTCAACTTTTATTACATATGCTTCATAAACTGGGCAGAAGATTTACCTTCTTCAGACATTCAAAGGAACCTTATAAGCTGAATCAAGATGGCTGATTCCCATAAGGATCCATTATGTCCGTCAGAAGGTAAGCAAGTCCCAGATTTCATTTTACAGAGCTGGAAAAGCCTGAGTCAAAAATCCGGGCCTAACTATCTGGCTCCATGTGGAAAGGAGAGGCAGCTAAAGCAATGGACTGATTTTTTTTTCCCCTTTTGGTCTGAAAAAAGCAGACAGTTAAAAGCATCACACAAGATGTCCATGACTGTAGCTGATCGTACCACATGACTGTAGCTGATCGTACCACATGACTGTAGCTGATCGTACCAGTAATTACACACAGCTGCGGTAGCAGACAGAGGATTGTTTTTAATAATAATGATGAACAATAAGACTACTGAAGACCTCCAATGGGAGGGAGGGCAGAGGGATGGCCCTCGACATGATAGGCCATACATCGTATTAAAGCTCCATCCCATTCCCACAGAAGCTGTCCTGGGACCGTACCATCCCTTCCCACCTCCCCCCAGCCCACTTCGGCTACCAGGATCAAGCCCTGGGGCAGCGATGTCACAGTAATATTAGGAGCCAAAGCGGCGGATATATAGCTGAAGCCACAGGCGGCCGACACAGGACACTGTGTAATGAGAGCCCAGGCACACTGGACAACACGAAGCTGGAACGTGCCCACCATCCTGTCCCTCACTGCACCCTGCCCTGGCCCACACGAGAGGCGAGACACGGAATGAAAACTTGGTCATATCAGCAGTTTAGATATACATCATCCGAACGGCTGAACACTGGCAACCATAAATAACTATAAAAAATACGGGTAAACAAAATAAACTAGAAGCAGGCAAGGAAAATGAGGATGTATTACGTTACATTATCTCTGCTGAAGCGCAAGATATTAAGGACGGCTGGGTGCAAACTAATATCGGTAAAGCAGTTACATGGTTTGTAAATTGGCCCTTTCCTGTTTCAGAGCTCAGGAGCAGCATTAGAAAGTGGAAAGGTGTCTCCACACCTCTAAACCCTGAGACATTCACATCACCGAGGTTTTACAGGGTGGGGGCAGGTAATGCAACATTTATACAAATTGATTGGGGGGGGGTACAAAGTTGCAGACAGAGAGCGCATCTTCCAGCATGCAACTGGCTGTCTTGCAAGCTCTCCGATCTCTCCAGTGTGCTATTCTCTGTAGTCAGCCAATCAAATCAGATGTGGAGCTTATGACCTACAAGGGTTGCCATGGCAACGCCTGCCTTCTGGAATACATGTCATGCATGTTAAGTGCCTTCCAGGAAAACACAACCCCTCTCTCTCTCTCTCTCTCTCTCTCTCTTACACACACTCACACATGCACAAACTATACCATTATCTCAGAAAATGTAGATACAAAAATGAACTGAAAACCAGTACGGGCTTAATTATAGAAAGTGAATACAAAAATAAACAAACTGAAATGCAAGGCCCTGTGACATCTTCCTAGGTATGAGGCAGTAACTGTACAGAGCGGTATTCACTCAGCACTGGGATGTTCACTACACACTGTAGGGGTCTGTGATCTCATACACTCGGGGTTGGGGGATCAGGATATTTCTGTGGTGCGGTTAAGGGACAAAGGCATCCATAAATACGGTGTTACGTAAAACCCTTAACATGGACTAAGATACAGTTAACACTAATATGGATAGGATTAGGTGAATAGACAATGATCAACCGAATACAATGGGGGTTGGTGGGTCCAAAGATGAACAGCTCCAAGACGAGGAAAGGGGCAGCAAGCCCCCACCTCAGGCTGTAATGTTCCATGACACCCCTGACCCCAAACTGCTGGGAGAGGCCAATTATATACAAAAGACAATCAGGCAAACCAGGTGGCTGAGCGTGCTTCAGATTGGGAGGGGGGCCGCAGTCATACACCGTGCCCCTACAGGACAAACACTGAGCCAGCTCACCACTGAGGGTCAAACCGTGACTAAAACCCCCCCCACACCGTCCTGTCTCCCCAGCACCATTGTGGCATTCTTTTAATAAGACCATTACATCACCGCTGGTCCTACGAAGTCAAACCCCCGACACGGTCAGCTGCCTACGATGGCCAACACTAAACAGAGGAACAGTGCCCTTGCTTTTGTGGATCTCCGTTGTCCTTCCAGCTGACGCACTGAGGGCCCGACATTACTCTCAACGTCTGTCCCATTTCATCAGCAATGCAACCAATAAACTCTTCAAAGCTATAAATACCGGCATGAATATCACCCCGTATTAGTATAAAACTGAGAAATGGTATTCACCGGCAACCACACATGCCATATTGAATTTTGTTTTCAATTGCTTACTTCCTGACTCCACATTTTTCCTCAGTTGAGCAGGACGCACAAGGAAGAGGCAGATCGCTCGGCATTTCAGCACGTCTCACACGTTAGACATTTTCCTTCCAGAAGCTACCCTCTGTTCTCAGCTGAAGTACCCTGAGAGCTAACAACAGACTGTTGTTGTTTCAGTCTTTAGTCTAACTTTTGGGGCCCGTGACTGATCAATCAATCAACAATCATATGCGAGACATTAACAGACACGGCAGTACAAAATATGCAGCAGAGTGTGAATCACAGAAGATTCATTTAAACCAATTACACCAGTGACATTTACACCAAGCACTAACTTTATCATCAAGTCCAACTACTTTGATGCAAGATCAAGCCAGGAGCTGCCCTTGCAGCTCTGAACAGACATTAAAATTCAAGTATAAATCAATAAAAGAACAAATGCCAAACTGGAGGAAGCCGTCTGTCTTCCAGCACTGCTTTGGAGATGTTTATACTTCAGAAGCACCAATGGGTTTCTTATTCATCTCAGATCTGGCACGGGCACCATGTTGAAAGGCCGTACTTCAAAATATTTGTGGAGCTGCACTTCTTGGCATGAGAAATCACAGCTCCCTGTGGCCACACCCCCAAGCAAATAGACCACGCCCACCATGGAATGCAAGGCAAGGCCAACCATCAGCAGTCCTGCTAGGTGCCAGCTGGGCACAGGCTGGAATTCCACACCAGACAAACTCGCATGAAGACTTAATTCTGTCAGATGTTACATTTTCACCGCACATTAGCCTCAGCACTACCCACTCAAATCTCCAGCCGCCACCATAATGCCACCCAGCGCTGCCATGACGACCCATCACACAGCCATGCTTCACTGTGGTAAACCAATAAGTACCACCTGAGATGTACCACTGCTTTATTTTCCAAAGACATAGTACTAAGCAACTGTCATGAAACTTCTATCAAAACAAGGAAATCGTTGTCTACTCTAAATAAGCTGACATGGTCACCTGCAATGTAAGGCACTCGCTGTAAAAAACATCTCACACTGCAGAGGTCAGTCACTCTAGCAGGAGCGAACATAGGTCTCCTTTCTGCCTTCTGACACTTTTACTGGCTAACCTGTCACATTCCACACAGAGAGGGTAACCTTAATCTATCAGAGCCACATTTGGCAACACAAGGGAGGGCCGTTACCAGTGACAACCACAAGTGTGATAGCCGTGAGCTACACAATGCACTTAAAGGCGTGCCACATGCACATATGTGCATATGGAGTGCTACGCACGGCGAAAGTAAAACACAGCTACGTGCAGCAAATCTGTAAACACAGACACACACACAGACTCACTGCTTCCTTGTCAATGCACTGGAGATAAAGGGCCCATTCACCTGATGGAACGGAATGCAGTTGCACTGGGGACAAACCGAGGGTTTAAAGACGAAAGGACGAAAGTGCACGCGTGTGGGATGCTGCTCGTGTAGCAGACCAAGGGTTACAGAGCTGCCCCAAAGAATTAAATACACATACATACACACATGATCGTTTTTGGAGATTAGAGTTTAGACACAGCACAGCACACAGTGCACAACAACGAAGTGTGTTCTCTGCATTTAACCCATATGTCACATAGTAGGGGGCATCTAATTCAGTGCCCGGGGAAGCAATGCTTGGGGGTGGTGCCTTGCTGGTCAGGGATTCGAACCTGCAAATTTTCAATTATAAGTGTGCGTCCCTAACCATTAAGTCACCACTGCCCACAGCCCAGATGTCAGTATAAGATGACAACAGTTTTAAAATTATTTAGGGGGAGGGTGGGAAACTGACATACATGTTGCCCAGATGCTGATCATAAATGTTTAATAGGCACAGATGAGAAGGATCTTATGCGGCTTTTTTTTTTTTTTTTATCTTAATGCAAGTTCAGCATACAAATTGTCCACCCCCACAAATACACACACTACTGCTCAGATGCTACAGCATAAATAACATATTTACTATATAGTAAATAATAATAATCATTAATAATATTATTTCAGGGAGCAGAGAAGCTACAGTCTGTTGGTATCCAGAACACTTTGAACGGATGGGCTCATTATTTTCTCTGCTTTTCTCTGCTCATTGAACGACTCCCCTAACTGCTGCTGTACCATGAACAGGCTCGCACTGATGTTACGGGGCTCCTTGCACCCCTCCCAAAATCAAGGCGGCGGAAGCCTGAAACACCGCACCTAAAACGGGCGTCATCCTGCTTGGACGGCTTCCTAAAAATGCACAGGGCCGCACTATCACAGATGTGATCCTGAGAGATTAATGGCTCAAGTGATTCACCAATAGCAATGCTTCCCTTTCGCAAGAGTGCTCTGTCCTGTCCGTATCCTCATTTTGACGTTTCATGATCCGTGCCGTCTACAGAACGCAAGAAGCACAAAAATTAAAGCAGCACAAATTCTCAATAGGAATTTTATTTCCCTTCATAACACGCAGACATATTTAAATTTAATGCCTACACAAGCATGCAACACTTAAGCACAACTTCCAGCATATAACATTTTTGATGAACAACCAATGCAGCGCAGCAAAACACTAATGAAAAGAATAAGTTTCCTTAAATTTAGATAAACAGTTCAGGGGCATCACACATTCATTGACAGAAAGCAGAAATTCCAATTCTGTGGTCATGTCTCCAGGTTATGTCATTACATACAGTTACTTGGTAAACACTGTAATCCAAAGCGCAGGTTGATGTTTCTTTAAAACGTCACTATTAGTGAAGCCGTATAACTTGATAACTGGCTAATCATCAGGCAGATAATATAGTCAACTGAGAAACAGATGCAAGCTGCACCTTTAAGTCTGAGAAGGATCCCTGCAGACTTGCGACCCCTGCCCCCCCCATGGTCACATGGATCGCATGTGCAGACACCATCTTTCCAAAGCTCTGACTGCACGTGGTTTGCTTGCTGCACCACAAAATGGAGACAGGACGGACGGAGTGGAGAGGGAGAGAGAGCGAGAGAGAATGCACTTGGCCCCCCGGGGGTGGGCAAAACGTGTTCTCTCAGTTTCCTATTAGCAGCAGGATTCACTAGTTCCACCGCTCCCAACACAGACACCGAAATGTCTCAGCCACCCCCCCCACCTTAGATGCAAGCCAAAAATATCTCCCACCCCCACCTACCACCCATCAGCTAAGGACAAGGGGATGCTGGCCCATCTCCCACCTGGCATATAGATATGCCTGCTGGTTAGTCTGTGGAGTGGAGACGGGGGGATATTGGTGGTGGTGGGGGGGGGGTGTCGCAAGGCAGCCATTTTCTCTTCTATGATAGTGGTAAGGAGCCCCCCCACCCAAGCTCTGGCTGTTAAACTGATATTGTCAACTGCCTGTTTAAGCACACAAGAACACAGAGAGATAAAGCTATCACTTTACATGATAAGAAAGTGGCTGTGTGTGTCCTAACCCCTTTCCTTATAAGCCTCTTCCCGACTAGCATTTACGTGATGCAAATAAAAACCACCTAACAAACGCATCTATAAAACTGCATCCACAGCTCAAAACATCCAAAATATTATCAGCACAAGAACCAACTATGGAAGGGCACTTTCTTCACTGTCAGGCCAGGCCTTTGATGGACACGTCCAGAAACGTGGAGCCTGAAGAATCACTCCCCCCCCAAAAAAAAACTATACTGCAGTTTTAAAAACTTAAATCAATACGACAGATGCCAGGCTTACTGCCTTATGACAAGTGAACATGATCTTCCAGGAAGCAGGGGGGCAAGCAGCACAGGATCTGGACAGTTACTCGTTGACACCCCATGGGGGAGACTTCCATTGTACCCTCAATAAAGGACCTAAACTAGGTATAGTCAACGGTGCAACTTCACCCTAAGCTGTTTGCTTGTTAAAAAAAAAAGAAAGGCTTTGGCTAAACCAAAACTGCATCAGCATCCACGAGAGGATCCTCGCAGCACTAGATCCACAGGGCAAACACCGATTCGTACCTTTTCATATGGGCCATTAAAAGCCACCATGATGTCAGGGCCTCTTGATGAAAGCACAGAGGTGAGAGATCCATCTAATGGGACGGGACTGGCAAATGTTTTCACTGGGAAGACGGCTTGACAGTCAAATGACCAGCCATTGTATAAACCTTTGAAGCTGTGGTGGTTGAAGACAGCGTCTGAAGCCACAGAAACAAATCACTCTTGGTTTGGGACACCCAAGGGATTCTCCGTGAGAAGGTGACATGAGAACAGGGCCCATGGATGCTGGCTCTACATGGCCCACTAACAAACCACCGTCACCATGAGCCAGACAGAGCCAGTTAAATCCAGATGAAACTGGTGCATGAAAAAACACGCGGTTCTTGACAGCAGTTTCAGACAAAGCGTTGTCTGCACTGAACGGAGACTCGCATGCCATAGAACAATACAAAGCCAGGAGGTTTTCCTATTACTACGTGGAGCTCGTTTTTTCATGTCATTTTAAAGGCCACAAAAATTCCCTTCTGCCTTCAGCCGCTATTTTTCCCCTCTCTCTCGCTCACTGTCTCTCTCTCCCACTCCATTTTCTTTGCGGCCTTGAACACAATCCAGACTTGCTTGGAACATCGAACGCCAGTACATATCAGCAAGGCAGAAAAACACAATGAGTACTAAATCCAGGAACACTGAGGAACCGTACTAACAATGAAAAACTCAAGGGAAGTAACGACAAACACACAAAAGAAAAAAACTGCATTATAGCAAACCATTCTCAAAGGCCTTCAGTGATTTCATCTATAATCCCTTTTTTAATTACATTTACAATTCTTGGAAGTCCAGCTGACATTTGAATAGTTGGTGGATGACACGTCAACAGATGGACTACTATTCCGTCAAACACCAGATTCCAGCTTCCCTGGCATGCGATTAGTCAGGACAGCTGTTAACCCAACAATGGCTGTTTCGCCATGGCGACCTGTGTCGACACTCCCTGGCGCAATCTTGAACATGGACTCAGCGCCAGGTGCATGCTGGGAACAGATCTGTGGCAGTACACTGTAAATATCAAACTGAAGTACCGCTTAATTAGCAGTGCAGATGTTTTTGTCATCATTAGATTTGCCATTTATACTGGACAAAACCTTCACAGAAACCGATGACTGTCTTACAAAAAAATAAAATAAATAATGACATTTGACCTTGAAAAATTTGTTCTAGCACTTCTGGTGATATTCAGAGTTCACTCATATTTGTTAACATTCTGATCTCTGTGTCACGTTCCTTCTGTCCAAAAAGCTGTGTTTGTGAATGTATCCTCTAAAGTTCAACGTGTTTAAGCTACTCTTTGAAAACGGACAAAATTCAGATACTGCCCCTTCCATAATCCAATCCAAACCCTCTCCAAACCTCACGGAACCTAGATGCACTCCTACTGGTATCTCAAAGGGATCTTAAAGGCACACCAGAGACCAGGACCAGCAGAGACCAGGACCAGCAGAGACCAGGACCAGCAGAGACCAGGACCAGCAGAGACCAGGACCAGCAGAGACCAGGAC
>JABFEA020000046.1:4919305-4935884 GCA_019775915.2 Cyphomyrus plagiostoma
GTTGGTCTTCATGCTCTGTTACCTCTTGAGGGGTTGGTGCTTTGCTACCTCTTCATCACACCAGGACAAGATGGCGGCCAGTGAGTGCCAGTGTAAGCAAGGTTTACCGGCTGCGATCCAGGTATGATTCACTCCACCCCCACACACCCACCCCCCAGGCAAGCTTCACCACCTATGTCCCCTAACACCTTCGCATACTGTAGCTGTTCAGCCCAACAGGAGGGCGCTAGTAAGTCTAGCTGTGCGAAGGGCTTGTCCAAGACAAAGTGAAACTGGCTTGCTAAGTCACTGCCCCCCCCCCCAGAAGATGGGACCCTAGGCTCTAGTGGCTGGAGGGGGGGTTAGCAGCCCAAAAAAAAACATTGTCGCCCATTTTAAGATAACATTCCTCCACTCCTCTGTCCAGAATGCAGATCATTCTGTCGTTATAATATATGCTGCGGAGATTCAATTACATCCACGTCAGATTATGCACAGTGCAACAGGTAAGGTTTCTCGACAGAGCCCTGAGGACTGGCTAACAGCGGCTCCAAATGTGGCGGGATGTGCTGCCATTGTAGCCGCAGAACGACGCCTGTTTTCATCAGCATAACGTACTCATGACTTGGTATTTGCATGTGACATGGGAGGCTGCAGTGGTCTGAGCATAGGGTGCCCGTGGTGGGGGGTAGGGAGGATGACTGAGACACTGGACAAGTCCTGATGCAGTGACGGAGAGCCAGTGATTACTCAGTGGATGCCACTTAATTACAAGCTAAGTGATTTATTGGACTGGCAGTGACGGCTCCTCTAATCTTACTTGAGGCACCTGATCTATCTGCAGTACTAGCTGCAAGGACGTCGGAGGCCTTCCAGCAGATAAACAGCAGAACGCAATCAGAACAGTGGCTAACACAGTCTGCCACCAACCTTAGTATCGTTTACCTGACTGTCATCAATTGGCCACTGAGGAACAAGCACAACGTTTAGAGAATCCATCACTGGTTTCTCGGATGGGAAGAGCATAGAACAGCACACTCATAGTCCCAAAGGATTATCTTCATATTTCAGAAATCATGAACTTGAAGATTGTCCACATCTCCTTAGGCAGACCTCACATCTCTTTAGGCAGACCTCACACCCAGGAAATAAACAGGAAAGCAGATAGGCTGGAATCCTACCAATAATATCCGCCTCTTTGCTTAAGAGACGCTTTTCTCTGTTGTTTGTTTTTCGAGAGGAGCGCAGCAAGATGCTAAGCTTATTGTTGAACAGAGGCAGTGCTCTCATGTAGCGTGAATATTTTACTGGTACGGGACCTTCCGGAATGTCAACGTGGATAGTTGAGATGAAAGTCAAAAATGGTGACAAGGTCAATTTAAACTGCGATTACATGCTTCTTTATTAAAAATTAATCAACAGTAAAAGATACACATCAGCAATGTAATAAGATAAAAACTCAACTGAATATAAACATCTGCTTGCTGAATCTTAGTGTGCATATGCCTGCATGTTCCCCCCGCACCTGCTGGTTTCCAGGATGCATGGTTACCACTTACAGACCGATTGCTCAGGTGACATAGTACCAGACTGATGCAAACCCGGCTCCCAGAAACTGCGACCACAAAGCCAAACGGTTTTTGAGAGGACAAAGAATGTTCACAAGGCACACAAACCATTGTCAACAAGACAGACGACGCTGAGGCATCCGCGTCTGACAGCTGACATAATTGTCTTGCTGGGATTTTATTTTCCCTGGAGTTGTGTCAAGGGTAAGAAAGTCACAGCAGTGACCTTAAAGATTCCAGAATTCAACCAATAGGCTTCAAGCCTGAAGAAGCACATCAACAGCAACTATGAAGGGTGTCATGTACCATATAACTCAGATGGGATCCCTGTAATGACAGATTGATTTTGGGGTTGTGCGACTTTCAAAGCTGGCTTGAGGGGGTGGGGCATAAGACAGAAATACACCTCCCAATGTGTTCTGATTGGATAAATCTCAGTGTAATGTAGTGCTAATTGGCAATCACGTCGACCGCTAGCCTCCACAGCTATCACGTCGACCGCTAGCCACCACAGCTATCACGTCGACCGCTAGCCTTCACAGCTATCACGTCAACCGCTAGCCACCACAGCTATCACGTCGACCGCTAGCCTCCACAGCTATCAGGCCGACCGCTAGCCTCCACAGCTATCAGGCCGACCGTTAGCCACCACAGCTATCACGTCGACCGCTAGCCACCACAGCTATCACATCGACCGCTGCTTCTTTCGTTTCTGTGTCACGTGACTCGTAAGAGTGGCAGAACGCGACAAGGGTTCACCTCAGTTCTTACTCTAGTTGCCGCCTGCTAATGTTCCTCTCGGATTCTGTCCAGTTCGTGTGTCATACAGCGCCCCCTAATTTGATGCATGTAAACATTTTTAGTTGCTTAATTGATACTCTTATTCATGGTTTCTTGCATAGTTGAAAATTCCTTCTATTGTACAGAACGGGATGTTTTTCTCAAAGCATCTTTATATTCATCCATCATCCAATGGCTTATCCTGAGCAGGGTTCGAGGGGGTTCAGCAGAGCAATTCATGCTAATTACTTGGTTGAATGGTACTACAACAATGCGTCTCTTAGGACTAATGATGCCTCAGTCCTTTGGTTACAATGGCGGCTGCGAGCTTCCTTCTCCCCCACCTCCTGAAAATGATAACACCCCCCCCACCCCACTCCACTCTACACTGAGCTCAGAATTTCAGGAGAATTCAGCTCCCCCATAAACAAGCTCCCTCGGGTAGGATTATTGCAATTTATCATATTTCCAGACTGGAGATTAGAAGCCACCTTCCCCGCTTCCTGGCACAGAAAGAAGGTTCTCAGAGAGACTTGGGAAGAACAGTTGGTCGGCTCAGAAAGTGAAAGGACAGTTTCCTTTGCATGGTGTCCCTGTGAAGCCAGGGCTGCACATTTTGAGGTTTTGTATCAAAACAACATTTCAGAGAAGGCAGACTTAATTTTTTTTTGTAAACTTTTATTAAGGGGGGGTTCGGAAAACGAAGGAAGGTGGCCACACCCCATAAACTCCCCCACCCTGCATTAAATTTCCTCTGCAGATCTCGGTTGGTTGTTTACACACTGAATGGTGATGTCCTGCTGTGGGGAGACGACACATCTCAAATAACCCCTGGGTCCAGCATCTGGTGGATCACGGTTTCATATTACAGGGATGGTGGGCCTGGGGGGGACGAAATCTGTGAGGGGGTGCAGGGCGACCTAACTCGCAACATCTGATCTCAGTTACCGTGGGGCATCAAAGATGGCATCACCCAGCCCGAGGCAAATGGCTGAGCTGTTCGTCGCCGGACTGTTGTGTCCTTAGTGCTCCGGCTGAGAAATGCTGATAACAGCTTGAGGAACTTCAATCCAATACCGACTTGTTCAAATTCACACTGAAAGTTAACAATGAGAAGGCACTCAGATACCTCGTACTTATGATGGTACTGAGCCTTCTCTGCTGAAGGGCTGCGACATTACATGAGGAGAAGGTTTTACTCTCTGCCCAGATTCCAATAAATCATAGCATTAAACGAAAAAATGTTTTCATTAGATTCTATGCTGCTTTAGCCTTATGACTTAAATATTTATGGGGACTTGTACCTTTGTTCAGGGGAGTCAAGCTCACATCAGTGGTCTTATTGTTTATTGCACCCTGTCACATTATGAGGTCTTAATTGTCACAATGATGGATGGTGAATGACTGTTTCATAAATCAGTGCTGCTACACTGTTTCACCATATGTTTTGGGAGTTTCTCCCACATGGCCGTTACCACAGCAACAGGTATGCCTGCCGGGGTTGATTCCCATCCCCTTGGGAAGTGCCCGGTGGTGACACAACCTGGTGACACGCTGTGCATTTGTGTGTAATCAAGGGCTGTGCCGCCGAGGGCAGGTTTGAATCTGCTGGAGGAGAAAACTGAGTTATCTCCGTCAGAAGCTTCATTATCGTGAAGGAGTGTCAGACAGCTCTGGGCAGAGAAGAGAACATAAATGAGAAACCTGGTGTACGGTGAGGTGGAACGATGCCAGAAATCACCAACTGGTGAAATCAAAGTCTACGAACATATGGCTGAGAGGTGTTATTATAGAAACACCCTGAATAACTCTGTTTAGTCTTGTTTTATGACTAAGAATGCTTAGTAATGCCCTCATGTGCATTATTTGGCAACGCTGAAAACATTTTTTCAGTCTAACTTTTTTTAGTATTATTGTATATATATATTGAACCAAAATTGTATGAATAATATATAATGGTATAGCCAATTTAAAATGCATTACCACTTTTTGGTAGCTACATACCAGTCATTCAAAAGGCATAAATTACTATAGCTACATACCAGTCATTCAAAAGGCATAAATTATTACACACTGTTTATCAAAGTACAATACCCAGAAGGGCAGTGAGATCCCACTAAATCTAATATGGATTTGTATGGGATGTAGGACACTGGCATATTTCTGCAAATAAACATAAAATTTAATTAATTTTTTTAATTTTTTTTTTAATTTTAATTTTTAATTTATCTTTATTGTCTATAAACATCTGTAAAAATATCTGGTTGGATACAGGTGCTCAGAATAAGGACTCCATTGTAATGGTGGCTGTAAATAACCTTCAGTAGGAACATCAGGGACTTGGAAATACAAATTATTTCTCATGTCAAACCCCATGTAAACAATGTGAGGGAAATAAAGAACATTAGGCAGATGTTTTAAGACACTCAGCTACACATACCAGCAGAGCTAAGGGATCTCAGTTCACTGAGGCTCCGCCCCCCTGGTTGCCATAGAAACAGGTTCCAGCCATGTTCGCCTGTCCTCATCTGCTGTATGATGACTGCTCCTAAGGCTTTTTGAAGATGCTGCTGCATTGGGTATATGCCTGCTGACTGATGTGGGGCCGCCGTCCCACGGCAAAGCTGAGGAGAGATGAAGGCACCCACCCTCCCTACTAACAATGTTTCATTCTAGGAACATGCACCGAACATTATGATTAAGGCATGGAAACGTTTGAAGGGTCCAGTCTTCCTGATGTTTCCAGAACGTTATCTCACTGCTACAACTAAAAATAACAATACAAAAGCGAAATGAGGGCATCATGGAGCAGTTGGTGACCCTGTCGCTTTGTGGGGATCAGGAGTTTAAGGATTGACCATATGTTCATAGTAGATACTTACAGCATTTTTATAAAATTATATTTTATTATAAAACAACATTTTTCAACATCAGTTATGTTAAAAGGATGTTCCGATAATCATTTTATCATGCTGGCATTGACAGAACCTTTGTTTAAACATTAAACATGGAAATAACGTTTCATTTATGTTTCTATGAAAATATTCTCTGCCAGCTTTAGAAGTTTAGATGAAGACCTTAACATAACGTCAGCTGAAGTTCTGGGAATGTTGCCTGTTAGCTGGGCTAACACCTGGCTGACCCCAGACCTCCCAGCGATGATTACTGCAAAGGTGACTTCACAGTGTGGGCTATGATTCCCTCATTTCACAGTCATCCTCACTGCAGCTTTTTGTCTCATGGAACCGAACATCATTTTGCGCTCGTTGACGCTCGTTGACGCTCGTTGACGCTCGTTGACGCTCGTTGACGCTCGTTGACGCTCGTTGACGCTCGTTGAGCACAAAGGCGGCAGGTGCTGCTCAGCTGAAGCCCATCACCGTGTTTGTTCCTGTCCGCCCTAAGAGCAGCGTCGCCACAGAGTGACTTCCGCTTAGAGGGATCGGCTGTTCAATTCAAGGGTTTTTCAAAGGTCAAGGGTCAGCCCCAAGCTGTCAGAGAGGAAATTGGACCAAAAGGATCAATGCAGGCATGTTATAAACAAATCTGTTGCTGCAAAAGCCACTTCACACGGCATTTTCACATCATATTATGTCGAAACTAATGTTTTGGGTACATTTTATTAATATATTTCTCTATATATTATTGGGAATGTTAGATGCAAGGCAAAAACACTTTTGACTGAGATATTATAAGGGTGACAGTCCTTGTCTGTTAACTAATGCGGTCAAGTCAAGTGGGTCTTTATTGTCATGCCATCTTTATACAATCCACAGAATACAGTGGCATGAAGTAATATTCCACAGGACCTCGGTGTAGTATATATACATAAAGTGCAGAGACTGTAAACAAGTGTAACACATGAGGGTGAGGGACAGACTATGTCTGTCAGCTAATGTAGGTGAGCATGTCCAGGTGAGCATGTTTACCAGCTGATGCAAGTAATCACATCTAGGAGACAGTGATTCAGCTGCATGTCGTGCTGTGGTGCTTTGCCTTTGTCAGCCCCAGCACTGGACATCAGCTTGAAGCTCATTGGATCAGGTTAATGACAGGGTCAGGCTAAGCATCCGCAGAGACAACCCTAACAATCTCATGGAATATGAATGGTTTACTGTGGCCAAAGAAACACAGCTTGCTTGTTATTCGCTCCCTTACACAGACCAAGGTAAGGAGCGTTACTATGGCCTAATGAGCATCTGGCAGGTAGCCACACGTCGGACGCAAACGACTTTGTAGCATTCGAAGGATTCGGCACGCCGAACATTCACCGTACGTGGAAATCTGTGTCGCTACTCTCACGCTGCTCGTTTGACTCAGGATAGTTGACTTAATATTGAGATGTACGGTAATTAGTACTTTTTTGCTTCTTTCACTGGTAAGTTGCACCAAAAAGGCTTGTGTATAATGTCTATGGTCAGAACCACAGCAGTAAACCAGCGGCAGAACAGTACCGGTTCTGGGTTGCTCGTCACCCGTCTTTTACGGATAATCACAAATGAAACATTAGCTATGGCCCCCGCACCTAGCCGGCCCGTCTCCTGCATCAACACAGACCTTCCCTTGCTCCACACCTACCAAAGAACTCTCTTTAACCTATAGCCTTCTGCAGTATGACAGATGTACTGTAAGCTGTGCTATTCAGCTGCAAATTCCCCTGTTTCCCTGTCGGCAGGGAATACATGACATTCTTTTAGCCAGAAGGTTTTTACTTTTCATTCATATCCTGTTAGTTTTATCTGTAACGAATTTTGTTTGCTATATATAAGGCTGCATAGAGCGTGTTCACTACTGCAAATTAATATATTAATATAATTCCTTTGATATATTGTCTTTAATTGCTTCCACTGGAAGGCAGGGCAGGCAAACATTATGTTTAATATTTAATCACTTCTGAGTGAGCAAATACGCGAGGTAATGCTCGGATTAATTACTGTATTTAGGGAACCCTGCATACTCTGCTCTGTTCTTTTAGGCTCTTCGCTGTGCAAAGGCTGTAAGAGGTTCTAATCTGCTCAACTAAAAGACAAGAATAAGTCGCTTGTGCAAGTTCTGTTTCCTGCATCTTGAAGAAAGCAGGTTATGGAAGTTGCTTCTGTAGGATTTTAATGACCATTACACACCAGCAGGGGGACTGCTAGAGATTTTTGGCCCTGTGTTACTCAGGGGGCATTGGTTTCATTCGAAATCCTCCCTTTCTGGTGCCCCTGAATACCAATACCCCCCGGTCCGTAGACAAATGTCACTTCTGTATTTATTGATTTTAGTGAGCCCATCACCCAAATCAACTTACTGCTTAGTATATGCAAATATAGTAATTGCATATAATAAAACAGAAATCCATAAACAAACACAGGTTGAACAGGCGGAGCTGGGTAACTCAGGTCCAGAGAGTAAAAGTCCAAGCCAAAATTTTGTTTCAACCAACCAGTTGAATATAAAGAGTCACAGTCACAGAGTACTCAGCTGGTTGGTTGAAACAAAATACTGGTCATTTACTACTTGGACCTGAATTTGCCAACTCTGTGAACAGGTACAGTAACCCAAAGGAGGAGCACGAACAGAACTGGAAGCTTTCAGTGTTTTTAGGATAAAGTGTTATTTTATGGGGCTGACACAATGGTGCAGTGGTTTGCACTGCTGCCTTACGCCTCTGCGATTTGGGTTTAAGTCTCTGCCGTGACTCTATGTGTGTGGGGTTTGCATGTTCTCCCTGTGTCACCGTGGGGTTTCCTCTGGGTACTCTGGTTCCCTCCCCACAGTCCAATCACAGGTTGAGGAAATCCTGAAAATGAGACAGTGCTAATAGTTTGGCGGTCCTGCACACCAGCACAAAAATTCAGAGCCTTTCAGGGAGGTAAATAGCAATACGATCAGAAAAGTGCTGAATGAGGTTATCTTTAGGCACAGGGAGGGAAAAACAAACTGACACTAGATAACCAAGAAGGAAAATGTCAGTTTTTCTGCGTGTTTCTCTGCCCAGGCTAATTTAATTTCTGACCTTAGTGAGCTCTATTCTGTGTCCGCAGCTGCATAAGGGAGCAGGAGGGAGGCGAGCTCTGCAGCCGCTGTTAGCTGTTAGAGTTATGGCCTGGAGATCTGCGTCTGAACAAGGGCAAAAGGAGGGCATTCACACGCCTGCTGCTGCATTCAACACTCGGAGCCCGAAAACTCAAAATTATAAGGCAGCCCGCTCAAGCTAGCAGACGGCTAGTATTTCATCTAGCTCCATAGATTTATGGAACGATTTGTGATAGCGCATTTTCAAAAAGACACGTGCGGGGTTTCTCCTACAGCAGGGACCTGCAACCTTTCTGTCACAATACTTTAAAGAGGCAGTCCAGATTTTATATTTTGTGAACGCACATTCAGTAATGGCAGAGATACCGTTGTTACTATTTATGTCTAATGTAATCATATCTCAACTGGACATTAATTATCTGATTAAGACCTGCCGTCTCAGTTACCTTGGTCATCACAGGCAGGCCATCAAGAAAATGTTTTGTACATTTATAGGTTACATGAATACCTGCTTAGTTATAGAAAAAAATCTACATTATACATAGCGCACGATGATATTCAAATATGTTCCTGGGGTTCGAAGCAGGGTGCACGAGTATAAATTGTTGGTATGTAGCCTACATACAGAGTAAAATGATAGGAACCGCTTATCTTTGACGCATGCTCAAAACGAGCCGGTTCCGCTGTCCGTCGATGTTCCACCTTTAAACTTGCGTTACTGAGAGAATACGAAATAAAGGAGTCGAAACCATTTTCCCGATGCTTTTCTGTCAGCACCTGCAGAGCTGTGCACGATCATCACACCTAAGGGCAGTTATAGGCGAGCGGCGTGAACGCGTCTCTGGCTTGTCTGAGCACACTGCCTGTCATCGGGGACCACGTTCATTCAGGGTGAAGATGGGGGAAAGTGCACACTCGGCTTGTCGTGTTTCACGAACCGAGAAACGAGAAAAGTATTTGTGATAATTTATGATTCAGGAAAAGTGCGCACTACTTGTCATTTCCCGTGGGATCACCTCGTTTGAATCACCATGTGAGTATCTGGCTTGTTTATTTCACCTTGAAATGGAATAAATCATTTTGAATGCAAAGTACGTGTTTATTTGATGGACGGAAGGAGTGCGACAGCAAGAATGAAAACGAAGTTGAATTTAACACAAGAAAAATACTTGTAGTTGGTATGTCATCCCAATCTGGATTTATTTGCTTGCACCCAGAAGTAAGGGGAATTTACAAAAAGCACGGTTGCTGCTTAAATATGATGTTCTTTTTCCCGTGTAAAAATATATACATTTCCAGTGCGATTACTAATTATTTAATTTTATTGTATTAATGTGCGTTTCTTTGAAATAGTTTTAATGTCCTTATTCGGCAGCGTATGTGAAGAACTGAGAGAACTGAAAGATTTTTTGGGATACTTAACTCTAAAACAATTAAATTCTGTTTTGGACATGCGTCTCGATAAAGAACATGCAGTGCCATTACTGTTTCGGAAACGCACGGGTTTGTTGGTGGGATGCATTTAGAGACGGTACATTAAAGGCACATCATTCTCTTATATTTCTCCTATAGGCGTTTTGAGTGTCCGTTTGTATTATTTCTGCATAACCTTGACAGGAATTTAATTCTGCTCCGTGTTGTAACCGAGCTTCCATCCTCATTTAAACCTTTGAATAAGTAACTATGATAAAGGTATGTCGAAAATCACACGCTATACCTGGACAAAGTCTATATCCCGTGGTTAATGTACCAGAATGCCAAATGTGCAATACCCCGTAAGAGGAATTTGAAACGATTTTAAGAAATGATTCCTATTTTAATAGCACTTCGGTTCTGCGGGGCTGACTAAATCCCACACTAGGATGGGAACCAGACATTATAAGGAATGCATCATTAGTCTTTATTTAGATGTGTACCGTAACCGTGTTAATTTGGGTACATGCACAGAATGTGCCCTACACGTGAAATGCAGTATCACCCAATTAAATGCCTTTGACGTCATAAACCCGCAAAACACATCAAAACGGGCATCTGCAACGTGTCTCATGCCCGCGGATCTAATCGCGCCGTGACGTCCGTCCGCCAAAGACGAAATGGGTCAATGAAACACAGATCACATAAGGATGACGTGTTGAGTAGCGCAGATTAGGGGTCCTGACTCCCGTCCATTCACGTCAAACGAATGTGCACTATGTATATATGCCATGTTGATCGTTCAAACGTTTTTTCTTTTCTTTTAGTTTGCAACAGCCTCAATTGACGGTGCTACGCGAATGCCTGCATTGCACTCTGGACAAATTCGGTTTAAATATAGAAACTGCACCACACAGAGAGACAGACAGTCTCGCGTGGAGGGGAGAGATGAGCGAAGCAAACTGTTTCTGAATTATGCAACCGCTTCATCTGCATTCCAGATGATCGCACAACCTCTCTCTCAGGCTTTAACAAACGTCACTTGAAGGTGACGTATTAGCCTTCAACGTCACCCAGGCCTCTGTCAGTAAACTGAAGTCTATTTATCTAAACCTTATGTTGTTCTTGCAGTGGCATAAGGATAGTCAACCTGTCTGTGTGTGGACTAATGTGTCTTTGGCAAAATTATGTGATACATAACATCAGTTAAAAAAAACATTTTGATCAAAATGCCTGTCAGGCTTTGTCGTTTGTATATAGACATGTGTTAGTGAAGACAGAGATCAATGTCAGGCACTTTGTGTTTTAATTTTACTGTAAAAATTACTCTCTGTTGAAGAAAAATGGATTCATCCTCTTCCAGGCAGCATCACGGTTCAAAGAAGCGTGTGAAGATTCACCCCAACACTGTAACGGTGAAGTACTCCACCCACTTCCCACAGCCGGGGGATGAGGGCTATGACGACGCCCCCTCCTTCGAGGACTTTGGCACTTTCATGGAGGAGAATCCCGACAGGAAGCTGCTTGCCGACCACAGGCACGGCCGGACTTTTTTCGGCACCATGGACCCGCGGCCCCAGCCAGCCGGAGAACGGAGGGACAACGGCGTGGGTGAGCAGCTGCAGAGCTTTGGAGAGGCTTCTGTCTTCACCTCGCGGGTCACCTGGGCCGCTCTGTTCGGGGCGGCTCTGGCTCACGGCTGCGTAGCGCTCATCACGCGCCTGGCGGCCGACCGCTCCAAGGTGCCCTCTCTGGAGCTGCTCTTCATCCGCTCGGTGATCCAGGTGCTCTCCATTGTGGTCGTGTATTACCACCGGGAGGCGCCGTTCGGGCCCAAGGGATACAGGCTGCTCCTCTTCTTCTACGGCGTGTGCAACGTCATCTCCATCACCTGCGCCTACACCTCCTTCGCCATCGTGCCGCCCAGCAATGGCACCATCATGTGGCGAGCCACCACCACCGTCTTCAGCGCCGTGCTGGCTTTCCTGCTCATCGACGAGCGCCTGGGTCTGACGGATGTGGTCACCGTGGTCACCAGCGTGTTCGGCCTGGGTCTGGTCATGATCCCCAACATCGTAGGTGAAGATAAGACCCCGCTGGGCTTCTGGAAAGAGGCCTTTGGATACACCATGACCGTCATGGCTGGTCTGACCGCTGCCCTCTCTATGATTGTGTACCGGACCATCAAGGAGCGTGTGAGCATGTGGACGGCCCTTTTCACCTTCGGTTGGACTGGCACCGTGTGGGGAGCCTCCACCATGTTCGTTCTGCAGGAACCCATCATTCCGTTGGATGCGGAGACCTGGGGATACCTTCTGGGCATCTGCGTCTGTTCCACTGTGGCGTTCCTGGGAGTCTACTATGCCCTGAACAAGTTCCATCCAGCTCTGGTGAGCACTGTGCAGCACCTTGAGATCGTGGTAGCCATGGTCCTCCAGCTTCTCGTGCTGCGCATGGTCCCGTCCATCTACGACGTCATCGGGGGCTTGATCGTCATCATCAGCGTCTTCGTCCTCACCGCAGTCAAGCTCTACTGGGTGGGCAGGAGCAAGCGGGAGGAATACCAAGAGATACTGGACTCCCCGATTAAATGAGCCACGCCCTCTTGTGCGCAGTCTTCTGATTCGCTGATGTGCAACTGGACAGTCTCATGAATGTTTGAATCATGATGTATTTATTTTGCACTGTGTTGTAAAAAGAGACATTGTGAGCTGTGTTGTGTCTTAGTTGATGTATAAAATAAAAACAGTCTGCAATGCCTATTATATAATTTACTTCAATTATGTATTTTTCAAGTCAGCTTTAATGTTCTGTGCATTTGAATCTTTTGATGAGAAGCTGTCTTAAATATGGTGTGAAAATGGCATCAGGCAGGTGAGTCATCATTTAAAAAATCAAGACGATTACCTGAAGTCATTTGCCAGGAAAATCTGTAAAAATGACATTTTGGTGTGTGCGTAGTACATTTAAACAGGTGCCCCCCCACCCCCTATTTCTTACTGGAATATTTCAGTTACTTCCGTTTCTGGAGTTTCTCTGCAACCTGACACCCATTAAATAAGAAGCAAAACGATAATAATCTAGCTGCTATGTTTTGAGTTAATTTTTCAACAAATGCTCAAAAATGCAGGCAGCACGGGTGCCAAGATAGAGAATGACACTGGCACCGGGTGTGACTCTGGTGTCTTCAGGCAGGATGAACCTAGACACACTCCTCTGACGGCTGAACTCCTGCTACAGTTACAGCAAGGGTGTACCAATGAAACCTCTCCAGATAATATCGATCCAGTGTCTCAGAAGCTGAGTTTCTGAGGTCGCATGATGCTCAAAATCCTACCCACTGGAGGAGCCGCGTGATAAGAACATAAGAACTATACAAACGAGAGGAGGCCATTCGACCCATCAAGCTTGCTTGGGGAGAACTTAACTAATAGCTCAGAGTTGTTAAAATCTTATCTAGCTCTGATTTAAAGGAACCCAAGGATTCAGCTTGCACTACGTTATCAGGAAGACTAGTCCATACTCTAACTACACGCTGCGTAAAGAAATAAGATGGTCAGCATATAAATTTGCGAGTGCTAAAAGCATACATGTTGTCCTGCAAACACAAACAAAAACTTGTTGAATAGCTGTTCATAACCAGCAGGCCAGACTGTGTGTCTACTGATATGTGGGTAAGGAGGAATGGAGTGAAAATGTGGCACATTTTGCATCAATTTAAAGCTCATTGATATACAAGCATTTCCCCATCTGTCATTGGGAAAATCTTCGCCTTGGTTAGATACAGCTTCCGATCTTACCATAGGTTATTTTTATTTACATGCATTACCAATCAAGTCTCAAATTGAATAAGGAAATAAGGAATTTTAATTATTTTCCTCGATGCCATCATGCTCAGCTTGCAGTTATATGATATGGTAATCTTCTTAACACGTACAGTTTTTGTGCATGAGGCTGCTGCACCTCTGGGGTGGGGGGTGCGGGTGGGGGTGGGAGGTGAGGGTGGAGGAGACAGAAGGCAGTAGGAATGTGACTCACACCTAAACACTGAGGCTGGGTGTCTCCATCGTAAACCGCAGGCACACACTTCCGGCGTTACACTTAAGAATATTTTTGGTGTCAAGTGGGTTTGGCAAGCTGTCCAAAGGGTGGTATATTATTCTTTTTTGAGATTTGCTTTCTCTGTAGTCTTTTGGAGAACTATCCATTTTTAATGGTATGATTCTATAAGTTTCAGTTGGTAATAAATTAAATGAGATCTTTTTCTTAATCAGAACACCTTAAACGTTTTGATACAAACTCACATTTCGTGCCTAAAATAACATACCCACAAGCTGCCCTTTCCTGTTAAACGCTTTTGGTCTTTATGGATACATAAAAGCCAAGGACTGATTGCTTATGGTTTCATGCATGATGCTTTATACACATCTATGCACCAGGTGTAGATTTCTTTTTGCTACAATCATTATTTTCTATATCCCCTCTGCACAGTACAAAAGAAGAGTATGCTTCCCATACCTTCCACCAGATGGCAGACTTAACAGACTTTATTTAAGGAATATGTTAAGTAAGGCTATAATAAAATTAATGTATTTTATTTTGCACACCGTTTCAATGTCTCCTTCACATTTTTACCTTTTACTCAGCTATATAGGCACACCTCATACAGAAGGCTGGCCCCGTCTGGCTATTTAATATACAGTTTTAGTTTCCCTTAAGGGTTTCCACTCTGCATAATTCTGGATGTAATAGCTTAACCATTTCCTCCCACTGCGGTGGTGTTGTGACTTGTGCAGAAAAATGCATAAATATGAGGCTAAAACAGAGGCCTGATAGAGCCATTATTGGGTAAAGGGCCTATAGAAAACTGTAGGAAGTGTACATACTCTCAGGAGCCGGGTCCTCTGCATACTGTTTGGCCCTTCTTTTTAAGTAAACACCATGTACCAGTGCAGTGATGGCAGATTCGTGCTCAGGTCATGAAAAACCTGCATGTTAAAAAAGACAGCCATTTTATTGTGAACCTGTCACAGAGATAGTCATTGTTACACAGGAAACAGATAATATCCTGCAATGTGTGGCACATCTCAGGACAACAAAATCTCAGCAAAAGGCTTCACTTCCTGTCCCCAAAAGGATGGGGGAGCTTGTATGGTGACTGCTGTGAGTCTGGGTGGGGTCTTTTCCTCCACTGTGATGTTATTTGTCCCAAAGTCAGCAGCAACCACACAGATACATATGACTGCTAATACTGCACTGCTTAATTAGCCTGGTTAGGCTGTGACAGATGTGCAAATGGTCCATATATCACGTTAAGAAAAACGAGTGCATAACCTCATTACGGAAAGCATTAAATGTGCATAAGCGTGTTAGCATCCCAGTGACGGACCAGTACTTCTCAGACTCAGGGGACCCGTTTCCAGTCGACACCCAAAGCACTAACTCTGCAAAATAAAAAAAAAAATTGAAAATCAAATTAGGCATCTTTTTTTTTATCGAATTTTCTTATTCTTCAAGAGCAGACAAACATCACTATAATGCCCACTGATAGCAGAGATGCTTTATTTTCAGCTCCCTGCGTTCCAATCGATAGGAATTTGAAACCTTGAGGTTTTGCATCATGCACCTTGAAACAAATACCTGCTAATATTCAGCAAACGGTTAATAAACTAAACCATTAAAGCAGGGACCCAGAGATAAAATTTTGCATTGATAAATGCTTTTTTGCAGATTCTGGATGTCTATGGATTCATTCATGTTTTTCACGAAATACATGTGAAAACACACACACACACACACACACACGCACAGACAAACACACACACAATATGCATTGCATTGTATTTGAATGTGGTCCAATTAAATTAGTCCAGTGTTTGGTCAAACCTGATATCTAGTAACCCCACAGCGGTGTGGAGGCAGTGAGCGGGTGGGTCTAACCACCTGCACTTTGAGAAGATAGCTAGGTACAAAAATGATTATGGATAGATGATGTTCACATTCATAATGGTAGTGCTGCCAGCACTTCAGAGATGCATTTCAGCACATTAAAGCACTTAAGATGCTGTAACCTTACTTAAGAAGGTTGGTTTTTAGTGGATTTACTCGCTGGGATCAGAACCTGCCTGCTCAAAGCTACCAGGTGAGTCACACATCTGTAACTGTCTAACGTGTGCGCCAGTAAAGGTCTCCGCAACGAGGCATGCACTCCACAGTGGACTCCTGTCCAGCTGAAAGGCAATATCAAAGTATAAGAGATCAGTGACGATGGATAGTTTTGAGATGCAGCAGAATCAGCGGATGGCATAACATTGTCCACGTCAATGATGCAGCACTGTGTTATTTAAATCAGCTCCGTATCATTTCGCTTCTAAAGGGCACAGAGGTCCATTCCCGACAAGCCGTGGTGCTGTTATAATCCTCCCTCCTGATTCCGTAGCACCTTTCTAACGCACTGATTGTGGTGTCCGACCACAATGATGCCCTCAATCTAATGCTGAACCCGAAAGCGTCTGGCCTTCTAAAAAGCAAAAAGAAAAACAGCTCATTAGCACATGGCAATAATAAACGCTTTAGTCAAATAGGTCATTCACAGATGATTTCTATATGTTTAAGCCACTCAGATACGGCTTAATTTATGTTTATTGCTGGCAAAAGATAGATGTACATACACTCACCTAAAGGATTATTAGGAACACCGCACTAATATGGTGTTTGACCCCCTTTCGCCTTCAGAACTGGCTTAATTCTACGTGGCATTGATTCAACAAGGTGCTGAAAGCATTCTTTAGAAATGTTGGCCCATATTGATAGGATAG
>JABFEA020000046.1:4965949-4988503 GCA_019775915.2 Cyphomyrus plagiostoma
TTTTAAAAAATTTTTTTTTTTTTTTTTTTTTTTACTCAACATGAACATTTTTATCCAGTGGGTCATATTTGCTTCAAGTTTAATTTCAAATTGTACTGTAGCAGATTTCAATTTCCATTTTCTTGTGCCGTCAGGAAATGGTTTGGAGCTAAGAAGTAGCTGCAACAAATATACAGCCATGTTAATATTTAAAAATGTAGGACAGTAGCCCATGTAAGACGAGCGGCATAACTACCCACAGGACTGACTGACTCTAATAGTGAATTTTAAATGGAAATGTTCATGCCAGAAACACGGACGCTCCGTGTCGAGCATGTGCGAAGAATAAGAAAAGCCCTTTATTTCAGCGCTTTCCTCCAAGCAAGGGGGAAAATGAATAGATTGAATTGCAGAGGGACTGATCTCACCACTCTGATACTGATTGGTCATTTTAACCTATTTTTTTTTTTTCCATTCCCCAAAACCCCCCCCCCCCCCCCACCCAGCCCAACGACTTCTCCATCTCCCTGAAGGCCCAGGGCAAAAACAAGCACTTCAAGGTACAGTTGAAGGACAGCCTCTACTGCATCGGTCAGCGCAGGTTCAGCTCCATGGAGGAGCTGGTTGAGCACTACAAGAAGGCACCCATCTTCACCAGTGAACAAGGAGACAAACTCTATTTGGTGAAGCCGCTCTCCTGACTGCATCCGGACCTCCCAGAACCAGAGAGACTTACAGCTGAGTCCCGACGGCAGAAAATAGTGATCATTTCAACGGGAGCAGAGGACAGTACATGGACAGCGGACTCATCGGGGGAAACGACTTAACAAAAAAGCATTCAGACGTATTGATTTCACAAGTCGTGTTTAGGTTGTAGATGCATATGTATATTGACTACAGCATTTATCAACTACAGTTTAGTTTTTGTTCATATATATTCTATTCATTTTAAAGCTTGCCTTGCTTAAAGTGAACTTCCCTGGACTTTCAGACATCTAAGAAATGTTTTTTTTTAGTGCCTGAAGAGCCTGGATTGAGAAAGAAAATGGACTTGAGATTCCTTGAAATTGTACACACTCACTCGCTCAGCAGTGCTGACATTTCAGTTTATAGGCCAGCAACCAATTAAGGCAATGTGTAAAACAGACTTTGACCAATATATATTAATTTTTTTTTTAATTTGTGGTCAACGACTGTCAGAATTAGTATGTGGTTGTGAACTGGTTTATACCACCTGAGGCAAGATGAAGCGGACTTTCTGTTGCTTCTGAAGGTTTTAGTGGAGGAGCATGTGGAATTGTGGGTGTAACCCTAAAGTGGGGATTTCCATGCCTCCCAGAGACCCCTGTCATTCTGGAACAAATACTTGCATCGTTGGTAATTCCTGGAGGTCTCCTTCTCTGAGAAGCATATCATGTAGTCTTTAGATAATGAAGTCGCTGCTCCCTCCCTCCCCCCAGATGGAGAGGATGGCTTTGTCCATTTGCAGTGTCTTTGAAGAGAATGATGTAAGAAATGGGCAGTACTACTCAGTGGTTTAGAACAGGGGCGTCCACTTCATAAAAAATCCGTAACACATAGCGTTTACTATAAGGGGTCTCTATCTGGTTTGCTAACGATATTACCCTGTGCGCGCGCGCGTGTGAGATGATTGCTCTCTTATAGTAATTTAGATTCATTTATCACAGCATGCTGCATGTTTTCCCGTCTTAGTTTTGCACAGAACTCTAGCCAGAACTCAAGCCAGTGATGTCACGTCCTGTTTGTGTTTCCCGCTTCTACCTCCTTCTCCAGCTCCCTTCAGCGGCACCATCGCTTGGCCTGAAATATAGATCTGTGTTACTCTGAGACTCCGAGCTAATCCTGCAGGCACTTTCCTCGCCCGTGTTTATAGAAATACATCTGTAGCTTTAAGAGAGAATTTATTTGGAGGAAGAACCTCCAAGTTCTGTGGGGGCCAAAGTTTTATTTTAGAAAATTTTAAGGAAGGAGTTATTTTTAGATATAAATGGTAGTATTGTCTTTATGGAAAATAGCAGTATCTTGTGGCATCTCTGTCAGAGCTCCAGGGGCAGCCGGCAAAATGTCCTGCAGACCTCTGGTGGAGGAGAAATGGATAGATGTACTGAAGATATGTTATTAAGGTATTAATGTTTTTTTACATTGTGTGAGCTAGACTGGAGGTTGAGATGATGGGAAAGAAAGTAAGTTATGCGGCAAGGTGGGCTGTCTGGAAAATTGGCCGAGGAAGGCGGGGGCAGTGAGTGGTGTTCAGGTGATATGAGAACTGAGATTTTAAGAGCAGCACCGGGGGGGGTCACGCTCCGAGGTGGAACGAGGGCGTGACAGCCACCTTGCTGTGCAGAGGCACTACCACTGACCCGGCCACGATCATTCTTCATTCGTTCCACGGTGTTCCTAACAGCAGAAGACCTGTGTTCTTGTATCTTTTAGATGTTGCCTGTGTTTGGGAGGGATCAAGTGACCTTAATTTATTGTAGTTCGTTTTAAGCTAGGAATTATTAATTTGCAGTAAGGTAATTAAAAATGCCCAGTACTGCCTGGAAGTACTTCACTATGGGGGCTTGTATGATTGCTCAGCCCCACCCCCACCATGTAGTCAATCTGGTGCATGCTTGGCCATCCGATGCCAGCGAATCGGAGAGGCCGGTTCTTCCTGTTGCTCTCAGTCTCGGTCGGACGATGCTGATTGGTTCGTCTGGGCCAAGTGGCCGCTGAGTCAGGCGTACCATCTGGGCCCGTGTGAAACAGTCGGGTGACACAGAGCAGTCTCGCTAAGCGCTGGAAAGGAACAGGCTATACTGTGAAAAATAATATATTGTTCCCTTCCTGTTTACATGGGAAGCCAACTTCACATATAATTGAGTTTATCTAGACTGTTAAAATTAAGTAATAAAATGTTAACGATTGTATGTTGCTTGTGTTAAATTTAATTTGCCTTAAGATATGAGAATGCAATAGGTGTTGTTCACAAAACAGTGGAAACCAAGTGTTGGTCAGGAATATGTACCTTTTAGAGACCTCTAGTGGCTATGCGTAAAATTTACATGGATTGTAAAATTGGCTATGTGGTCATTAATCTTCACAAACCATACTTGGTATGTCTAGCTTTGTCACGTAAAAAGGGGCAAAACATTAAAGAAGTGTGACTGGCTGGGAAATTTTTATATTTCTATGCTCACGACATAGTGATAGTAGCCATTCGGCAAATCAACAATGGAGTAGATGTTTGTCAGTGGGGAATAGAAAGTTTCCACCTGTGTGAACTATCGAACGGCCCCAAGTGAGATGCTTTAATAGATCGGCTGTCTTGTAGCAACATGATTCTGCGTTTGGTAGTCTGCCATTTTAAGCTCGACCATAAGCTCTATGAACAATGCAGCTGCCCCCTCTACCCAACTGCGTATAAATGGACGCCAACTATATAGTATGTCGGACTGATTAGAAGTTGTTTGTAAAGGCAGGGGGTTAATCAGTGCACTGTCACACCCAATGGAACCACCCTGTTTACGTTAATGGTACTTCCAACTCGCTTTGTTCTGCAAGGCCGACCTCACTTTGATTAATCTGGAAATTTCTGTAACGGAACAAAGGTCGAGGCAAAGAACAGCGATGATCATAAAAACACTTGTATTGAATGACTTCACTTAGTACCACAGTATTGCTGAATAGACATTGTTCCATTCCTTTGTGGAATGCAGTGAAATTTTAAATTGCTTACATCTAACCTGCAGAAGAAAATTGGTTTGGAAGCATTGCCTTAATGTTTTGGTAACAGTTCATACATGTATAAAAACCTTTGAAAAAACACTGTATGTAACATCTCAAACGAAGACTGCTCCTGAAACAGCTTCGCGGATCTTCAGTGCTAAAAAAATCCTGATATGTGGTAGGCTTTAACATGACCCATTTTACACTTAAGGGGGGGGGTGTAAAAATCCCTCCCAGGGAGTAAAATACCAGCCTGTCAGGTTATCTTGACAGCATAAGAGCTGGGGAATCAGCCAGTCCACCACCCCCCCCCCATGGAACATTTTCATTTTTTCCGGAACCAGCAGTAGCACAGCTGTGGGGAGCTGCACTGGTTCTGACACTAAAACAAAAAAAATGCACAAAGACACAGTATCTGAGAGCAGAACCAGAGAGCGTAAAAGCATTTAACACAAACCATGCTGGCACAGTTCTAAGGCTAAATCACAATTTAAAGAAATTCTTCAACACAGTATCTTTCCGAAGTGACAAAATGATAGATGCTCATCTGAATAAAAATTTGATTGCAAGTATTTGTAACCGTGTGAATGTGACACTTCGTACCAGACTAACTGACAGGCCGCCAGAATGTTCCGGATCAAAAGTACAGCCTGTCGGAAATGGCTGCCGGGAGGTGAGTCATGATCTGCATACGGATCCACCAGTGCACCTCCATGGGGTTGTAGCGGGTGTATGGGTAGCGGGAGACCACGGCGTCAGCTATGCTGGTGAGAACGGGCGTGGCATCCCTCTGCCCGCTGCTGCAGTAGGACCTCACTATGGCCACCTGCTGCTCGAAGTAGCCCATCCCATAATCGCTCTGGACATTGCTAGGTGCCTCCTTCCACATCTTGTCCGCAGTGGCAGCCACAGTGTCCCGCGTGAGGATGCCAGTGGCGGCGATGAAGTTACCGGGCTCGATGACGATGACTTTGACGCCCCAGCGCTTCATCTCGTACCGCAGGCAGTCGGAGAACGCCTCCACGCCGTACTTGGACACGCAGTATGGTGAGCGCATGGCGTTGCTCATCCTCCCAAACATGCTGGCCATGTTCACCACTCTGCCTGCACACACAGAGAACCAGCCACCCATCTTCATCCAGCCAAAGTACTAAGTACTCATTCTCCAACTTAGCAAAATGGTATAGTGATTTGCTCTGGAATGCATAGCCAAGCAACTGAAATAATGTTCTACTGGCCAATTACAATGAATTGCACCAAGAAAAAAGGGACCGACACCCTGGTATTGTGCAAATGTCTTGGCGAAGCTTTCCTGACCATTCCAGATCTAGGTGTCTGGACCTCAAAGTTCTAGCTTAAGCTCACCTTCAGCCCTGCGGATGAGAGGTAGGAAGGCCTTGGTCACTCTGATGGTGCCCCACAGGTTCACCTCCGAGACCTGCTTGTACGTTTCCATGCTAGTGAACTCCACCTCTCCAAAGGTGGAGACCCCAGCATTGTTCACCACCGCCCACAGACCTGGCCCAAAGAGGTGATGCTCATTAGAAATGGTCACAAATGATCCTCAATCGGTCCTCAGGAGTGAAGGGAGCTGCGGACCATCCCTTATACCTTTCTCAGGATCATCCAGGTTACTTCTCACAAACTCCACGGCCTGGGACACCTGGTGGTCACTGCACACATCCAGCTGCACCACCTTCATCCTGGCAGAGTGCATATTCTCCAGCTCTGTAGCACCATCTCCACCCTTCTCCTGGCAAAAGCAACAGATGATGGCAAATTTCTGTTCCAAGCCTCCCAGTCCTATAATGCATCATAATGCTCTGCACATCCGTTTCACCTAATGCAGGGTATTTGGCCGCTATGCTACAGGTGGAAAAATAAGTTTATGGGATTACTGAGACCTGGAAGCACCTCTGTTATATACATGGTGGGTCAACAGTAGGTACACAGTTTTGACAACTTTTCCACAGTGTTGGATGCAACACTGACTGCCCACCACATTCACCCAACCAGACACCAAGGGACCTTTATTTTGGGATGTAGTAAAGGAGGTTTTTGAGAGGAAGTCTCACACAGTGAACAAATTTAAGGAGTTTCTCCTAAGCATTTGAGTACATAGATAATAACCAGGACATGTGTGCTAAAGAGTGACAGTGTCAGGGATAGGCTCCAGGAACTTTTCAGCATTGACAGAGGACATTTTAATTTAAATATAAATAACATTATAAAATAAAAGCTATTCTTTGTGAAACAGAACCTTTATTTCCTAAAAATAAACTGTATACCTACTTTTGGCCCACCCTGTATATCTAATCTACATATTGGTCTCAAGTCAAATTCCATTTAAGTAGTTGCACAATCCAGTAGGTTACTTGGTTACTTAATTATCCAATGTTCCTGACAAGTAGCAGCATGTTATGCAATTTCCTTCAGCAAAAATGAGAAAATATCCACTGCCAAGTCAGAAACTATAGGGAATTGTCCATATCTGGATGGAAAAAAATGACTGATGACAGATTGATAACTATTCCGAAGAGTGAATAGCAGACGATTAGAGACCTCGGTACCTTCAGCAGGCATCCCGCGAAGACCGTAAATCCCAATTTGTGCAGGTGTTTGGACAGAGCGAATCCAAATCCGCTGTCACAGCCGGTAATCAGCACCGCTTTACCGGCAATCTGGATGGGGCAATAAGAAACGATCATCAAAGTACATTTTGTATTCAAAAACAATATTTATAGTTCCACATGCCTGCAAGGGAATTAAAATTCTCACTCATTCCGTGAACAGAAGAATTTAAACGTTCAACCAGCCGATTAACCCCAAAAAAATGACCACAGTCACGCCAGATTAATCGCTAACACCTTAAAGTTAACGAATCGTGCATAACATCACAGTATTACTGCTTCGTGCAGGAGGGATACTGTAAAAAGTTAGGTTCCATTTGCGTTTAGAAAGATAAAAGCAGAAACTTTCCAGAAAAGCGTGATGTAAGCACATTCAGTTAAAATCAAACTCCGACATCAGAACCAAATAAACAAGAACTACTACTAGTGTTTAGCTAAATGAATGTTTCTAAACAATTCCCATATTGGTAAGATAAATCTGAGTTTTAATGTACTATTTTACTAAAGGACCAGAAACAAAGAAAATTAAGGTTTTAATTTTTCCTAATTTCCCCCGGGAGATATATATTGCACTGGGCGGTGCACTAATTTAATAATAAACATTAATCATTAATTTTGCAATTCTGTGAACAGAAGACAACCAGCAAATTGACTTCTATTATTAAACGATAGTTAGCTTAATTTAAGAAAGCTCACAGGAAGAAAGCAATCGACTATATCAAAAATAAAAGAGGGAATCAGCCTGAGCCGCGGGCATGTGCACCTCACCTTCACCGATCCCCGGGGCACGGAAGGCATGGCCACGTACAGCACGAAGACCAGATAGACGGCGACGATGCACTCGGCCACACTGGCTTCGGGAAAGCCGCAACGCACTGCGGCGAAGTTCAGCACCGCCGGCAGCCCGAAGCCCAGGATCAACGTCAGGAACACTGAAAACGCCACCAGAGCCGCGCCCCGTCTCATCGACGGCGAAACCATGTCGGCTACTGCCTCGAGTTGTGCGTGCAGTAAGACTGTGCAGAAGTATTTCGCACTTAGCCGGACGTCATTTACGCTTCTTCAGCTGACAATCGGGGGGAAAGAATGGAGCCAGATGGGAGGTGAAGTCCGGACTTCACTGTGGGTGTGACTTGAGGCTTTAACAAGTACGTATTTACTGTAGGAATTGTTCAGGTTGTGGTATATTTTTGCTGTTTTTGCTTGATGTCGGATTATCCACACCGTCACTTTTTTGGTTTTGGCGTAGATATCAAGAATGTCATGAATTATATGGAAAACAGCGGGGTTCGGTTGATAGAACAAAATTAATTAAGCCTTAATTTTTAGCTCAAGCACAAACGACCATAATACAGCTGTCTTGTTTGGGGAATATTATGAAAAGCTCCAGTGCACTGAGAAAAAAAAATCTTGGAAAACATGAGGATGAGGGGGAGAATAATGAAAGGTTAATAGATTCGGTCATCACAACAACGCACATTTCTTGGCAAGACCGCAAAAGCAGAGAAAAGTCAATGTTTTGAAGGACTGAAGTCCACATGGATGTGAGGCCATTGACTTCCCGGTTCCTATAATAATAGATAAGTCATGCATTGGTTAAATTTATGCGTTTTTTTTTAGCTTGCACTAAATCCACTTCATTAACAGTCTGTTTTTTTTATTATTATTATTCTACGTATATGCACTGAACTGAGTTGATCTGGCAATTAATTCAGGCCCCGAAAGTAAAAATCCAGACTAGGATTTTCTTTCAACCACCAAGTTCAGTACTCCGTGACTGTGACTTTGTGCAATACTGGTTGGTTGAAACAAAATCTTGGTCTGGATTTCTATTTTCTGGACCTGAAATGTCCAGCTCTATACACAGATATTGTCTGCATATATATTCACTGTTAACAACAAGTCCATATCCTGCAAGCTTCAAAAGTTTGATTATCGGATGTAGGAAATGCATTTCTAATCAACGAAATAATAAAAACGAATAACCTCAAAATAGCAATTAGTGAAAAAAAACCTGAATAAAAATCAACTGATTACACAAACATGTCATGCAAAAACAGATTTACTATTTGTGATATTGTCCACATCTCACTTCCGGTGCAGTCACCTGTACATTATCGAGTTTTGCCCCTCTAGTTATTTTTCATTATAGTCTGTAGCGCTGCATTGAACCTGAAGGGCCTGTTTATTTCCGGGATAGACCCCGCCTTTAAAGGTTTCGACGGCGCACGGATTGGACGTGTCGTCACGCATAAATTAAAATTTGAAAACAAGGATGCCATTCATAGGACAGTTCAACCGCATGTTACCCAACAAAGTGGGCGTGTGATATATGGTCGTGTAGCTATCTACTAGACTGTAGAGAAGCCGAAACTAGGCAAGGAAGCGTTGTAAGTTAGTCAGTTTCTTTATTGAAAGGCGATTCCTGTTCCAGTTAGGTGGCTTCTAATTAGGTTAGCGGTGTCCACAATAAATCCTGATTCGTAATGCAGTTCGGGCAGCGCAGACGGTTCGAGGGCTTCCAATTAACCTCCGTAGACTTCTTCGGTACAGACCTCACGGAAACCCTGTCTCAGGCGATCCGGCAGGCCGAGGAAGACTCTCTTGCCGAAAATGAAGACCAGGAGGCAAACGTGCTGTTTGGGACCATTAAGGGGAGTGTCGTGGGGCTGCGATACTATACAGGCGTGGTACGTAAACAGCAATCAGGCATCTGATACGCTTGCTTTCTAAAGCAGGGTGCCAACTCTCACACATGTGGCATGACGCACGCAAGAAATCTTATGGCAAATGTGTATTATTCCGTTATAACCTAATGTCAGCTACATCAAAAGCGTGGGGCAGTTTTCAAATCCTACAGACTGTTTACAAGGTAATAAAACTGTTACATACATGTCCATGCCTGTGCATGTGTGTGCAGACTTGTCTCTAAGTGAAAATCTTACTCCAGCCTGTTGACCAAAGTTGGCAGCCCTGCTGAATAAGGCACCCTAGAACCATCATGTGTGAGTTAAGTAAAAAAATAACGTCTTGGTCACATTTCTTAACTTTACCTCCAGGTGAACAACGGAGAAATGATCTCCTTAGTGAGGGAGCCGCACAATCCTTATGACAGAAATGCAGTCATGGTGGCCAATGTCTACGGGAATCAGGTCGGGCACATCAGGAGACAACTGGCAGCCCCATTGGCTGAAATCATGGATAACAACCTTGCTAGGGTGGAGGGGTGAGTCACCCCTCTGTGAGTCGGTGTGACTTGTCTGGGATTTTGGAGCCCGATCAGTTATTGGGCACATTAATAGCTTCTGGATCCTTATATCTGTAGATGGCAGGTTGTTTCTGATTTCAGAGGTTTAACTTTGGCTGCTTAACAATGCCACTCTGTCAATATTTGGTGTGAGTTGCAAAGTTAACAGCCTTGGATGTTTAATAGATTTATTTCTTGCCTAATTTGTTCCTCCAGGGTGGTACCTTATCGTACAAACAATGCATTCACGATGCCCGTGCACCTCTTGTTCTGGGGCAAAGAGGAGAACAGGGTGGCAGTGGTGAGTGAGCTGGCCAAATATGGCTTCAAGCTCGACTCAGCATCTCAAGGTACTCGTGTAATGGTAGTTAATGTCCCTCTGAAACTCCCCTTTGGTATAGATGCCAGAGGAAATGACTGGTCCTCTAATTCTGCCAGGTGCAAAGGGACCCGCAAGGGCAGGCAACACGCTGGAGAGGTTCTGGTCTGGCTCCAGGAAACCAGCCGCGCAGTTACTAACTGCTGAGCAGGTTTGTTTGTTTTGTTTATTTTGTTTTTGCATAGAGCGAATTTAGCTTATAGTTTAGCCCCTTACAATATAATTACAGTATTATTATAATTATTATAACACATCAGTTCTATTTTAACATGTTCTTTTACTCCACCCTCAGAGTTGTTGCAATTTCTTACTCAACGGCACATTATTGAGATCACTGTGTCTAGTTTACAGCCTAGTTTTCTGTTTTCTTACAATTCCTAGCTGAAGAATGCTTTCGACAAACTTTTTGATGATCTCATGGAAGACAAGACCCGGGAAATGGAAGCAGCCGAGGTCCGATTTGCCGGCTCGCCTTGACGTATTTGGTTTTGTTTATATAATACTTGATTCACATAATGAACCTATTGTAGGACAAATATGCAACAAAGAGAAACTTGTTTGTTGTCTGTACTGAAAGTCTGTTTACCCGACTGTTAATGGTTAGCCATGTTATGTATGTTATGATGTATTCCTTTAATGCTAATTGGCTTTAAGGTACTCTTTAATTACATTGATTTATTATGATGGTTTTTTTTGCCTACTGGAAATCTTCCAAGTTGCCCCATATAGAAGCATCTAATTGATTATTGATTGATTATTATTATAATAAATGAATAACGAGGGATCTGTAGGTTTTCAGCCCATGACCTGACTATAGTTGGCGTGCTTCCACCGTTCTCGGAATGGCACCGAACAAGTTGCAAGGCCAGCCCTGGACTTGGAGATGTTGGAACAGCTTGAGACAAATCTGTTGGTCAAGCAATCACATCTTGTTTGTGCCTCACGGCTCCTGTTATTCCAGGCCGTCTGCACGCCTCTGCTTCCACACCAGAAGCAGGCTTTGGCTTGGATGACCTCCCGGGAGAATAGTGACGACTTGCCCCCGTTCTGGAAGGAGGAGAACGGACACTTCTTCAACATCCTCACAAACTTTGCCGTCAGAGAGAGACCAGACCAAGTCTTAGGGGGGATCTTAGCTGATGATATGGGATTGGTGAGAACATGGACAAGTTTGTTTGTTCTGTGTGAGATGCACCCTTTGTGGGAAAAGGTTCCTCCGAGGTTGTTATTGTTCAGTTGTTAATAGTACAGGTGTCTGTAATGGTCTTTCTAGTCGGAAATGCGAAACTGATTTGCTTGTCTGAAGCGAAAGTCATGTTCCATTCTTTGGTGTCCAGTTTTCTGCAATTTTGTGTTTCAGGGAAAGACCCTCACCACGATAGCACTCATCCTCACCAACTTCCAAGATGGAAAGTCTCTGCCCTTGCAGAAATGCGCCACTGTGCTGAAGATGAAGGTAGCCAGCAAACTGCACAACCTTCCGCAGACCCGTTCTGCTCAGAGCTTCTCCATGGCTGCAGTGTGTCTTTGATGATACCTAGAGCTCTCCTGACTCTGTTTTAGACAAACAGATCCCGTGCTGCCGATTCGAAAACGGGGAAAGATTCAGCCCTTAAATGTGAGTTGAGGAGGGTTTGCTGATGTTTGTTGGTGTCTCACCCCCATGGTACTTTGTGGAAATGAGGTATATGCAGTGTCTGGAATGCAATTCATCCGGAATCCTTGGATTTTTTTTCCAGGGAAGGATTCCGATGAGGAAATCCCACAAGCCTCTGCGAGTACATCACATTCTAAACGGTAAGGAACTCCTGGATGCTGTCTCTGATGGTAGGCGGCTTCCACTGGAGTACAATGCAACATTCTCTGTTAGGTTTACATTTAGTCTCCTTAGACTGTCAAGGGTGTTTTTTTCTTTTCTTTTCCGTCGTTTCTGGCTGTGCCACAAAGGCATCATGAAGATGAGTTCAGAGACCCCGGACATGGAGAGGTGCCTGGGAAAAAAGGTGAGTGTAAGACTACTGAGAAATTTCTCAGTCTGGTGTTGTGTCCTCAAATGATGCTTCAGTAAGTAATGTGACATCTGTAGTATGCGGTACTTAGCCGCTAAAGCTTGCTCTGCTGGTTTGGATGTCTGTGGGAATCTGGTTTTTGCTCGTCTCTTTCAGTCAAGAAGAACGAAAACCCTGGGACGACTTCCAAAAAGGGTATCTTCAGCTTCTTTTCTAACAGCTCAGTGATTTTCTTAAATTAACAGTGAACCTTAAAATTGCACAATTTCTTTTTATCCTTGAAATCCCTTTGAGTTCCCTGTGGATCTGCTCTCTTTATGAATGAATGAATAAATAAAACAGGCACTGTTCTGTGAGCCAACCTCAGGGTGACGGTCTTTGTGTTTTACAGCATCAGCCATGCTGACAGAAGATGCTGACTTTGCCGCAGCGCTTGGAGGCTTCCAGCAGGGGGCATATGCTCAGAATAACAAAGTCAAGGGTAGCGGTATGTGGTACTGAGAATCTGTGATGTTCCTTCACATACAGACGGAGGCAGGATTGTGCAAGACAAGATATGGGTTATTTGCTCTAGGATCAAGCTGTTGCCATTAATGTGGATGGGCACTTAAAGATAGGTCACTGAGTGTATGTGGGTGTGTACATGTATTTTTGTGTGTGTGCCTGTAGGTGGCGGTAAAAAACCCTTGAAGTCTAAGGAGAGTTCAATGGCCAGAACGACCTTGATCATCTGCCCTCTCTCTGTTCTCGGCAGCTGGCTGGTGCGTGTGCTCTGACTACCAGCTGGAGGCGCTGTTTCCCTCTGTCCGCTTGAATGCTATTTCATTTGCAAATCAGGACCAGACCACAATGGGACTGTGGTCCATAAAGCAGGATTAGCTGGGTTAATATAATCTAGACATCATGAGTGCCCAGTAGCAATGTTCCTTACTAACCCAGCTAACTGAGAAATCTTGCTTTGTGGAACACCCCCACCTGGTCCCACTATGGTCTGGTCCTGTAACCCCCTCCCAGTGTATTTTCTTTTTCTTTTTTAAAAACATATTTTTTTTTGCCATGTCTAGAACTATATCTGGAGTGACGTGGGGATTAAATGCATTTTTAGGACCAGTTTGAGCAGCACGTGTGCGCAGACGTGAATATGAACACGTATGTGTATTACGGCTCAGAGCGGAACCGCGACCCCCAGTTCCTGGCCCAGCAGGATGTGGTGCTGACCACCTATAACGTCCTGAGTACAGATTATGGGGTGAGACGCCTTTGACTCTTGTCACTTGTGTCCACTTGGTGTAAGAACCAGAACATTGCTCTGGTAGGCCTCTTACTATAGGCCAGGAGTGGGCAGTCTTATCCTGAAAGGGCCAGTGTGTGTGCGCAAGTGTTTGGGAGAACTTTTAGGTTAGCTGTTCAAACCTAGGTTCAAGCACTCTTCAGTGAATCCATCCATTTTCCAAACCGCTTATCCTACTGGGTCGCGGGGGGTCCGGAGCCTATCCCGGAAGCAACGAGCACGAGGCAGGGAACAACCCTAGACGGGGGGCCAGCCCATCGCAGGGCATCTTCAGTGAATCAGTCTTCTAATTAGTAAAATTAGTGAAAACCTGCATACATAGCGGCCCTTTCTGGATAAGATTGCCAGCCACTACTAGGGTTAGAAAATAGAAATCCAGGCCAGGATTTTGTTTCAACCAACCAGTTCAATATAATGAGTCAGGTTCACAGAGGACTCAACTGGTTGGTTGCAACAATCTTGTTCTGGATTTGTACTTTCTGGACCTGTACTTTTCACCTCTGATAGTCAGTGGTCTATCCTGCACTTATTACTATTATATTTAGCACAGGCAGTCCATGTTTTTGTTCCAGGAGTTGGGAGGGATCAAAAACATGGACTGTCCTGGGGTCCTTGAGGATCGGATTGGGAAACATTGATTTAGCATATCGTGCGATTGACTGCTGTCATTAGAACAAGAGGAGCAGTCCTCTCCACGCGGTCAGCTGGCTGCGAGTGGTGCTGGACGAAGGGCACGTGGTGCGGAATCCCAACGCACTGCAGAGTAAGGCCGTGCTGGCGCTGAGAGCCGAGCGCAAGTGGATCTTGTCAGGTCAGTGCCTGCGAATAACCCCAGCCTTTCCCACCTTCCATGCAGTGGCTGAGTCTCTCGTAGCCAGCACTGTCTTCTACACTGTTGTGCACTTGGGGCAGCAGTATGAAGAGCCGACAGAGTGGACAAGCCCATTGAGAGCATTGGATTAGTTCTTGGGGATGAACTGGATGCTGTTGACACGGTGACAGAGAAGAGGATGCTGTCCAAACTGCAGTCGATCATGGATCAATGCTGCTATTCTGCCTCACAGTGCTGTGTTTGGACAGAAAAGCACATTGAGCCATTCAGCATAAAATGCTCCTCTTTGTGCCTCAGCAAATCATTCCTTCCAGCAGCCATCAGATTGCACAACCAGTAAATCACTCTGGGAACATGTGCAATATCTGTCCAGCGAATTAGTAAATATTCGCTACAGTTCTGTGCTTTTATTTTCATGCTTACCCACTTAGAAAAAAAATATCTTCATCGATTTACTTATTTTCATATAGAAATTCTATTCTGTACTATTATTGTGTGAATGATGTCCTGACATTGACGTCCATGTTCCTAGTGCAGTTTGTATTTTTCAACAGCAGATGGCACTCGGTAACTGGTTTGGTTTTGCCTCGTTTCGTTTTGCAGGCACTCCAATTCAGAACTCGCTTAAGGACCTGTGGATGTCTATTGCCTTCCTGAAGCTGAAGCCCTTCGACGTGTGGGAGTGGTGGAACCGGGTCATCCAGAGGCCCGTAACCTTGGGAGACAACACCGGCCTGCAGTGGGTATTCAGGGGATGGCATTGTGACGTTTATGCACCTCCAGTGCCTGAAATCCCTTTGGGCCACCTGCACAATCCACCTACCAAAATGACTGCTCTCCTTATGTACTGTTACTCAGCCCCAATTGGAGGAATGAGAAAAACAATCATGTTAAGGGGGTTCCCATGACCAAGAAACTACATCTTACAGGCTGCCTAGAAGCCCTTTGTTCTTTTATTAAAGTGCTGTGTTTAAGAATGCTTGGTAGATATAAAATAGATAATAAGAAAGCAGCGTTCCCCCATCTGCTCCTCGGGGACCCACAGACAGTCCACGTTTTTGCTCCCTCTCAGCTCCTGGGTGAGGGAGCAAAAACCTGGACCGCTAAGGGTCCCCGAGGAGCGAATTGGCTAATGCTGATATTAAGAGATACAATATGAAATTGTAATACTTGTCCCTCTGTTTAGTGGCTGAGAAACACCTGTCAGTTGAAATTTTTATTTTATTTTACTTATTTTTGGGCCAGGAACCTGCAGGCCCTGGTGAAAGGCATCACTCTTAGGCGCACCAAGACCAGCAGGGTTGGTGGGCGGCCCGTGGTGGAACTTCCTGAGAAGAAGGTCTTCATCCAGCACGTGATCCTCTCTGAAGAAGAGAGGCAGCAGTACGAGAGGGTCAGGATGGACGGCAGGGCCATCATCGCCAGGTAGAGGGCACCTCCCAGCAGAAAACGGGGCCAGCAGGTCTTTCGACGTTCTTCACCCGATTCGCCACCATGGCCGCTGCTTGCAGGTATTTCAGGGAGGGGACGGTGCTGACTAACTACGCCGACGTGCTGACCATCCTGCTCCGGCTCCGTCAGCTCTGCTGCCACCCGCAGCTAATGGGGGGCTCCGGTATCTCGGCAACAGTGACAACAGACGGTAAGACCGGGACACACCCACTCCGGCCCTCCTCTTATTTTTCTTTTAAATGCTTCTCCATGGCTCCTTTTTGTTTTCTGTCTTCCTTTCACTCAGGTATCACAGAGGGCGCGTGCACGCCCGGCGAGTTACGAGCCCGGTTGTTGGAAAAGATCACGCTGGTGCTGAGCTCTGGTTCGGACGAGGAGTGTGCCGTCTGCCTGGAATCCATCCGTCAGCCTGTCATCACCTACTGTGCCCACGTCTACTGCAAGCCCTGCATCTGCGAGGTTATCCGCACGGAGAAGGTGAGGCCACGCCCACGCCAGCTGTTTGCCCAGTGACACTGCTGACACTGTCACATTCTGCTTATTGATGTTTCTTTAGTGTCCATCCATCCATCCATCCATCTAGGCAGGTGCCTATAAAGGGTCCCCACATAAAGGTTCCCATCATCTGGTCCTGTACATCTCCCTTCTCTGTTTTTCAGGAGGGTGCCAAATGTCCATTGTGTCGTGCTCAGATCAACAGCAAGGAGTTGGTGGAGTACCCAGGCAAACAGGAAGACCTGAACTCCGTCGACGGCAAAGACACTTGGATGTCGAGTTCGAAGGCAAGTACACGGCATCCGTCACTTGAAGCATGAGCGCAGACACAACGTTTCATACAATTGCATATATTTCTGGGGGAATAACTGGACTGCCGCAAAAAAGCACGCCGGGCTGGTTTGATAACACACCTGCCGTTTTATTGATTGACGGCTGTGCTGCATCTGCACGCAGGTCAACGCCCTGATGAGTCATCTGCACCAGCTGCGCAGCCAGGATCCCAGCATCAAGAGCTTGGTGGTTTCTCAGTTCACCAAGTTTCTGTCTCAGCTTGAAGTCCCGTTAAGGTGAGCTTGGAACTGGGTGTGGCCAGCGTGAGCCGAGGGACGCGGTTGGCATCTCCCAGTTGGGGACCCAGTTAGAGAAATGGGCACGACGGACAGGATGCAAGGGCAGCAGTAGCATGGAACGGCGAGGAAATCTGCAATTCAGGTTAAATTCACTAGTTAGACCGGAACACTCTGGACAGCTGTGAGCAATTTAGGCTGGACTGAAAGAATAACAGAGTTCTTGGTGGCTTATGGCTGGGTTTCAGGGAGGATCTTTAATGCCTCCCTTCCTTGTGTCCGGCTCAGGGAGCAGGGATTCATATTTACACGGCTGGATGGCTCCCTGAACCAGAAGAAAAGGGAGAGTGCCATCCAGGCTTTCCAGGACCCTGCCCCGGGAAGTCCCACAATCATGCTGCTGTCACTCAAGGCGGGGGGGGTGGGGCTCAACCTGACTGCCGCCTCCCGGGTCTTCCTCATGGACCCAGTAAGTGGACAAGCTCTGGCCATGTCTTATAGCAGGACCAGCAAAGCCAGCGCCTAAGGGGTATGTGTGGCCGTCGATTTTCGATTTCTTCTGTTCAAAGCGATTCCCCGTTTGTGCTTCTCGTCGCAGGCTTGGAACCCCGCAGCAGAGGAGCAGTGTTTCGACAGATGTCACCGCCTAGGCCAGAAGAAGGACGTGGTGGTCACAAAGGCGAGTCCTCCTTTTGCCGTCCGTGCTTCGTCGTCTAAACTCGAGCCACATTCCGACCTGTGGAGTAACCTTGTAGGCATTTTTCGAATTGATCAGACCGTCTGTCGAACCTCTTCTCCAGTTCATCGTGAAAGACTCAGTCGAAGAGAATATGGTCAGGATCCAGGAGAAGAAGCGGAAGCTGGTGGAGAAGGCCTTCGGGGCTGCGAATGCACAGGAGCGCAAGCAGTCGCGGATCGAGGACATCCGAGTGCTCATGGAGTTGTGACAACACAGGTTTCTCCCCCGACAGACTTAAGAAATCTTGACTTGTGAAAGAAACTTCTTTTTCCTTTTTGCATCATCGTGTGTTGCAGCAAATGCCATAAAATTTAGATTCCGGAAGGAGCCATGGAGAGAGAAGTAATGTGAGAGACTACCGAGGACGTGGGTGCCTTGTTTAAATAGTCGCTTGTCAGCACCTAATTGTTAAATCGACTGTGTTTTTTGTAGTCCACTGACAGAACCCTTGGAAGGACCATAAAAAGATGGCTTGCCCATTGCGTTCAGCAGGCTCCGCAGCTGCTATTAGTGAGCGAGTGGGATTACAGGGAGATCAGAGGGACCGAAGAGGCTTTGGCCATGTCTGGGACAGCTGGCCGTCATAAATGGCTTCTCTTGCCAGTTAACTCCAGACCCCACATGGAAGGTTTATATTTTGCGGTGCTGTTTTTAGTTTGTGCTCTGTGTACAACTGCCTTTCGCTATGAGTGTATTGTTATTCATATATTGTTATTCATATATATGGCTGAATACCTGGAAAGTGTTGTTTTATTGTGTTTGGCATAAAAAGCCGCAGATACACACTTTAGGTATTTTGAAAAATTTAATCGGGTGTCACCAATGAAAGTGGAAGACTGTGGAAAAAGTTGATGTTTAATTAGCTATATTAATGAGTAAGGGGGGGGTCATATCTTCTAATTAAGGAAGTTTGAGCCTTGCCATCTAAAGTACAGAGCTTCGTGAATCTCTGCATCGACCCACAAGCCACTTTTTCTATTAAATCCTAAACTGATTGTTGCAAATGATTTTGATTAATTCTGCTTCACACTAAAACTTTCTACAGTCCTTTTACTTTAACTTCTTTTCCATAGGCAAAAATGTTAGTTTCACATGAGTAAATGCTGTCACATTTTACATGATTTATTTCCCACTGTGAAATACTGCTTATTTTAATAAACAATTGGACAGATCATATTGCAGATCATGATCTAGGAGATAGTCCTTTAACAGTCTTTATTGAGGGGGGAGTTACTGCAAGTTATAGTAGGTACATCTACAAACCACACATTCAAACTACTCACTTTTTCTGGAAGGGGGTGGGGGGGACACCAGTGTGTTATGTACTATGATGCAATGGAAAACCAGCAGAAGGTCACTGTAGAATTCCCAAGAGACCGTTGTGCACAGCATCTACCACATGATGGGGCGGCCCGGACCAGAACTGGCCGCAAGTTGACGGCTTGTGACACAAACCTTGGCCAACCTGCCGGAATCACCAGCCGGCATTGCACGGGCCATCCGGAAGCTCAGCTACACTCCAACCATGAAGGCTGCTACCCACGTCGCTCTCCATTTGGAGCAGGACGGTAGCTAAAGCACAGATGAGATGTGAGACCTCGAGGGGAGGCAGACGCAGCAGAGGAGGCCTCGTGTAAACTGGTCCGCAGGCTAAGGCAGCTGTCGTTTGGCTCCGGAGGAACCACATAGGAGCAGCAAGTAGCATTAGCTACTGGAAACTAGGTTATTAATCTGCAGGAAAAGAAATGAAAGACAGCCAGAGGTCCAAGAACTGTACCTTAGGTGTGTTTTTACAGGCAAGTCATGTGACACGGGACTGCAACACGTTACAAATTTCGAGGAAATCTCTTGCAACTGATGAGTGGTGTGGCAGTTGAGACAGGACATTGCACCTTCAAGGACCAGTTGGGGTAAATTTGGTCTAATTGAACGTCATGCTACGTGACTCTTCAAAGCTGAGTCACCAGTCTGTGTTGTGTAATGCCCGGTCCTCTGTTGGTGAAGTATTACTTCACATCGCATGGCAGGCTGCTTGGTGAAAGCTCACGGTACATTGCTGCATAGTTTCAAATTACCTTCGAGTGTAAAATGAAGTCTTTGGGTTTCGGAAAATGGGGAGCGGGGAGAAAATGTTTAAATGAGCCGTAAAAAGGTGCTGAGTATGACTACATCCAACACCTGAAAGCACTGACGATCGCCGGCGTATGTTTTCGCAACCTTGTGGAGTTATATCTATAACTAAAGGGTCATTCTCTGGATCTGTTCTTGGTTTCACTTAAGGAAGAAGTCAAGCTTCCTTTGAATGTTCTCAAAGGAGTCCATTCCCATGTAGTCTGCTTGTCCCTGCTCCCACCTCTTCCTGCGTTCCTCTGAGGAGAGCTCTGGCTGGTGGGGGGGCTCAGCGACATGTATGTGAGAGACCCCCTTCTGGATGTCATCCTGGACAGACACACAAGTATCCAAATGAGCAGTCTGCCAAATTAAAAATTTACATGCAGAACCATGTGCAGTCCTCACTGGGGCATGGAGAGTGCCTCAGTCAGCTACGTCTCTGTATTTGTGACTGGAAGGTTGCTGGTTTGAACCCTGGCTTTGATGGAAGGGTCATAAGTTCCACTGTTTCTCATACTGCTAGAGTTTAACAGTTTGGAACCAACCAGCTTCCTTTGTAAGTTATATATCTCAGTTTCTAATCAGCAGGGCTGGGCAATCTTATCTGCAAAGGGCCAGTGTGTATAGAGCAGGGGTCTCCAACTCCGGTCCTGGGGAGCTACTATCCAGTAGGTTTTCTATCCTACCCGGCTTCTGATGAGCCACACCTGTTCTTAGGTAAATTACATTGCCAAGAACGGCTCATCAGAAGCCAAGTAGAATAGAAAACCTACTAGATAGTAGCTCTCCAGGACCGCAGTTGGAAACCCCTGGTATAGAGGTTTTTGGGACAGCTATTCTAACCCAGGTGTGAGGACTCTTCAGCCAATCAATCCTCTAATTAGTAATTTAATTAGGGGGTTGCAGTGAAAACCTGCATACACAGTGACCCTTTCTGGATATGATTGCCCACCCCTGGTCTAGGGCTTAAAATCTAGGCTTTTCTCCCAGAGCCAGATAAACTCAGATAAATACATTTGTAAAATAAACAACAGTAAATACATTTACAATAAATTATCACATAATGACATGACAAACCATTTAATATAAGCTGATGAGAATTGTGACTCTAACATGGGTGGCTTGGTGGTATAGCAGTTAGCACTGCTGTCTCCCACCTGTGGGACCAGGGTTCAAATCTCTCAGGAAGTTTGCATGCTCTCCTTTCAGAAAATTGATGGATTAACTCAATATGTTGAAATAGTTCTTTTTTTCCACCAGACCTGTAGGGGCTACAACTACATCCCATATAACAACAAACACACACTCACATGTTGTCAGCAGCCATAGCACCTGCAGTTCAGCCCAGTAATCCACTGGAAGCTAAGCAGGTTTGGGCCTGGCCAGTACATGGATGGGAGACCAGCTAGGAAAGCAGCGTTGCTGCTGGAGGAGGTGTTGGTGTGGCCAGCAGGGGGAGCCCACCCTGTGCTCTGTGTGGAACGGTGCCAGCAGAGGTCCTGACTCTCGGAGGCCATGAAAGACCACTGGGCATCCTTGGAAAGGATAGGGGTGGTACCCTGAAGCCCAGTAAATACACCTCCCTTCATGGTCCCATCATATCAGGCCTCCTAGTCATCTCTAACTGAAAAATTCCCTTCTCCCACTTAGCTACTGTGGGGTGAGTGTAGGGGGGAAGGAGCCCCTACAGGTCAGGTGGCGTCTTTTTTTTTTTTGGTGGTGCATCACCTCACCGAGTGCCTCGGTACACATTCACCTTTAATAGAGATACGTGCAGCAATCGCTTAATGTAACATTATTACAATATGTGAATGTGCATTTGCACCTCATTTTAACCTCTTTACCGCAAATGAAATACAAATTAGCATATAAAGGTTAAACATGCAAGGTAATTTCTTGTCATATACATGAAATACATATGTGACAAATTACCTTGCATTTTTAACCTTTATATGGTAATTCGTACTTCATTTGCGGTACAGAGGTTAAAATGATGTGCAAATGCACATACGCATTCGCGTATGTAATAATGTTACATTAATCGATTGCTGCACGTATCTCTATTAAAGGTGAATGCATACTCACGTACATAAACATAACATTCACATATTCAGGTAAACATGGGAGGAATAACTACATGCGGCTTTCTGGTTTCAAATAATCAAAACAGAAAGGCTTAAATTTGGCCCGAGATGAGAATTAACACGACTTCATTCAAACAGCCTGCCTGTCACAAGAAATCAAGAAATTAGGCTTGGGTTAGGGTTAGCACCAGAGGACTGAATTTTGAAAACATGAATGTTTATGGAAGACATGCAGCTCTCATCATAAGTATCAAAACATCGTCTTAAGTTAGGCTTAATGTGGGGACTAAGGCCTAAATTTGAGGGAATCGGCCTACTTACAATATCGTGACTGGATACAGAGAGGAAAGACTCTGCCCTGTGTTGCTCTTTCAGCATGGGAGTCACTGACGTGCAGAAGACGTCCCACCACCTCAGCAGGAAGTCGGGGTGGAGTGTGCAGGGCTCCTGGGGATGACCCCTGATGCTCTTCGTCTCTGCGTCGTAGGAGTAGTTCCATGGCTTGAGTGATCCCAGGAAATGCACCACTTTGGCATTTCCCCCAAACCTAGAGGAATGCAAGGATCAGAAGAGGCGTCTGGCTTGAAGCTGTATCAGATGGGTTTGGACAAGTTGATTTCACATTAGCTGCCTTAAGCACAGGAGGTCTGGCAACTCTAAGAATAATCATCAATTAAGAATGATCAGCCACACGGGAACTACTTGTATTATTAACCATCAGCTGGACTCCACCAGTGATTACATGAAGTTCTGGATACTGAGGAGCCCCAGCTACTGACTCTGCTTGGGGTGACAGTCTATAAATGAACAGCCCTATTTCTGGTGACTAGTACATGTGCGGGACACAGCTGAGACAGTCGTCTAAGAACAGCGGGGGGGGAGGCGTAATCCTGTGTGACGCAGACCCTCCCCATTTCCAGTAACCCGACAACATTAATTATGGCATTAACGCACATTCATGTGACCTTGCAACTGCTTACTTGCCCTCCTCCGTGTACAGAAGG
>JABFEA020000046.1:5001685-5011743 GCA_019775915.2 Cyphomyrus plagiostoma
CCCCCCCCCCCCCCCCCCCCCCCCCCCCCCCCCCCCCCCCCCCCCCCCCCCCCCCCCCCCCCCCCCCCCCCATCTCGGCTACTCATGGACACTAAGTTTCACTTGTATAATTTAGAGTTTTATACCTCCAGGTTCGTAAATGAAAGCAATTCAGGTTATTTGATCTCCTTAATCTGCAAACCAGTTCAGTCCAGAAATTTCCATGATACTAGTTGCTATGGTGTTAAAGTGCCGAAATCCTCATTGACCCTGGGGGTGTGTTGGAAGAGACATGGGCTCACGTCCCAGAGAATGGTCGAAAGTAGGAACGCATTGTTTTCATCTGTTTTCAGGAAGTGCGAGGTCGCGACCCCACGTTATGCAAACGTTACTCCGCTCCTTGGTCCCGTGGCGACACGACTGAACTGAACAGCGCATTTTTTAGATGGAGAAGCCATGCTGATCAGGAAGTATACAATTACTGTGGTATGGAGAGCTGAGGAAGTCACAATCTTAATTCAGGATGTATCGTTCCCTCAATGATGTAAAGTTCAATCAAAAAAAATATTTAAGTGACAATAATAGCACATCATTTTAAGTCGGAAAAACTGGCAGTGAGGAATTTAGACACAATACCCCCAACAATATTTGGAGGGTGCAATTTGAAATTGGGAGTCTGAAATTTACCGCACTGACAATTTGAATTGTGGGAGGACTTTCGCAGGTTGTAACGGGCACATATTGTACTGCCTGGGTTGTGAAACTGATTAACCTACATCTGCAGTTAATTCCAAAATCTGTCTCAGATGTTAGAGTGCTGAAGCTTTTTAAGCATCATTACTTGAAGGCTCTCCAACACATGTAGATAAGTTCAGGGCTGAATTCATTGGCAGAAAAGAGGGTTAACAAGAAGTTAGAAGCTGATGCTCTTACCTTAAGCAGGAGAAGCTCTCTGGAGAACTTTCTTCAAGAAGGTGGAGGAGGAGAGGAAGACAGACGGGAAGAAGGGAGATTGCTCTCTGGTGCTTGGCTGATGAATGGATTCGATTTTCTGGGGGAGAGTGAGAGGGACGAGTCCTTGATGCCGCTGGACAGACACGCATGCACGGACACGCGCGCGCACCCACAAACACACGCACACACACATTCAGAGCACTTGGTTGTCCACGCCCTCCACCCACCACTCTGTCTAGATGGTCTGCACTTGGCCAATGTCCACCCCCCCCTCCTCCAGTGCTCCCTCTTATACTGCCCCTTCGTCCCCTCTCCATTCTCACCATGCTGGGGAGCATTTATTAATAATACCGGCGGGGGGACGGGGGGGAAGGGCTTCGGCCTTTTGTTTTTCAACTGTGAGGAAGCCCCCCCTCCCCATAAAAAGCTCTTCTACTGTCTTCCATGCTGCTCAATAATAAACGGCAAAGAGTAATGCCAATACTTTCATTGTGAGTAACACCTAAGATGCTGGTCCTTCTCGGGAGGCTGATATCGACTCCTTTAGCGCAGCCCATGATCGATGTACCAATACTAGTACATACTCAGCAGTCGGTGTTTTGTTTGGGTAATGGAACCGTGTGGAACCATAGGCGCTCGCTGTGTCGGGTCACACTGGAGCTTAACTTAAGAGCAAATTTTCAAAAATCCTTTCGTAATTTTTGCTGCGAGACCTACATGACCCAAAGTCAGGCTTCCTCATCATATGTTATAGTATAGGGAAGGAAAACTCAGTCAGCCCTCATTTAATCCAACAAAGAACTTTTGTTAATTTCCACAGAAATTTTCTTGAAAAAGTATCCTGTGAATTGAGTGAGTTTTGACCCTTCAGTTTAGGGGTTTTGTTGAAACCTGCTTTAGCATGAGCACAAAGGTGTGCGTTACTGTAAACATGATGTAAACACACCACAGAACATTCTGGCCTTATGCTGTTGGCTACCCTCTCTTCTCGGACTTCAGGGAAGCTCTTAGCATTTTTACTTATAATTTTACTTACTTACTTTCTGGGAGCAGAATGAAAACAGCCAATCAGATTTTAGAGGAGGCAGGACCAAGACAAATGATTGGAACATTTTTCTGTAAGTAAAACTCCCATAAGAAGGCTTTCACTGACCATGTGCTCCTATTACCATGTGTGACAGATAGCTCCACATCCACATTGAACATAATACATTTACAAAGGAGAGGATGAACATAAGAACATAATACATTTACAAATGAGAGGAGGCCATTCGGCCCATCAAACTCGTTTGGGGGGAACTTAACTAATAGCTCAGAGTTGTTAAAATCTTATCTAGCTCTGATTTAAAAGAATGACTTCATGTTTTTCTGTGTTTGTTTTTTCCTCTTTCCCGCTTTTCCAATCAGGACTGACTGTGTGTGTTTGTATTGGTCAGGTCTCACTTCTTATGTGTGCCTATTGGCGAGGTCCACTTCCTGTGTATGCTTATTGGTAAGGTCTCGTTTCCTGCGTTTGTGTACCTATGGCCGAGGTCTCACTTCCTGTGTGCGTGCCTATTGGCGAGGTCTCACTTCCTGTGTGTGCCTATAGGTGAGGTCACACTTCCTGTGTGTGTGCTTATTAATGTGGTCTCACTTCCTGTGTGTGTGCCTATTGGCAAGTTCTTATTTCCTGTGTGTGTGCCTATTAGTGTGGTCTCACTTCCTGTGTGTGTGCCTATTGGCGAGGTCTCACTTCCTGTGTGTGTGCCTACTGGCAAGGTCTCAGTTCCTGTGTGTGTGCCAATTAGCGAGGTCTCACTTCCTCTGTGCGTGCCTGTTGGCGAGGTCTCACTTCCTGTGTGCGTGCCTATTGGCGAGGTCTCACTTCCTGTGTGTGTGCCTATTGGCGAGGTCTCACTTCCTGTGTGTGTACCTATTGGTGAGGTCTCACTTCCTGTGTGTGTGCTTATTGGCAAGGTCTCACTTCTTGTGTGTGCGCCTGTGGGTGAGGTCTCACTTCCTGTGTATGCTTATTGGCAAGGTCTCACTTCTTGTGTGTGCGCCTGTGGGTGAGGTCTCACTTCCTGTGTGTGCCTTTTGGCGAGGTCTGACTTCCTGTGTATGCCTGTTGGTGAGGTCTGACTTCCTGTGTGTGTGCCTATTGGCGAGGTCTGACTTCCTGTGTATGCTTGTTGGCGTGGTCTCACTTCCAGTGCGGGTGTGTGTGTGTTGCTGAAGGCTGCTTACATGTGAAATGTGTTATCCCAGCGATGGGCATGTATCACTACAGCCTTTGAATCCAGCATCTTGATGCTATAACAAGGCACTAATATAGCAGTTCTGCACCTGATACAGCGATCAAAGCCCCCGCTATAAGACGACTGCATGTGGGAGAAAGATGGCTTGTCGAAGCTGTGGTTGCCAGATAGGAGATACTCAGCTGACCTTGGCCAGGATATTTACTATATATAACACACTCATTCTATCGGCCTCAAACAAAGAGAGACCCGTCATCTCGGCAAGGTGAAACTGGCTGATGGTTTTCATCGCGGCGTCCATCGTTTCCAGCTGGGGCAGCGATAAATGCATAAAAAAGAAAAAAAATCACACGTGAAGATTAGAACGCGGGTGGTGTCCATCTTCTTGCCAATCTGCCCCTCCCCCCCCAGAGGTATCCCACGGCTCCCACCACGGGGGGCAACAACAAGCTTGGGAGGAACCTGAATGTGATTTAATTTGTTGTGTTGATAGCCAATCTCCCAGGCGGGCTCCTTCAGCGAACCACATGACGCAGAGAAGCCGGAGAGTGGAGTTTTATGGCAGGTGAGGGGTTATGGGGTCTCTCTGTGACCGATAAAATATGCTTATTGCATGGAAAAAAAAACATTTCGTAAACTAGCAGGGGTCCAAATGTGTTTATCAGGCTTGGGAATTACTCTTTTTATGCTTGGCACTCTTTCTTCTGAACCTCTGTTGCGGTATGCAGATGTCCCCGTACGTCATGTTAGACTGGATTTCACGCTGTCCACATTTGTGAGATGCTCAAGATAGGCTTTCGAGTGAGTGGGACTACTTCTATTAACACAAAAAAATACAATATTATCAGTGCTCCGAGGGCAGTCAACTTGGGTTAATGCCTAATGTTTTCTCTTTTTTACAGAGAGGAAATGAGCAAATAATGGTAATAGTGGGTAGCAGTTTTCATAAATCGAAGCCACTTCATATGGATTGGCCTTGCAACATTTCCAAATGCACACAGTCCTATTTAAAGTCTGATTTCTCGTTTTACTGTTCATATTAAAAACACTTTTCAAAGCTTGTATGAATGGTTTGAAAACCATTTTCCTGCCCGGCCTAATCAACTGGCCTTGTATCTGACATCATTATATGTTTACTACAAAGAGCGTGACAGTCACTGCACTTCATTCACAAAAGAATAATAATAATATTTAGAAAACAATATAAATGTTATGGAATGTATGCATGTTAACAAACGCAGGAAAACATTGTGCTTTGTTTAGCTCAAATTCAGTTCCTGACCACTGAGCAGATTATTCAGACCCACCGTGGACACCTCACCAGACCACATAAGATATGGATCAGGAGCCGTACTTCACCCCCTTAGCATTTCTGAAAAACATCCAGGGTCTCAGAACCCCTGCGTCGAAGACAAACAGACACATACAGTCGAACAGGATGTTGTCCTGGAGTTAGACCAGGAGGTTTCCATCAAGAGACAATGTTTTCTAATTAGGGTTAGAGGTTTATTTTTTTAAATTGCGCTAAGCTAAAAACAGAAGTAGCATCATGTGCTATATTAGTTGCTACCACAAAGGATGGTGGGAGGAAATCCCAGAATACCCAGAATAGGATACAAATGCACACACAATGCGGGGGTCAGCTTCAAACCACGGCTGGAGAGGACAGCATGACCTGTTGCGCAATCATGCAGTCTTGGGGGAGAAGGAAGGTGGTATAAATGTCAGTTAGACATCTACAGGTTTTTTTTGTCCACAATCAAACATGAAGACACCTAGATTATTCTGGAAAGGCAGCTGAAGGTGTCCTTTGGTACATGGCTGGTATCTGGAAATTAATTACAAAATTTCTCAAACTCCAGCATTCAATTACTCACCCCTGGAGGACAGGTTCACCAACAAAATCTTTGAAAATCAAATAACCGGTTGCAGTTACATCCTGCTTGAGGAACACGGTAGTATTGGATGACGGAATCACGGTAATGAAATCAGAGGCAATTACAGTGTCGATCTGAAGCCGCTCGCGTAGGCCGATACTGTGATCTACACCGAATCATCACCCCTTGGGAACAGAAAATTCTGTGGTATTTCGGGTCATAAAAATACCTAATTAAATTAAGTATGAGAGCATTCCTAAAGGTATTTTAAATGTTTCACTGTCTGGGAAAATGCCGATGAATTGCTGTTACAGACAGGCCGTAAAATAAAAATAAAAATTTGTGGTCATAAGGCACTGTGTCTAAATAACCCACATCTCACTAGGTAACATTCTCTCCATAAATGAGCTTTGAAGGTTCCTCTCAGCCTGAAACATCTTATCTTCAATTATCTGATTATTTAACAGGAGGGTGAATCTTACGGTTAGATTGTTCCGGGCCGGTGTCAGGCCTGAGCTATGGTGACAGTGACAGGACCTGCCCGGTCTGATGGCCATCGCAGCTGCTCACGCCTCGGGAAGTCGGCTCTCCACCGTGCCAGAACCCTCCGTGTTACGCCGGAGCCAACGTGGCGAGTCTGCGAGCTTTAAAAGAGGAGCATCGTTCGAGACGCCCTTACCGGGTCGATGGATGGCAGACGGGCGGCGGGAGAGCCCAGACCGAAATTCACCCAGCGGTGATCCTGACACAGGCAGGGGATGGAGAGCCAGAGGATGGATTGTGTGCAGGCATCAGCGTCACCTAGAGTTATGTGTGAGCTAGAATAAGGATTTTTGTGAACCATAGGTAACCCCCCCCCCGTTAATCCCCAGGTCAAGGCCCAGCATGCGTACATGTCACCTTTGGGAGAGTCAGGGTTAGTATAATATTTAATTCCAAGGGGAAGTCCTGACACTGTTTAGTTTACCTTGGGTGTAAAGGACATAAGGCAGCTGGGGCTAATTTAAAAGCCATTCTTCACCAGTAAGAGACTGGAATGAACTGGTAGTTACTTTTTGTTTAATTACCTCCCCGGGCACTGGAACATGAGTTACATGCTATCTTTTTACGGTTAGCTTTAGATGTAAATAAATCTTTGCAATAAAAGTTCTTTCCCAAAGAATGTTATTTAAGGAAGACTTGCATTTTGGGCTAAATCCAAAACATGTTTTACATTTGGACCAGCAGGTAGCGTAATGATTAAGGAAATAGGTCATGACATACTGAAATTCTTCGTAAGATAAGGCATATCGCAGATTTGTTGGAGTCACATTGTAAAGCAGATATCAGAACCACAGAAACTATGGTGGGCCAAGGAGTTCAAAGTTGTTTTATTGTCCTTTTGGACAAAATGTGTATTGAGAAAAGTCTCCTGAAATGACTCCTCCTTATGCTGTCAAGGGGGACAAAAGCATTCACAACTGCAATCACTGTTCAAATCTCTCACGATGACCCTTGACAGAGATTGCTTGATGAGTCAGGACCTTTGCAAAATGTCCAACCTAAATAAAAAAAGAAAAACTGTCAATAAATACATCTGTTGGACGACATCTGCTGAATTTCCATCCTTATTGAAACCATATTTCAACGAAGCACAGACGATGCACCCAGGTGCTATAAAAATATTGTCCACACAGGTAGGCCACCTATTTTTGTAACTCTGGTTTAGACATGTGGAAGGACGTCGAGGGGGGGGATCGTTACTGGAGGGTCAGCTCTGGGAAGCATGAAGGACAAACGGGAAACAGGGGGCTGTAAACAAGGTGTGTCCCTCCTCATCCGGAATCAGCCACTTACAATCGGCTGGGTCGCCCCTGGCAGCGCGGAGGGCTCTTGTGATGTCATTGAAGCCACGGCTATTTGCGCTACTGCGTATGGAATCACAGGAGCATCCCACTGTCCAAAATGTCATAACTGCACAGACTGGAAACTCTTCCACAAACCGTGAGGGCACGTGGCACGGGGAAGCGTCACCGTGTTCGGCTTTCAAACCAAGCAGGCGTGGGACTGGTTGCGAGCAACCCAACTGGGACTCAACACAACAACCACTCGGTGAAGGCCCTTTAGACAGACTTCCTGAGTGACTCACAGGGCTCAGTTCTCCGATTGCTCCCAGCTGTATTATCACAGCATCTCCGCCACATCCACGTCATCTCATCTCCGAGACGCGGCGCTGTGAGGCTTGGGGAATGGTGGGAGAAAGGGGAACTTCAGAACGCTTCAGAAGAAGAGGTGAAAATGGACAAAAAATTAAGGAAAACCAGTTTGGAACACAGAGTTACATTTACATATTTACATAGCAGGTATTTGTATCCAAAATGATGTGGATTTTTTGAGGAAGCAAGCCCAGGCAATAATCAAAAGTGGAAATTTCATGTGCAGAAAATGAAAACCCAGACCGAGATTTTGACCAACCAGTTCAGTGCTCTGTGACTTTGACTCTTTATACTGGACTGGTTGGTTGGAACAAAATCTTGGTCTGGGCTTGTACTTTCTGAACCTGAACTTTCCACCTCTGGATTATACCTGAAACAACTGCCGTTTGGGGGCCTTTCGACTTTGAAATCACTCAGGATAAGACTCTGAGCTGAGTTACACAATCTAGATTAGCAGGACATTAATATTGAATCCCTTGGTGAGAGGGATCGGGGGCTTCTGTGGTTGTAAGTGAATAGGACCTGACTTCACCCCGACGCGGGAGAACCACCCCCCTCCCCATCGCCGGTCGTAAGTAGACTAACCAGGGTTTACAGACGGCATCAGACAACAAATGGATAGATACGTTCTGAGCAGAACGCAGCACGCTGGATTGATTTTCTGCAAAATCTGCGATTTGGACACAGAGCAGAGAGGCCGTTTCTCAGGATGATCTAATTTACGAAGCCTGGTACAGCCACCAAGAGCAGCTAATACTAGCCGCAAGCTATCCTGCGCAATCGCGTGGTCGCTAATGTCCAGACCACATAATTAGGGCTGTTTGTTAAAAGCCTTAATTTCACAGCAGAACAAGCCCGTAATGTGCTCTGAAGAGGAGGCACACTCTAAAGGATTGATATTACCTCACTGTACCTAAAAGGCAAACTTTATGGCAATTATAGTATAAAAGCTGAATATTAAAACATTTAATATAAATAAGAATACTGAATATGGAAAACTCAGATATTAGATGGATTCAATTTATCCTTGATGTGCCTGAAAAAATGAGGCATATACTGGAAAAAAAAAAACATTAACTTGGAATAGGTTCCTATAGTTAAGAGGACTTGCAGGAGAAGCTCAATTCATTTCATGTGTAGGACAGTGGATTGTACAGATCGTACTCCTGCTGCTGTTACCGCGCAGGCCCCCACGAATTTAGGCTGCATTTAGCGGGATAAGCATGCGTGAGTGACGTGCGCATCCCTGACCAAAAATACTCATTGTATTTATTGCAAAATACATATCAACCGTCCATCCATGAATGTATGCATGACTGAATGCCTTTGTTATTGCACTAGGTAGAACAAAATTGAAAGACAATCCTTGTTGGTGCAACAAAGAATTCAAGGATGGATGCAAATACAGAAAATAATAAGATGAATAAAATATAAAATAAATGTAAAATGTAAATGGGGCTTAAAGACAATAATGTTATTTTTCTCCTTGTGACAATACAACAAATATGAAAATACTGCACATATCAGCAGTGCAATTAAGAAAACCTGGCACCTGAAGTTTTGCACAAAAATCCATTTTCTGTAACTGTTTACTCAATGTAGGGCTATGGTGAGGCTAGATCTTATGATTACACATTGGTACTTAGCTAATACTAAAGTGAAATGTGGTTTATTTGCTTTTACCCAAAATTGTCTACATGCTTTAACAACAAGGATGTATATATAGGGTGTATCTTTGTGGGAACTATATACTTCAGACTTAAGGGAAATGTGAACTTGGAGGTGGGGGGGGGGGGGCCCATCTCAAAGGCCTTTTTTTTTTAGGCTAGAGGGAACCGGCTGGGACATGATCCCATGTTCCCTTCCCACCCCCAATTTGAAGACCCAAGTTGGCTCATAATTCGAAGGAAGCTTCTCCACATCTGAGTCAACATGGACATTTTTAGGACTTTGGTTGAACTCCGACAACCAAACGGTCACCAGTAGGGGTGGGGGAGGTGAAAACCCACGCTATGCCGCACCCATTTTCAAAACTTTCCCCCGCTTTCTGACATGGAGATCAGCTCTTGGGACACGTGCGTCAGGGACTATTCTGATGCCTGCCATTTGCTCTAGAACTTTCTCTGCCAGAAGAATTAGCCATCATGCGGCGATTAAAAGCACCAGACCTTAAGGTGATTCCTGCAGAAGCATTTATGTTGATGTTCTGTTGTCTGCTTCCACCAAAGCCATCAAATCACTTCACTGCCAAAACGTACTTTTCCGAGTGACTCACATCGTGTTTGGTTCCAGCCTACAGTGTTTGTCATCAGGTTACACATTAAATCTTAATTTACTGTTCTTGTTGTAATTTACTGGAGATGTTGTAACCGTAAAGGATGGCTCACTAAGGACTGTGGGACATTACAGTGCCCCATGGGACCTGTAACCGTCCCTCTCTGCAGTTCGCAACGCTGCTGTTTGACTCTGCACCAGTGCTGTCCATCTCCCTCAGGATGTCAGGATTTATGTGTGTTGCATCTCCGCGAAACAGCTGGCCTCGGTTCTTTTGTGTCATTCCTTTGAAGATTTGCAGTATAATTAGGATGAACTGTGCAATGATTTTAATTGTAAGCAAGAAAATTTTTTGTGATTTCTGACATTTTACTTATGTGACACATTAAATAGCCTCTGAGGGCGTCCAGTTGGGATTCGCTGCAAAGGCAATTTTTTATTATTATTTAGAAAATACCTCCAAATATCAAAAAAAAAATAAAATTTAACAACATAAAACTATTTTTTTTTGTTTTTTTTTTTTATAAACAAACACCCCC
>JABFEA020000046.1:5011843-5024122 GCA_019775915.2 Cyphomyrus plagiostoma
ATCAAACTAAAAAGACACCAGGCGTGTCAGCCCGGTCCTGGATGGGCCCAGATTTATGCGCCGCTGCTTTTGATCGCTTGCTGGTGAGACTCTTTCATCCCCGTAACGATGCATCTGGTGCTTCTTTCGAGAAACGTGGTGAGAACATGCCAGAGGCTCGTTCTTATAATAATAATAATAATAATAATAATAATTATAATAATAATAATAATAATAATAATTATTATTATTATTATTATTATTATTATTATATATGCTTTTGTTTTTCAGTTGTACTGAATATATCAAGAAGATTCAAGTTTTCTTTGCTTTTATTGTATGTATATAGCTCTGCAATAAAATGTTTATCTTTATGTGTGCTCTCCTCTTAAGAAAGAACAACCAAGGGACTACAGATGAAAACTAGGCTTTTGTTTAACCACAGCTTATTCACAGCAGTTATCAATACACATTGTTTGTTTGTTTGATTGACAGAAACAAACAAACGAGGTTTGCGTTTTCATAGGATGGTGGGCAAAAAAGCTTCATGTGTCATTTTCAGGGTATAGGAAATCAGGCATGTTTGCTAATACGAGGAGAAATTGAAAATTATTCCCAGACACATTAACAAAAATGAGACTAAATAATACTTGCGAACATACATTAACGTCACAGGACACAAGCACAGTTGTAAAGAGAACGTCTCTGGAACGTGGCTGATAATGTTGATATCAACCTTGGCTGTTGACTGGGTTTAATAATAGCTGGGTGATGCCACCGTTTATCTGGCATCGCAGAAGAGGCCACGTTGCGCATCTCTGCACTTTGCTTGTATAAGAGGGAGACCCAGAGAACCTGCGGCCTGCCCCCTCCTGATGAACAGAGGCATTACATACAGATACTCCCCAAGGGCTGCCAGGGATTGGGCAGTAGAGCATGGACTCTGGAGAGAGCCAGAACCGGCACAGAGGCCCCAAGATGGCAGGTGCCCCCCCCCGCCCGGCTGATCTGTGCCCAGTACGTCAGAAAAAGGCCAGAGAAATGGGACCAGGGGTGGAGTCGCGAAACACATGCTCGGATGACCTGTGGCAGCCCTTCCGGAATGCCAGCACATATGCCGCAGATTCCCACATTCTGGGGTTTATCTGAAATGCCGATATAAAAGTCGCACAATGTGCCACAGTGTGGAGGTGGGTGGGCGTCTAATTATGACAGATTCAATAACCAACCAAGTTAGAATAGCTGCCCCCCCTCCCCCCAGCAGCGCCCCCTCACTCCGAAACTCCTTCGCCTCGTGCCTAATTAAATGGCTGTTGGGCGGCTGCGTAAATATTTTCCCATCCATGGGTTGTTCTTTGCACCGTTCTCCTAATTATCCGCGGAGTGTCGTGTCCTGGGGGCGGCATAGGAGATGGACGGGGGTGGCAATGTGTGAGAGAGGCTTGGAGCTGAGCTTCAGAACGTCGACACGAAAGCTTTGGGAACAGCGTACTAGAGGATCAAGAGGCTGGCGAGCTGCCTGGTCTGGACACTTATGGGCAGGAACACATGCGACCGTCAGCCCAGGACCAAACAGTGACGCCCGTCACATTGTGCTGGGCAGGAACACATGCGACCGTCAGCCCAGGACCAAACAGTGATGCCCGTCACATTGTGTTGGGCAGGAACAGCATACAGCATGAGACGGCTGTGACGATACGACGTAAACAGCTGACATTTACACAAAGCTCAAAAGCTGGGAAGGCAACTAGGAAACTGTTTGGAACTGCGGTTCATCGGTGTGTTGCCATGTATATTTAATGTTTCCTCACAAACAAGCTATGGCACGCATCAGCAAGACACGACAATTTAAAATGAATGATTGATCAGCCATATTTATTGCAGTGACTGTATTCATGACTAACAGGGGTGATGGTGGGGGTGGCGTTTGGCTCAGTGGGTTAGAACCATCTCTGGGTGATCAGAAGGTTGTTGATTTAAGTCCTGTGCTTGGCAGAGCAACCACAGTCTTATTGGGTCCGTAACATCCCAAAAAATTCCCCATAAATGCCGGATGCATGGCTAAACCTGTGCTCTGGTCTGTATGTGTGTTTGTGTTTTAAAAGGAGCCTAAGATGGGAAATTGTGGAGGTGGCATGTTCCAACGTACTTGTTCTTGACTCATTGAAAGAGTCATTAAAGCAGAGTTCCGTGATTCTGGTCCTGAAAGGCTACAATCCAACACGGTTTGCAGACACACCTACTAGACCTGCTAATTGGTTGACTTGGGTGTGTGTTGAGCAGGGAAGCTGGAGCTGAATCCTGTCCCTCCAGGACCAAAGTCGGACAAACCCCCAATTAAACCTTTGTTTCATATCACAGCACTAACTAGGGGAGTAAATGGCAGGAGAGAATCGACACATTTACTCAGCGAAGGGGAATGACGTAGTTCTCCAGAAAATGGGATACAGATACCCCCCCTGTTCTGTCCACAGTGTACTGTATGTTCCTCGAGCACAAGGAGCATGAGGACCCTTTTGCTCGACAGCGCTGTCCCCCTCCCATGCAGACGTACCTGGTGTCCAGACGTGGGCGTTGCCCTCCTAATCCAATCAGAAGCATGGCCCACTAAGAACAGTATGGACAGAACTGAGCCCTGGCACATGAAAATGAGATTATGATTCGCCCCTCCATGCATGCAGCACCTTCTGTCACTTACCCCCCCAACACCCAACACCCCTCGATTTTGCTGCCTGCATTATGCAGAATTATAACACGGTTACTGAGGAGTTTTCATCCGTCACTCTGTTGAACAGGGAACCATCTATTTGAGTTGGAAACAAGCGCATTTATATTGGGATATTAACGTCCACTCAAGGCAGCTTTTCCCCTAATCTTAGAGATCGTCATCCAGTCTACCCATCTATCCATCCACCCATCCATGCATTTTCTACAATAACTTATAGATCAGGTCTCAGTGAGGCTGATGTCCGCACCAAGCAGCACAGGGCATGAGGCACCCTATAGACCAGGGTTATTCAAATCACGGTCCTCGAGGTCCGAGCACTGCTGATTTTCCAGCCTTCCTTTACCTGTCAGTCAGGTGTGAAGCCACTGACCAATCAGAATCAGTAATTATTAAACCAACTATCTGGGAGAACTTAAATCACGGCCTGGATTTGAAATCGAGGTCCAGGTTTGAAGAACCCTGCTATAGACTAAGGGAAAAAAAAATACTTTCCTGGTACTGATCACCACTATGACACAGGTTCTATTCCCACCCATCCATCCATCCATCCATCCTCTGTAACTGCTGATCCCATTCAAGGTCCTGGAGGCTACAGGTGCAAGGCAGGGAACAACCCAGGATGGGGCACCAACACATCACAGGGCACACTCACACTCCAGTCACTCACACAGGCACAGCTACAGACAATTTTGTCACTCCAATTACCCCAAGCATGTTTTTGGACCAACACTGGCAAAATAAATTCCTACCAGACACAGGTGTACCTGGCCAATATAGATTTTCCCTCAAAACCCATCGCCACCCATTATCCAATCCACCTAAATGGCATATCTACCCCCATGAGTGCGGCCAAGTCTCCTCACTGGATCCTAAGGTCATCCGGCTGACTCTGCCGCAGGCCGGTGACACATCCCTGCCTTACCAGGCCCTGGAGGAAAACACAGAATCACCCTCTTCCCATTGTTATGTTTTCCACTAACCTTTAATTACAATGAAAGAATGTTTACTACTCCCAGGAATTTGTGAGTGTTTTCATTAGTCTCCAGGCCAATGCCAGTGTTTTTCCACGTTCTGGCAGAGCTGAAGCTCGCCTCAGAAGAGCAAATAGGCTGCCTTGCCCTACGAAGGCATATTTTAACATGTTTTATGACTGAAATTGGGTCTCTTGCTCTGCTTTATCCTGGTTCTGCTTTATCCTCAGACAAAAAAATATTTGATTTGAAGAAAGTACTTTAATTTACCTACTTATTACACTGAAGGGGAAACAAAAAAACTTTGGGCACTTTTCTTAGTTTCAGTGTCAGCGTAGTTACTGTGTTTCGCCATTGGGGGGCAGGGTGCTCTTATCCTCCCAAGAGCAGTTATTTGCCAGTCTGTGCCATTAGCTGTAAAAGCTGCTCATCATATTTATAAACATACGGTATGTAGAGAGAGGCTTTAAGCAGGTAGGGAGGTCGAGGGGAGAGGTAGTCACCGTGGTCAAATGTTGTTTCAGTGTTCTATCCACTCCAGGCATCAGCTACTGTGTGTGAAAGTGCACAGGTCTCGCACTGACGTAGGCTGTAGTTAATGCAATAAGCCAATCGGCTAATGTAATGGCCTCCAAATGGCATTTGTAGGTGGGGGGAAAGAGCCTTGGGCTCCCCATTAGTGCTGTAGTTCTCGAGACCGGTCTCAAGACCAGTTTTTTGTGGTCTCGGTCTTGTCTTGGTCATAGCGGTCTTGATGGGATGGGAAAAAAAGAGAAAACAGCACATCCTCACAGAACACTATCATTATTTATTACGCGCCTCAGTTCAAATGCAAACGGTCAGATGCATCTATTTTAAAAATGTAACATTGTATACATTTTCTCAATGGACACTGCCAGTGCTTCACAGTCCACACACGTCATACACATCGTATCATAGCGAAGTCGGCAAAGAAATGTCCGAAAATGTCCACGAAGTCAATAGCATAGTTATAATTGGAATAAATTAGGTATTTTACATTCATTAGAAAGCACGGTCTTGGAGGTGCAAGTCAATCTGGAGGCTCATTCTCTTTAATTCAAAGCAAAGGGTCATTACATAGCCGTATTCATAGCTTATCCGAGGCCTCTGTCCCAGGTATGAGACACTTAATATGAACATCTTTCTGGTACATCCCATCTCTTTCGCTTGACGAGGTCTGATAAAATGGTCATAGGAGAGGATTGCTGAGAATATTATTTTACATCAGGCCTCATAACTATGACAAACCTGAGAGATTTTAAATGAGAGACATACGGACAATATGATCGAAAAGATAGCATGAATTTGATTTTACGATGAATAATACTTCACAGCAACACCTTGTAATGCACAGTAATGTGATGTCAATTCTATCCCTAGTCTGTTTTCGGTCTTGGTCTTGCCTTAGTGTCTCTTGGTACCCTCAAGTCTCGGCAATGTCCTGGTCTCGGTTAAGGCGGTCTTGACTACAACACAAATCACCGTTTCCGCCACCTCCGCCACGCGGGTCCCAAATGTGTCGAGTCCTGGGATGACATCTTGTTCCCTTTCTTGACAGTCTCGTTACAGTACGAGGCAGGTTGTTGGAATTTCAGGCCAGGCCCTTTGCCCTTCCTGGTCCTCAGGGAACATTAGACAGTCCCCATTTTCGCTCACTTTCAGACAACCCACATATTTGTGGACCAAAAACATTACTGTCGGGTCTGGAAACACTGCCTTAAGGAATTACAGCTATCAAAAATCCATCCATCTATAGTGTTATGCTTTTAAGACACAATTCTCAGCAGTACTGAAAAATGACCAAGAATACTTGTAAAACTCTGCTAGAAAAATGTCCTGTGAACGGATGTCATTCCACAAGGTGGAAAAAAAATCCTGAATATGAGAGCTTCCAATGCAAAGAAAACCTCATACATCACAAAAGTCGTCATGCCAATCACATAGAAATGGCAATTAAATATAACTTGAGCTAACTATGCAAGATGAGTTTGCTGCCTAATAGCCTGACCTTATAGCCTGTGATGAATCAGCATGGTCATATAGTGCCTGTATGGGCATTCCTCCCTTTTCCTCACCCTGCCTTGTACCCATTGTCACCTGGGATAGACTCATGTTTAAAAATGGATGGATGGATAGAGGGATGGCAGAACACCTGTCATGTTGTTATAAATACAGTAACGTGTCTTGATTGTCACTATAGAAGCTGCTGAAAACATTCACAAATACTTAATCAACAACCGCGGAACGCTGTATTGATTCTCCACAGGGGACACGCATGTGTAATTTAAGCTTAATAGTAGTTTATAATGAAGCCATCCAGAGAAGTGTTATTGTTTTACGTAGCCCTGTCTGGTAGCAGCCTTCCCTGCTTTCAATAAGGCGCAGCCACTGAAGCACGGGCCGCCGTGGATGCGATTCGATCCCGAGCTCACGCCTGGTTTAATACAATTTCGGTCCGACATGGAGACCACGAGTTGCTGTCAAACGAAATGGACCCCCTCCTGGGTCGCTCTGAGCCGAGTGGTGCCACTGATAGCTTGGGGAGGGAACATTTTTGAGGAGCGGGGGGATGGGGGGTTGGGTATGCGGTTGTTTATGTTCGCTGATAGGGTGAACACTAGTTCTTCAAGCCCACGAAGGAGACATCAAACACGGCTTCAGATCTTTCACATTTCTGTTTATAGACATTTTTTTTTGTTTGTTGGTTCACTACCTGGCAGAATCATAGTTGACATGGGCAGAGGGGAAGCTGTATTCTTGAGCAAAGAGAGATAACACTAATTTTATTTTGCTTTGCTAGAGGTTTTTTTTTTTTTTTTACCTTAAGGTAGATCTGATTCCACCCAGCAGGGGGCACTAAGGTGGGGATGGAGGCAGGAATGGACTGGAAGCCATGCCCCACAAGGAGTGTGACAGCGGAGCTCTTTGCTGAGTCGCTGTAAAACCACAACCCTACTAGATGCAGGTCCAGCCCTGCCCCAGTCTTTGCCAACTTCCTCTGAAGATCAGGTCAAACATAAAACACTTGCCAAACTCATTCCTGTCATTTGTTGCTATGGTTTTGCACAGCAAGGTAACAGAACGAGAAAAGACCATATGCCTTTGGGAGTGCGTGTGTATATTTGGACGTGCTCACATATTAGGAGGAATAAGTTCCCGTCACACAGCGCAGAATGTGTCACATCATGGGAGTAATCCTTAACAGCGTCTCCCACTGGGAAAACAAAAATAATATTGGGAGAGAGACAACGTGTTCTGAACATAATAGCCAAAAAAAAAAAAATTGAACACTGATGTGTTTGGGGGTCAAGAATGTGCTCATCACCAATCTGTCACTGAAAGCTTTCTGATTTGTTTACGAATTACACAACGTTTTAAGATAGCAAGCTAGTTCCGTGCGTCACTGCTTCGCTCAGATAGCACATTTGATTATCTATAGCAGAAAACATCAGATACCTACACACATGGTGTTTGCATGTTTTACACATGTGTGGGCTTCCTAAGGATATCGAAGTTCAAAACATGCAGTTAGGTGAAACAGCATCTCTAAAACATCCACAGTGTGTGACTGCATGCCGTAAGTGTGAGCATGCCCTGATGGCCCAGCCTACCCATGAGGGGCTCCTCTCCTTCCTGAGAGGATGGACAGATGGACTCCTTCAGGCATGTTTTAGTGAAGTGATTTTGAAATGATGGAGGCCACTATACATGATAAGTGACAGAGGACAGCATAATCAAAAAGGAGGGTGAAAATCATTGGCATTTCAATGAGATCAGGCAACAGCGGAAGCCATGTCGGAGAGATCGTCACACAATTTTCCAGATATACCTATTGGGCAAAGGTCAACATAGCTGCAGCAGTGTGATGTTAGGTTGGACCTTGAGGCTAGCAGAAATTAGCTTGATTAAAGGGCTCACACCACCGGCCATTAGGGGAGCGAGATGCATAGAGTTTAATTGTTATAATCAGGAGAGGTGAATAATGAATTGCAATGGCCCTAAGAACAGTAAGCTAGTGGCCTTAATTAAATAAGTAGGGGGCAATTAAATTTCAGCTAGATCGGGTTTGTGTCTCAGTTCTGCCACCTTGTGGACAAACCCTTAATCTCCACAGTGGAGAATGCCCAGTCTTCCAGGACTTAGAAGAGCAGTCCAGCTGATCTCCCCCCCAATCATCATCACCATGGAAACTACCACATCCAGGCTCTAAGGAAGGTAGGGGTTCATCTGTGTAAATGGCCCAGATGAAAGTGGAAATATGTTCAGCCCATCTGCTTGTGTCGGAAACATTTTCCTTGTGAAGGGAAAAAAAGCAAATGCATGAAAATTAAAGAAAAGCATTGGGCCTTGTCCACTGATCTAAAATAAAAAAATATATATGCAAATAATGACATTATCTTGGCCTCAGTTGTTTAAATTTCAACCCCACTTTCTCTCATGCTCAGCTGTTGTGGGCTTGGTCAGTATGGATCAAAAATAAGGACTATATAGACCGTTAAAAAAAATTAAATGAACCATTTAAAGTACAGTCTGCCCCCTAGTGGGAATTAACCGCAATTGCGTCACAGACTGGAGCGAAGAAATAAATACATCTCAAACGTATCATAGTTGAAAACAAATGGTACAAACATTATTCGGTTTTTATTCTCACAAACTAAAACACTGACCTTGATAGCCTTTAAAAAAGTGGTGTACTAGTTGCCTTGTTTTTTAATGATTCTGTGAACCAACAGAGAGCAGAATTATCACCATCAGAGGGGACTCTGTCGCTCGCCACCTGCAAACCCGCAAAAGAGATTTTTTCCTCACCGTTACCGTCACCGGGAGTCGTTAAGTCCTGCGGACCTCCGCTCCGCGTCTCCGCGGTGAGATCTGCGCGATACCGCCGACGCAGCTGGCAGCCGTAGAGACTCCGCGGGGCCCGCTTTCGCTTCCCTAAAAGCGCGTCATTTCTCTTACCTGGGTGGAATGATGGTGCGAGGCACATGGGGCAAAGGGTGGGGGGTGGGAGCGCACGTGGAAAGAAATATTACGAACATTTTGGAAGCAGAGAGCGGCCCCTGCTTCATCGAGCAGTTTATTTTCAAGTGCGATCTAATCTCCTGCTACCAAATTAATTAGTCAATTAGCATACCAAATTAGTAAACAGCTATGATGCATGGAATGCGTCCAAGCGGTGCTGCCAGCGTCGTCTTGTGGAGAGGGAGAGCACTGGGTCGCGGGGTGGTCTTCCCTGTTAGAGGAAAGGTAGCAGTAAAATAAAAGGTTACTGCAAGCAGAGGCACGCAGCTCCATCTGCGAGCAGTAATAAAATCTGATGTTACAACCAATTTATTAAAATGAGCATAATTATGCGGCAATACAATCATCTACTGTTTTTTCCCGTTTTTGTGGAGCTAATTAAGAGATTGTGGCTAAATTAAAGCACATGTGTTGTTGTAAGGAAGGCCAATGGTCAAATTTCGTTCACTTCACTTAGTTTGCATGAACTGGCCACACGAACACATGCGTGCCACTGCCATTGTCGTCTAATGTCTTATTTTTCTCCACTCGCGCACTATTTAGACTCAGGTGATTGTACCAATTAACAAATAGTTCTCCCCTTGCAGCCTTTTGTAAGACACCAGAGATGTACAATCTTCTTGTCCCACGGCGCTTAATTAGCTACATTGATTGCTTCCTTCAGACTATCAACAATGAAAAAAGTTTTTTTTCCTGAACGAAAAAAAACACAAGACAAATCTGTGGAACTGAGCTCTGTCAGTGATTAAGATGACAATAGAAAGAAAGAAAAAAAAGTGTAGAGATTGTCAGGAGGCAGAGAGACGAGGATGATTGACATGTGCACATTGCGGAGGAGTGACAGGTTCTGCTACGACAGCAGGTCCAACGGTACAGGCCTCCTGGGCCGGAACCACCAGGGACTGCTAGGGAGAAAAGCATGAAGAACGATTGCTATCTGGCTCGGTCTAACGGGGACTATTATTAAGTATCGCATGTGCAGGAGAGCAGAAACACCCTGAAGGGATTATGCGTCTGGAAAGTGTGTCGCTCGAGCTGATATCTTCTTTTTTTCTGATATTTGTTTCGCTACTGGCACCCACCTTCCCCCCCCCCGTTATGTTTGTGGCTCCTTTCGCAATCAAGTGCCAATCTGCTCCCCCCCTCGTTTCCTCGCTTAACAGCTGTAACACTGGAGAGAGGGAATTAATATCGGTGATTCCCACCGTCTGCCTGGCAGCCGCCTCGGATCGGGCCCCGGTCGTTAGCGGAACGTTCTCCGGCTCTGCATTTCCCGCTTGTGAGCCTTTGCTCACCTTGTGTAAGGCAACACTTGAGAAACGAAAGTAGTAATGGCTTCTTCTTGCTTACTTCTAGATAAAGGAGTCTTCATCATTAAAAGTGGACTAATGTACACATATAACACACTGTGACACATTTATTTAATATTTAAAACACCTTTTTTGTGTTTGATTTGCGTTTACAGGCTGGAAGGATATGAAACATTTGCAATTTAATATATAGTGCAACTGACTGTTTACTGTGCATATGAAAACAAGCTTTTGAATTTTGAATCTCCAGTGTTGTGCAGTGGAAGCAGTTTGACAGTCTGTGTTGTAGGTAACGTACTTCCTTTTCGGGGAAACTATCAGCTTGACTAACTTCACAGATGTTTTCACCACAGCTGTTCAGGTGAAGGCCCTTGCCAAAGGTATCCCACTGTCGCTGTGGTAGAGGTGTCCCTCCCCGCCCTGGGGCGCCCTTTAAACACACAGCGACACGACGTACACTGACCACCACGCCGCTCTGAGGGCAGAATCGGTCACGAAACGTGTTCAGGAAAGGCTCCGAGGAATCGTCAGCTCGCAGAAACGAATGACGGAAAGTTCCGTGTTGTCGAGGGAGCCTCGCGTTTGCGATAACAGCGGAGCACGGTGGAGGACTCTGTCTGCCATACGAGGGCTTCTGGTGACCCGTCGACAAGGCGAAATATAAAAAAAGCATTAGGTGGCGTAGCAGTGTTAGAAAGTCAGCGTGCAGCGATGGTTATACCCCGATGCCTCACGGCATGTAAGCAGGCGACCTAAGGCTGTAATTCAGCTCTGCGATATTACGCTAAAATATGGCGAGGATAATGACAATAATCAAAAAAAAAAAAAACAAGACGAACAACAGTTCAACACAGAAATTAATTAGCGTGCATGTGGCAGCAGCAGTAGACTAATGTGTTTGGAAATCATTTGAAACAAACCTGCTATAGTAAATTGTTTCTACTGCATTACTGTGGTTTTTGGCCATAGAGGGTGATTGGGGACAAAACCTGAATAGCTTGGAATGGGTTATTGTATAATTTTCAGAAGAGCCAAACTGTTAACTGAGGATATGATGACAGCTCTTAATGAAGCACACTAGAAAAACTGCACCTGTACTCACTCACACACTGCCACTGCTCGCACTCATGTTACTACTTTTCTACTAATGCTACCAATACTCATATGCTAACTATTACCAGTACTCTTACTCATACTACTACCATTTTACTACTACCACTACTCATACTCATTCTACTACCACTACTGGTACTACTACCACCACCACCACCACCAGTATTAATACTCATAATACTACTATTCTACTACTATCACTACTCATACCAGCACTACTACTACTACTACTAATAATAATAATAAAGTGGTCAGAAGATGGATAAACATAATAATACTACATTTACTGGTGTGACCCTGTACTGGACAAGTGTTTATGGAGGATTGATGGATGGATGGACTTGCTCCACATCACTCATTGAGAGTTTTGAAGCTGTATTATTTGATATTTGCTCAGATTGACTTCCTGTGAGTATACAAACATTTAAAGCTGTATTTTTGGCTGGCAGAATTCTCTCTTTGTCCGTTCACGCGCAGCAGCCCTCCGCATGGTGCGCAGGTGGGTTTGCTTCCACAGCTCGCCGTCGTTCCTGGACCCGGGCCGACATGGATGCCCCCCCACCCCCTCCTTGGGTTTCCTGGCTCCGGTTTGGCAGCCATGAGCTGTGGGGCCGCAGATGGCGGGCACACTCTGTGGACTCTGACCAGAGACACATGTGGCAGAGAGCTCAGCAGGCAGGCCGGCATTTCTTCAGACCAGGCGTCCTCGTCTCCCTCCTCCCAACGATGCTCCCGCTGGTGGTCTTTGTGAGATGTTGAGGACCTCCCCCAACAATGGGGATTGTCTGCGGCACAGCCTGGCTCACCTCACTGTACCTGAGCATCCCCCCCGTTACCTCCTCCCCCCCAACTGGAAGACCCTGTCATCTGCTGTTTGGGGTCTCTTTGTGGGATGCGCATCTCCTCCTCCATGCAGACGCTGTCTTTAGTTTTAGTGTCTCCTGCGTTTCCCAAAGGATGAAGCAGGTCACAGCTTCACTACACGTTCAGCTTTGAATGGCTGGGTTGCTGGATTAAAGGAAGGGAACTTCATATGGTACTTTAGGGAAGTCACGTAGCGGAACCTCCCTCTCTAACAATACGGTCGGGGGGGGGGGGGGGGGGGGGGGGGGGGGGGGGGGGGGGGGGGGGGGGG
>JABFEA020000046.1:5038062-5050586 GCA_019775915.2 Cyphomyrus plagiostoma
TGTTTTTTTTTTTTTTTTACCGGGCCGGCCCTCCCCGGGGGCCCCCCCCCCCCCCCCCCCAGTCCCGCGGGGATCGGCCAGAAAGGTGGCTGCCCCCTTCCCACATCTGAACTCTTAATTGCCTAATTAGTTGTTTGATTTAACCTCTGTCTTTGCCGACGCGGAAGACATAAAAAGGGCGATAAGCCAGGCTGGTTCACGACCCCCCCATCCCCCCACCTCCCCGGAACCGGAGGTGCGTGTGCTGCCTTGTCACAGACGCAGACCCCATTAGGCTCAACGCGGTCCCACTTTTGCGCTTTCAAATAATTAAATAAGATTGTTTTTTAATTGGGTCGGTTAATTCAGATGAGAGGCGTAAATAAAAAGTTACAATTAAAAAAAAATGCTAATGAGAAGAATTATGTTAAATAAAGAATGAGATTGAATAAGTATGTGGTGTTAATGATTAAGCTTCCTGTAATGGAGCAAGTTTAGAAAAATCATTTTAAATCATTATGTGAATATCACATAACATTTTGGGAAAATGTGAAACAAATGAACTGCTTATAAAGCTTCTAAGTTTTAATGTATAAAGTTAGTGTGCTTCAGTTTGACAGCATTGTGTAATACCAAAGTGTCATGTTTGGTGGAAAAAAATGTTTTAATTTAGTAACAAAACAGTGAGAGAATCCCTATGACAGAAGAAAGTTGTTTCACTTTCATGCCAACGAAAAATAAAGACTGCGCATACATCACCTTTCGGAAAATTGCAAAAGTCAGTCTGGTTCCCAAAACCAAAGTGGACTGCAGGACATGAGTCCGGTGTCCAAAGCAGCCACACATGCCAATATCCTCCTTGATTGGCTGCCAATTCCTGAAAGAAATGATTGAAAATTTCAAGGGACAATCTGCAACTTTTTAAGCCAAAACATACTAAACGGTCTTCTGCAATAAGTATGGATCACCTGGTCCATTAAAAATATTTAAATATTATAAACTGACACATTTGATGACACGTTTGGCAGCATTACCGTAGGTGTCTTGATGATTTTCTTCCTGTCAGTTCACTTTACTGACAGGTCTCTCGTATTGTGGATGTATCTGAGTCAGCATTGTAGGTTTGACACGTGTGAGTACGAGGGACTGCATGAATTTCACGTCGTGTTATATTCTGCTTCTCAGCAATGTGTCTTCTGTCAAACAGCCATGGGTTTTTGAAGTAGGTTAGGTATACGGCAAATTGCATCCCAAAAGAATTTACAAAAAATATACACTACGTGTTTACGTTTTAAAGCAAAATGTGAAGCAAAAAACTTCTTAAATTAACCACATTAGATGTTTATGCATGTGCTCTGTCACTATCGTTTTAATATAGAAATATGATTTTATTTATTACTGCACAGTTAATATGTGTGAGTTTTTTTTTTCTTCAATTGATATTTAGAATTTTCAGCTGTACAAACTAGTCTTACGGGCGTCAACCCTCCACGCGGACCCGCTGGGTGTGAAGACACTAATGGCCACTAGGGGCCTCCCCTGCTTTGTGAAATGCGCTCCGGACTACCGTGCGCTGATTCCGCTTTATAAACTCTGCTTTCAAGGCATTGCTTGTGTCCCCCCCCCCACCCCCCATACCAAACCCCCAGCAGCGGTTCTGTGAAAGAACCAGAAAATACGCTAGCTCGGTTAATTATTCCAGCGTTACATTTGCCTGTTTTGGGTGTACAATTTTTTATTTTAATTCCCAAAAATAAGGCCCCCGCTGTGCTGTGGTGTCAGAGCTACGGTCCAGTCTGCGGGGATGGCTGTCCTGGCAGAGGATGGCACCTGGAGTCTGTCATGGTGGGTGCAGAACTGAGCGTTGATGTCCTCCCCAGTGTTTTTTCCGGGAACCTAGCGGCGGTCAAAGCGTCGCTTTTCCCCGGACTTCAAACAACGCCATTTTTTTCTCCATTTGAATGAAACCATCTCCTTCCTGTGCCACACAACGGCTTTTGCCATCTTTCTCTTCCCAAGGAGTCAGTCTTTGATTCTAGTACCCGTTGCCATAGCAATGGGGCAACGCGGATGCAGATGGGGGGCTACCTTTTTTGCACGGACGGCGGCAGGACCCGAGAGCTGCTTCGCTATTGGGCCATAAAACACGGGGCCTTTACCCCGGGCTCTCGTTTTGTTCTTCGATTGTCATTAAAGCCTTTTAAAAGAATTAACACGGACATCTTAATGGTGTCTGTCACACTGCTAGTGAGATTAAGTTTGTTTAGGAACTCGTGTGAGGGACAAAGGCTGGTATTTGCTCTTTGGCCACAAAAGCTTGTTTGCCATCAGCAGCGCCGGGATGAAAAGGTGGGCCCTGCGGAGGCTTCAGGAAACATCAGCTCAGTTGCAGGTGATCTGAAGAGGGTATTTAACATATTAGCATTGCCTGGGCTAGAGAACAATTATGAGCCAAACAAAAGGTCTCCATATTGCTTTTTCTTTTTTTTTCCCAGCGTGGTAAAAGACGACCTCTTTAGGAAACATGGGTAATGCTCCTCCAGACAGACACGCAGCCTGGAAATGGGAGTGCCCGGCACACCTGATAGTCCTTGAACTGGGAATAAAGGAAGATGGGAAAATAGGGGTCGGATTTTCATGACAATCCCACAATAAGGACCAGCACATTACCTTCTGCTGCAGAGCAACGGCGCTGAATGAAACCCACAGATTAATGAAGTTGTTAGCATTATTAAAATTAAATACAGAAAGTTCTTATGCATCTGCTAATGATGAGCATCGTGGCTGTTTGTGATGTTGGGGGGGGGGGGTTCTCTATTAATTTGGCACTCTGCCCAGATGTCATTCAACCAGAACCTTCAGTGCTGGAAACTCCAACCCAGGCAATTAATGGTCTTCCTGACTCCCCGTTTGAACAATTGAGTTTGATTTGATGGGGGCGGGGCAAGGTTCTCCTCCGAAAAAAGGGAAAGGCGCAGTTCGCGTGGCCTGTGTTCCGGTGGACATGAGAAACGTTTCGGATTCGGCGAAACTCCGACGTGGCCACCTGCGCCCCCTGGTTGTTACCGTGCCAACACAGCCTTCCGATATCATCCTCATGTTCCGGAACATGTCACACAACAGTGTTAACCGCAGAGGACATCATCCCTCCAGATATCATCACCTACCCCTTCATCCCATAAAACACATGACAAAATTCCTCCACGGTGCTTCCCGTCAACACAAATTTCAGTGTTACGTTCAGCATGTGTTACTAAAATGATTTAATGCCAAACGGCATTTTAAAGGATGGGTCACATGCTCCCCTAACTGCTTTGAGTCCTCTGAAACTGTATAACAAACCAAGGCAAAGTTTATTTCTAAGAGAGAATTTGACACCGTGCTATAACCACTTTGATAAGCTAGCACTGATAAATAAACCAATTTGCCGCGGCAGTAAGTGAAAGATCAACACCACATTAATGTCAGATTAGGAAGGCTCTGGGCTCCGTTTTTTTTTTTTCTTGCTGGGATTCAGCTGTTGTACCCTGGAGTACGGTACTTAACCTTTCGTAAAATGTACTCAGTAAAGCGTGACATGCATCGCGCCTCACCGGCTTGGGATCAAAGTGAAGGGAAAGTACATACAGTGCTCTGGGAATGCCTGATTTGTCACTGATCAGGATGGGGAGATGCAGGTGGATGACAGTCCGTCTCTGGCCGGTCACACAGGTATCGCCACCTGTTCTTGGGTGATGGCTTCTCCTATCACCTCTGCCCAGGGAGAGGTTACCGTTCATGTGGAGTCAGGTTGAATTTCCATCCAAGCTTTTACTAAATTCACCGTCAATTTCCTTGAGGCAGACAAGCCTTTGTGCAAATATTCCGAGGACAACATGGGCACCTCTGTTTGCTGTATCAGCATGTAGTTATGACACCGGAGACTTATATATATATACAGTTTGGTCTGGATTCAAACCCATATCCAAGTAGATGAGGCATTGTGTCAGGGAAGGAAAGGGGTTTTAAAGAGAAAAACGATAGATATTAGGATTAAATAGATTTCTGCTAATGTAATTAATGTAAATGAAACTGCAATTGATGCAAAGGTGAAATAATTACTTGAAACAAGGGAGAATAACCATCCACCATAGAACCATCTTCTTACTGCTTAATCAGTACTGGGTCATGGATAGAGAAAAACCTTAAAAATTAATAAAATTAGATTAACTTTTTTGAGTGCTTTCTTTGAAGATTGCATTTAGTACTATAGTTTTGAGTGGATTTTTTCAGTGGGTTACTATGTATTTTCAGTGGTTACTGTTCCAGGTTTAAAAGGTAATAAAATGGTAGATAATTTAGATAATGACCACAGGTGTGGGAAAAAAAAAATCAGAATGGCCGCTCTGGTGATGTCGTGTTGACTTGCCATTTCACCCACAAAAGAGCTGGGATACATTTTCAGTGAACGACACCTAAATGCTTTGGAAGTTCGGTGCAAGGAGGATGCCTGTCACGGAGTGCTTCGCGCACCCCAGCATTCACCCCGGTGGCGTAAACACTCAGGTGATGCGTCTGACAGCGCAACTGGCGCCGTTTTCGTTCTGCTGCGTTTTGAGGAATGACTGGCGGCGTCCGAGCCGATGCCAGGCTCCTTAGCGTTTAAAGAATACCCCGAGTTTGGATGATGCCCATTTTTCTTGAGCTGAGTGAACTTGATGGATGAAACTATTAGTGAGCTGCACCTTCCACTTCCCCAGAGGACTTGCTGCTGGAGCTCACCACTAAGCACTGTTTTTTGCAGATCAAGGAGAGGTGTGTGTGTGTGTGTGTGTGGGGGGGGGGGGCTCATTGGCAGCAGTGGGTAACAGCCGCTATAGGTGAAAGGAAGTCAGCCAGGCATCACCTTTTTGTGTTAGACGGGACAATGGTTCAAGTAGAGAGGGTCAATGCAGACACGCACGCTTGCATACATGCAAACAGGCTGATTCGCTTCCATTCCTAATGCCTGCTATATATATGTATATATATATTTTTTTTTTTGGGGGGGGGGTCTTACTACGATGAAATGTGTAGAGGCATAAAATGCTGCTTGGATAACCGTTATCTCCCCTGTCTTTGCCCAGTTGAGTGCACCTGCTGCGTGAGGAACTTAGACTCCTTGTTAATAACACACCTTGGAACTAAAGAAATTTGCTCAGGTTAAACCTTGGTCAAGCAGATCGAGATATATGAAAGACTATGAATATATATGCAGTGGATGTCTGAAACTTCATAAAACTCAGTTTAGCCTAGGAAAGAAATGACACCCCAACATATTTACAATCTTTTTATTTTTCAATATCAGCGTGCTTTCTGATTACTGTTGGCTCATAGTGACCCTGTGGAAACCCCAGGGAGGATTTAACTTGTCCTACCCCATGTAACAGGCAGAAAACAGCATTCCAGAGTGGGAAAGGTAAAAAAAAAGTGTAAATGACATTTAGCAGAATTGAGTATCTTGAGGACAAATTCTGCCTGGATGAGTTCAATTTATCAACATCAATACCAGCTGCAAACACAGCACCAGTAGACATGCATATTAATTGAAAATAATCAGATTAAATCACTAGAGTTTGACATTTACGAGTTGGGCACTTTGTCTTTCGGATGGAACCAGACTGCTCTATATCACAAATCCCGTAATCCAAGAGCACATCTTAATTGCATGTTATCACCTCCTGATTGCCTCAACATTACATTAAATAGTCCAGTAATTACTTGGATGATCCTGGTGCAAATAGCCTCGGGCGGAGAGGGAGAGGGCTGCATGAAATGGCGAGTCCGCGGTGGCTGGGCCGACAACATAGGTGCATTTCAGGAACCTCACAGTAAAAAATTATGAAAATGTAGAAACATAACCTCCATATACGACGTGGATAAAACGACGGTGCTTTTTTCCAGAAGCTTCTGGATTTCACCTGTACGGCCTGAACCGTTGTCCTGCTTGCCAGTCCGGTACGTCAGCAGATAAAATGTGAGCGAGGGTTAGACGGAGTGGGGGGGAATTGTGAACGTGGTTAGCTGGGGGCTGCTTAACAGAATTACACACACACACACCCAGGCTACTTTTACTACCAGCAATTTCATGTGACAGATTTATTAAAGGGAAACGGACACAGGGGAGCCTTCATTTCAGTCCGTACGTTCCCCCTCTGTCATAAGGAAGGCAGCGAATCGCCCTGTTCTTGGTTTGCACCCCGGGGCAGAAAGATCTGCCCGGGTTCTTCTGTGATCCAGAGGTGCTATCTTATCTTATCCTCATCTATTATGCAGGCATCTTCATAGCTTTTCCATGTATTTTGCTTTTTGTTTATTTTGTTTTTTTGAGGGACACAGCCATTCAGTGATTAGCATTTTTCCTTTCCCAGGTTGTAGGTTCAAATCCCATGTGGAGTTTTTATTTTAACTCCATATTTATGCAGGTTTACTCCTGTAGTATAAAGAGGGCAAGGCGGGCCATCTGGCATACTGGGCATTTTACCGGAGAGTCGATGGGTATGGGGGAACTGGGAAATTTATCACGAGGACCCCCTGGGTTGGCAAAATGCATTGTGAGAGCCCCAAAATCCAGGTCTTATTTTTAATCCCAGCCCAGTCCTGGTCCAACGACAGGCAGTCAGGTGACCTGGAGAGTCTAAATTGCCTGTAGTACATTACGTACGCGGCTTGTGATGGGATGGCCTCCCAAACAGGGAGCCCCTGGCTTTTCTCCCTGTGTATTCTGGGATAGGCTCTAGACTCACAGAGGCCCTAGTCCAGATAAGCAGCTACAGGCGTCTGACGGAAGTAGCGGTCCAGCAGGTGTGACTCACCCGCTAAAACAGATATGCTCAATTCCCAGGAATGTTTGTGTCAAGCCAAGATATCCACCCTAAAAGTCAACTATTTACACAGCACTAACCACCCTGGCCCAGACGGCGGATTCCGTTCAGCCTTAAATACCAGGATGGCCACTGGCACAGTGAAATCACCAGCAGGGAGTGTTTACTGGGTGCCATGGTAAGAACATGCATACAGTCAACGCACCATTAACAAGTGGTTAAGGAAAATTACCCCTCCCTCAATGCATTTATTTAGGCTGTAGGGGGATGGGAGGGATCAAGTTCCTTCCTAATAAAGTTTTATGCTTCATGACCTAAATATTAATGCAAGCATACTGACGCATTTCTTACCCACAAAACTGTGGTGGGCAGTCAGACAAAAACGGATACAGTGATTATTTATAAACATTTACAACTGGACTGCAAGTGTATAATTTCAGCAGTGGCACGTTTTCCAGAAGAGGCAAATGGTGTGGAGTTGAGGCTAAGTGACTGGCACATTAACGCTTTTGAAAGTTTGAATGGAAGTTTTTATTTTCGCTTTGTTTTGGCAGGGCGGGATGATTTAAACATTAAATGAAAGCTAGCAGATTGCAGCTGTAACGTAAAGAAAAGTAGAAGGGAAGATGTTTCTTGTGGGAGGAAACACATTTCTGCAACAAAGAATGAAAGTGAGTACAAATAAAGAATATCATTTAAAATCCTGATGCGTGAAACGGCCGAGAGGGTGAAATGGGCCCGGGAGGGTGAAATGGGCCGCTCCGAGCGAGTATGATTGGAATATTAATTGGGTCCATCCATGACCAGCAAATAAGAACACGTCTGCAGGATGAATGGAAGCCGTGACCTGTGAAAAAAGGGGCTATTCACCGCGATCCGGTCCGCCATCGTTCATTCTCTGAGCCGCTAACACAGGGGTTTTTCACACCCGCCGTGAACCCCTACCCCCCCCGCCAAATTTGGACTACTGCACCATAATGTTGCTGGGGGCTTAAAACACATACTTTTCACAGGAGTGAAAGTTGACGTCCAGTACTCCTTCTGGGGGAGTGTCCCCCGCCAATGGGTTTGCTTTCGGTAACCATGTCGTAGAAGTTTCCAGGCCTGTAATTGGGTTCTGATTATGTGACACAAGGTCTTCTTTGGCCTGTGTGACGGCTGCCCCCACAGCCACACAGTTAACTTAAAGGGAAGTATCATTTATGGTTATTTGCTTTGAGTTTTAGTTTGTGCTTGCGTGGTTATTTCCCACGTTTTAGTTTTAGTTTTGAGTTTTAGTTGCACCCGGCTAAAAGCAGGAAATTGGACTACTCCATCTGGTTGTTTGCAGTGGGGGTGGAATAGTTGTATTTAGTCTCTCTTTTTATTGTTTAAGTACATTTGTTTTGGGTTAACCTAAACTAATTTGATTATGTTTGTTTTGATTAAAATATTAACTGACTGTTGTATTGATGTATAGGTGGTATTTGTTATTGATTTTCCCCTCTTGTGTCTTGTGGTTTGGCCAACCAGTGTATATATAGCCCTCATGGTGTCTTGTCTAGAAGGTCAGTCTGTTTGATTAAGTTACATGGCTAGCTGTGGGTTTTGATTAATTGGCTTTTTTTGGGGGGCCCAAGTTTATTCCTTTGTTAAATTGTTTTTTTTTGTGAATTAAAATGAGGATTTTTTTCTAATTTCCCTGTGTTCCTCGTGCCTTCCATCTCAGCCCCTGAGGTTAGCCTGGATTTTATCCAAGGTAGCATTAGGGTACAAGATGGGAGTGCCCCCCCGAATGAGTAGGCATATTTTTTTAAAGAACTAATTGTATTACAAATGTTGTCTGATAACCTCAAAATACATTTCAGAATTTAAATAATATTCAAATATGACACACAGGATTAAATTTCCAAACTCAAGTTTTGTTTTTTTATGATGCAAACAGATTTACAGAAATGTATGTTTTGGAATGCTCTCTGTATGTTTTATTAGACAGTTTGATGGCAAACACAGGCATACATCTTGCTTGATGGATTCAATCTATAGTTTCAATGCTTCTTATCAATCCTATTCCTCCACCACGGCACTCTGAGTCCCAAAAAACTGGAATCATTAACCTCCCGGGTCCTAAGAAAGGGAAAGTCCAGAAATACACGAGTTTGGAATCTGTGACGACTTCTTCTCGGGCCTCAGCTTCTGCTGCGAGGCGGCCCCTTCTCAGGAACATCAAAGTCTCGCGACAGCTGCCCGCTCACAAAAAAAAAACAGACTCGCTAAATTTAGAGGCAGATGAGAACGTTTACCATGATTTGTTTTCTTAAATGAAAGACCATTTTAACAAACAACATCGTAACAGATACAAAAACAGATGCCGTGCCCTTTTCCACAATATATGCAACAATGCTCCAAGAAAAAAACTTGGGTTTGGTCTGTTTTCTCAGTGAATCTCATTCTGCGTTAACGCATTCTTTCCGATTCTTCCTCACACACCTTCTTCAGACTAAAATTCAAACGTGCCTGAAGGACAGTAACACACAAACACACTCACACACTCTCTGTATGAGAAGAAAATGATCTCCCGTGTGCTGTTTAATTACAATTTGTGATTAATGTATTCCCTGTAAAATACTGGCTGCACATTGCTGGTAACACAGTCTCACAAACAGAGTATTTAGTGACAGACTTACACAATCTATACAGCACTGACTGATTGTGAAAGAAGGATGCAAATGAGTTTTGTACTTTGCTTTTTATGTTTTTGTTGAAAGTGCAAGGGTAGGAAAAGTTTGAAAGAAAAGATCAGGGAAGATCCTCTCTGGGGTTACGCAAGATGAGGGTGCTGCTAACAGCGCCCAGATTCACTTTTGTCAACAAATGTCCAAAATTAAAAAGCAGAAATTAAAAGCTACACACCTGTGCTACACAAATCAAGGGCTAAATGTATTAGCTTTTAGCCTGCAGTTGAAACAATCCTACAGGTTGTTCATTTGAACATTTCTTATAGTTAGAAAATGAACCTAAATGACATCCATCAGTCTTCTACATCTGCTTATCCAGTGCAGGTCTGTGGTGGCCCAGGCCATATCAGGTTATGCCTGGCACCCGAACTCCACTTTGGTGGTAATATATGAAATATCACAGTGAGTTTTTTTTTTTAAAATCAATATAAATACATTTAAAACCTCAGAATGAAAGAGTCAGTTGAAAGGAAGAAATGTAGCCACTGTTACAAGATAAGCTCACTAACATGTAGGATGAGCCATTCTTAAAGTCCCTCTACGTCCTGGCCATATATTTGCAGCCTGATTAATATTTTTCTTTAGCAGAGGAATGCCCACCCGGCTCTGCCATGCAGGGGTCTCCGATATACACATGGCCGTCTGCATCTTTACGGGCCTGGATGTGCTTTTGAACCCCTCTTTGGTTTTAGAATATGGACAGGATCACTGAGGACTTCAAAGCATTCCCCACACTGTCAAAGTCTAACGTCACCTGCTGGCTCACTGGTCACTGTTTTAGAAGCGATTCCAGTCACAGGAGGGGGCAGAACAAGCGTTTTACAGAAAGAATGTCCGAATACTTACTAAAAACAAAGGGACGACATGTCCCGGCCAAACTAGGATTTAATGCTTACGATTGGCTTAAGTACATGAAAGCGTAAGCCAATCATTTTTAAGGGCTAATGCGGCGTTTTACTTTTTCTGAAGAGCTGACAGTTAATTGGAAACCCCATCAATTTTTCCCTGATTAATTCTGTACCAGAAGTGGCCAATATCTTGCTTTACATTCTGCCAGTCAAAGGCAATGAGAGAAAGATACAGGGAAGGAGCTGCACTTGCCTATCTGACGGATCTGATCGCCGTGGCGACTGGTCTGGGATCAGAACAAAAGCTTTGAACCGAGACTCAGTTTAATTTCCAACGTTATGTCAGAATGACACCATAAAATTCAAATTTATCTCCTCAGCTGCTCTTGAAAAAATATATAAAAATACTTCCATTCCAACTGCTACTAGTAGTAATAATAATGTAGTCAATTATAAAGAAGAAGAAGAATGAGAATAAGTAGATGATGAGGATGAAGAAATGGAGGATCACAACAATGCTGAAGTACTTGTATGATGTATGTTACATTTCTTATTTTTGCTGTTTTTCCATTTATTTCCCACGTTTTTTCCATTTATCTATCCATGGTCTCTGGCTTTGTCTCGGCCCGCTGTCATGTATCTCTTTAAAATTCTCCCATGTGTCACCGCCACGACTCTCAGGAATGATTTTAAGCGACGACGACACACATCTTTGTTTATAACTCAGCAGGTATCCATAAAGCTGACGAGTGAATGACAGCAGAGCCAAGCGATCAGGGAAAGATCAAATTACTGCAAAAAAAAGCAAAAAAAAAAAAAAAGAGTGAGTAATGACGCGCAATGGCGGCGTCGCCGTGTACCGACAGGGTGTGGTGTGAATCTGTTGGGGCTGTTAAGAAACCGAAGGTCTTTTTTAGTCGTTGACGAAAATTAAGCCACGGAAATGCCTATGTGCTACCCTCAAGCTGTCAGAGGTCCCCAAAGGAGATGGCCGGTTTTATGTAAAAATGCCTTCCGATGGCCCTGATGCCGCTGTCACACCTCGGCTGGCTCCGCCCTCTCCTCGGCCGATGTGCAATTCACGTTATCTGAGCGACACCGGAAGGCGACGGATTAAAATGCTGCAAGCACAAAGCTCCGTGCTCCCGCCCCACCGAGGAAATCTCTTCATTCTCTGCTCACCTAATCCCCGTAAATTTATTAAAAGGACAACCAGTGCATCACAATGCACCATTCAGTGGCTATTAAGCTTCCCCCTGCAGGATGTCCGTCATGGCAAAGCACAGCTACCAATTTTCTAGGCCAAAGTCTCTTTGACTGAGAAGCCTTAGTCATGCTATTATATAGACCGCCCCCCCCAACCCCCACCCTCTGGCAGGTGTACAATTGAAGGTGTGGTTCTGACCCAGGACCGCCTGCTACCAGGGGAAACCCGGCTGAACGTCCGCCCACACTAATTAGCCCGCGTTATATACGCCCACGCGAAGCATTTCCTGTGAACAGCGGCACTTCCTGTTTGGAGTAAACCATTATTTCTTCTATTACTATGTCTGCAGAACAGGCAACGAGATCGATTCCTGTATTATTACGAAGGAAGATAAACAAAGACACATGGTCTGGGCAGCGGTTAACGGTGATTTTAGCCGTACGAGAGGGATAGCACACTCACCTGTATGTTCGAAGGCAGGGCTGTGCTGAAATGGCGTGACGCATTAATTTGTGAAAATGAGCGCAGAGGGATCGATCAGCATCTTCGAAACACACAGGCACTTCTGTTTGCCGTAATCACGATTTTACGACTGTCATTTCTCCCCCTGCATTGTTTAGTCATCTGTAGTTTTCGGGCTCCCTAACCCACGCCTTGGATCCCCCCCTCCCACCAGTTTTTCCACCCCCCATTCCTTTCTACCACGCAATCACGTTCACTTGACAAGGCATGGAGAGGGATACTGGGGAGTGTTTTAAAGGGAAAAAAAAACACTCACAGCACATTCCAAATTAGAGTAAATTACACATCAAGTGATTATGAAACTGTTGGTATTATAGAAATCAGAAGAAAAGGCTTTGCAATTTATGAAAGATGTGGGGGGGGGGGGGGGGGGTCAAAGGCAATAAGACCTTTAAATATAATTCCCGTT
>JABFEA020000046.1:5071106-5110015 GCA_019775915.2 Cyphomyrus plagiostoma
TGTTGGCTGTTAACGGAGTGTAAAAATAACTTCGGTTTTGCCCCCCCCCCCCCCCCAACAAAAAAAAAAAAAAAACAGCACCGGAAGTGTCAGCTGTTAAAAATGGATGGTGATCTGAGTGGCAGAGTACATTATGAGAGTAAAGTGTGTCCATTAATTATGTCATCTAATTGGATTGAGGCAGGTGCAGAATGCCAACGTGGTACTGGTCACTGCCAGGCTGGGCTGGGACGTGGGCTTTTTCTATTAGGAATCAGCATGTCCCCCGACTCAAGGAATTACTTTACCCTTTATTGATTAATGACCCTAATTTATTACCAGTGCAGAGGATCATGCATTGACTTAAATGTGCAATTAATCAACTTTCCATCAGATTATGAACGGCAGAGGCAGTTAAATGCAGTTACCATGGCTCGGGCCTTGGAGGTACGCGGGCATGTCATTCGGGAGGGGGGGGGGGCTGTAGGGGAACTCGCCTCCGTCGGTCGTAGCGGCCTCCCTGTCACCCTGACAAATGTCACGTTGAGAACTAGAATATAACTCTGAGTGATGAAAAGACCACCGTGTGCCCGATTCTCGGACACCCCTCTAAAATAATCAAACTCCCCTCAACGCCGCTCAACACCATCCGTTACTTTAAATCAGGCAGAGAGCCGGCAGCCTCAGATCAATCATTGTTAAGTCAACAACATTATATTAAGCTGATAACAGATATCGGCTCAAAAAAGAACCTTTGGCGACACGGTACGAATTTCAGCTTACCTCGATTCATTTGTCCAGCTCCTTCATTCTTGAAACAACCGAGAAATGGATGACATATTAAATCCGGCTTTACCAAACCGTAATTGATCACACGTTGTCAAAATCCCAGACTTTATTGTAAAGGAGAGGTAAAGTCTTTCTAATATGGAAGGACTTTTGGTAAGACATGTTTTTGAACACATTTTATGCTTAAAAACAGAAAGCTCATTCATTAATCCCTAACTGATAAATGTGCTCTGATTCACCATCGTAACTCATTTCTGTATGAACTTGGTTTCTGGAATTCCAGGAATGTTTCGTTAATCGTCATTCGTCGCTGTCTTCTTTACTCTGTCTTTCATCTGTGAGCTTGATGTCCGTAAGTGAGCCAACCTTGGGAATATCCGTGCTACGCGGAAACATTGCAGTGGGGCAAAGCGGCCAAATTGAATCATCAAACGCATTAATTCACTAAAACAATAATCACGCTCTCTGGGAGTTGCACTCCTCTCCCTCTGAGGTCAAAGGTCAGACGTCCTTCTGTGGTGATCGGATGGCCAAGTCCCCAAGGAGTGTCTCGTCGTCACCGGCAGAAGGGAAGAGGAGAGCATGGGAATGGGAAGGCGGGGTTTGCCGCAGAAGCTTAACCCTCCGCCACATCCCATCATCGTGGTCCCCACGGGAACAGGCCGCCTCCCATTCTCCCAGCTCCCTGTTGGACTATTTTCTATCATCTGGTGCTTTAAATTTGTTTGTTTGACACCCCCTCCTTTCATTACCATTATCTTTCACTCGGTTTCATCAGATGCAAGGACAACACTGCCCGTGTGCCTCTCCTTCCAGAACATTCTGGAGGTGTATATAGAAGGAGACAAGATGTGGGCGGAATTCCATTCAAAAAAAGGTCTCGTCAATACAAATAGTCTTTAAGGAGGCCATACGGTACGAGCTGCATCTGCTGCGCATTTCTGAGAGAAAAGGCAAGGGAAATGCGACTCATTGTACAGCGCAGGGTTCATTACGGGGAACAGTTGTCTGTACCAAAATGAAACATTCATTTGGCATAATTACATGCAGCTGCGGGCACAAAACCGATAGCTGGGGAAGGAGTAACAATGATTCAATGGCGTAACAAGCCAGTCTCAGCGCCAGGGTGGATCCGCGTCCGTATCCATCCTCAGCGTCACGGACGGCGCGACTGCGTAACCCGAGGACTGAAACTCGCTGAATTGCAGAGGTGATGGAAATAATTCTGGGGAAAAAAAAAGTTGGGGTGGAGCTTCCAGTGATGCGTGACAGGGAAGCCACATTGCGGCACAAGGCCACATTCCTGGTCCATCCAACGTGGTCCCACCGGCACGGCGTGACATGTTAGAACCGTTGATTAATATCTACTGCTCCAGGAGGAAATGAGATCCGAAAACCTTTGTCCCCTCGTACTTTTTCATGACGTGGCCATCGCACACTAACGTGGAATCATTAGAACCACGTTCGGCGTGTTGCGTACTTGTCCTGACTTTGCGCTCCCATTCTGTCTTGGTCTAGCTTTACGTCATTTCAGGAAAAGGAGATAAATGCCTTGTTGGACGGCTAGATGACCACCACTTCAGTTCTCAGACCTCTCCTCAGGGGCACCTCAGTCATTCCACGTGTTTGTTGAATTTCACCATCAGCTCAATTGATTAAATTTATTTGTCAGATAACTCACAGTTGACAGGAATTACCAAAAAGAATTAAAATCCCTGCGCTTGCCTTAGAAATAGCACATGTCAGACATCTGGGGTTATGCAGAGACCTCGGCGCGCGCTGAGTCCAGTCAGCAGCGCGTCGCGTGGCCTTTACATCGCACGCGGCCCGTCCCGCCAACCGTGTCAGTGCCTCCGGAAGTCTGTCACCGCGTCTCGCACACGTGAAGCTCGGGAAGCAGTGGACTAATTACTCGTAGCGCTACACGAAATCCCTTGATGGCTTCAGCTTCACATGTTTAGGACGCAGTTTAAGAAGTGGCGTGATAGCAACTTCACCAGTGGTAAATTGCTAACAGCGGGGTGGCAAATAAAATGACAGCCATTACATCAAAAATATGTGACGATTGTACTACTCAGTACACACCATCAGTTTTGTGTGATAAATACTTAAAATTTTTTTGGAAAATACTGAACTGAGGCACATGTTTGATAAATCTGCCCCAGTAAGAAAAAGCTTCTTTGTCAAACCAAAATGGCCTTAGTAGCAAATAAAAAAAATATGTTAAGTCTATTTTGGACTGGTTTTAATACTTATGAATGTCACGGGAATTTTTATAGCTGTTATTAAATGGACCATGTACCTCGCGACGTGTAATTGTTTGCGACAAGTGTCTCTTGAGTTCTCTCGCCAGTGAACACCTCGCTCATATTTTTAGGGGAAATAATTACTGCCAATCATCCCAGTCATTTCAACCTGATCATCCTTTGTGTGCGTCGCTTAATTGGCTAAAGAAACTTCCTGTTTCGGGATTTTTATAATTTAGGTCAATTGGGGTCAGGAACTAATCCCTCTTAACAACCGTTCAAATTAAGATGATTGTAATGTCTGATTGGTGAGCAGTCGACAATTGGAGCTTAAATGTATGTGAAGAGCAGAGACATGGGTGGATCCGGCGAGGAGAGGCTTACACACGCTCACGTTTGGCCCCGTCTCCGCTGACATCCGGACCGGAACCAGGTGGATGAGCCGGAGTCACTGTATGACACGCCCTCTCCGTCACTCGAAACACAATGTGTGAGTGACAATGGGACGAGAGTGTAAAATATGTCAGATTAAGCACAAGAGGGCAGTGTTAAGGCCTTTTGAAAGAAAGTTCCCGTACGCCTCATCTCTCGCCCGAAACAACAGTCGCAAAAATAGCAGCTCAGAATAGCCGATTGGCTGTCACCTCGGAGCCAGTGTCTGACCCCCTAACGGCTCACATTACAGGGAGGGGGTGTCCTCAAAACAAAATATGAATGCACAGCCAGCACTATCAGAGTGTCGTTAGGTCCCTGTCGCTTACTTGGAGAAAAATTTATTTATATATATTTAAATTACACATCTAAAAAAAAACATATGAGCAGGGCAGTATTTTTTTAAAAAACATATCATTTAATAATCCATATGCCTAGCATGGCAGGAAATGGTAGCTATTTTAACAGCTGAGTAGCTGAGTTAATAATTAAAAGAAAATTTGCTTTTTTTAAATTCCCTTCATCGTGTGATTTGGGGATGCTGAACATGAGCCCCAGGAACGCCGAGCCCCAGGAACGCCGAGCCCCAGGAACGCCGAGCCCCAGGAATGCCGAGTCCCAGGAACGCCGAGCCCCAGGAACGCCGAGCCCCTGGAACGCCGAGCCCCTGGAACGCCGAGTCCCAGGAACGCCGAGCCCCAGGAACGTCGAGTCCCAGGAACGTCGAGTCCCAGGAACGCCGAGTCCCAGGAACGTCAAGCCCCAGGAACGCCGAGCCCCTGGAACGCCGAGTCCCAGGAACGCCGAGCCCCTGAAACGCCGAGCCCCAGGAACGCCGAGCCCCAGGAACGCCGAGCCCCTGGAACACCAAGCCCTGGGGTTTTGAGGGTTTGTGGACAATCAACCCTGCAACAAAGATGCCCGACCTGTACACTCCTCACAAAGCCGCCTGAGGTGTCATCCTAATGTAAACATGGCGGATCGGGCTTATTCAAAGTGAGGGTGGGCTGGGGGTGGGAGGAAAGTGCCTTTTCTATTATCCACATCCTGTAGCGCTGTACGTGTCCCCCCCCTTCACTCCACCACCTCCCAAAGTATAGCCCTGAAGCATGCCTGGTGCTTCAAAGGGACAGGATTAGAGTCTTCATCCAGTAATTAATATGGCTGGAAGCGGAGTGACAGCACCTACGGAATGGATCGCCTAGTCGCAGCCCCGCTGAGAGCCGCTACCCACAATGCACCATCCCCAAAGCTCCAACCACCAAACAATGCCAGTCATTCTCCAGGCATCTACACTTCTGCGCAATCTTTTTTAATCTTCATTATTATTACTATTATTTTCACCAAACACATATCGTTTAATTTTCTCTTTTTTTTGTTCGTAGCAAAAAGGGAAATTAGCCCCCTCCTGCCACTGAAATATATACTGGAAAATTCTTTATGTGATTTTGGCCTTTGACCTGCCGTGCTCTCTGAGGTCATTTTCATTTCCCACCAACTGTTAGGTAAAATAAGGAGACCCTGAGAGGGGAAGCACAAAGGCCTGCCTTTTTTTTTACCAGGCCTCTGAATCCACCCACAGCTTAGAGGCCATACTGCTCTTGTCCAGCATGACAAGGTCTCCCTTACTCTGTAGCGATTTAGCTACCCCATCAAAATCAAAACCCCTCACAAGCTAATAACCATTAGCGGGTGGCTATTAGCTGGAAGCTAAGTAATCTTAGATTACTTAGACAATTAAATGCTAGTTTGTTAGCATCACGATCTTTCCGCATACAACAAAAGCTTTATTACTGCAAACCACGGTAAAGATGGAAGGATTTGAAACATGACTCAAAGAGGAATTGATATGTCAGAAGGGGGGGAATAAAGGAAAGATGCAGTTGCCCAGGTTAAAGCGGTGTGTTGATTTTCAAATCGCTAACAGTTGTTTTTAAGAATTTTCTGGCGGCTTTGAAGTCTGCACCCCACTGGGCGTCCTAACTTTGACATGGGGGAGCACAAATGGGGCTATTTTTATCTTCTATGGGAGATAGTTTTTCTCCCCCTCTTTTGTTGGGAATAGCGACGCAAGGCTAGCAATTCTCTGCTAATCCAACGACTGTCCCTGGACCTGTGTGAAAATAAATCAACACGGAGGGGTGGGACAGGCGATTTGGCGTGCGTGTAAATTTGCTTGTGTTCTACGTGCGCTTTTTCTTTTCCTTAGCAAAGCAATTATGGGAAGCTGGTGTGTCTTGCTTCTTGCAACTTCTTGTCGTTCAATCAACCCACCCCCTCAGAAATTCACGTAGTATCTTGCTCAGGACCCCCACAGTGGACTTTGGCAGAAGCCCCATTGTTGGGTCACTTGTAGACAAAAAGGCAGGCTGAGATGTAGAGTGATCCCCCAGGCCCATTCGGCGGCCATTTTCAGAGTTCCGTCACTCCTACGGCACCTACACCAGCATGTCTGAAGAGCACAACTGGAAGCTGAAATTTCTGGGCTATATTTCAAGACTTGCAACACAAAGCTTGATTCGTTGGGCCATGTTTTGAACATCGAAACTCAATATTCCTTGATTGTACTGAATATTGTCAAAGCAAATCTTCTGTTAAGCTTTGGGGCAAAATTTGAAAAATTCAAATGGACAAGCAACCTGGGTAATTTGTTTTGGACGGGAAAGCGGCATTAGTGAAACCATTGTAACCTTTACTCTGACAAATACAAGTATCTGGAAAGTTCTTCAGATATCCTTGTCGCAGGACGTTTATTGAAATCACAGCAAAGCACTGACAGGACTTCAGCTCCTGTGCAATATTTTAGAGGAACCGGGATGAGCGGTGCAAACAAGGTTATAAAGTCCGGAACGCTTTCATCTGGGGTAGGACAATCCTGTTCTTAGCCACAGTGCTCCCCGAAGGGCCTTATACATCACACGCTGACTGTCTCAAACCACTCCCGCCTGGGCATCTGTCACAATCAGATGTTCAACTGTACTGTGGAAAGGAATCATTTTCCATTAAAAGAGCCACAGACTACCATGCTGGTTTGATTTATGGGCCACGACTAATTACGTGGTCACTGGGCTGGCGAGATCGAAGCCAGCACTACCCTTTGAGGGTCCGCTGTCGTCCATTGTCCTTAACAGGGCAACCGTGAACTCAAGACGACTCGGCCGTAGATCTTTCGACTCCGTCTGACCCACCAGACATCACTCTGACGGGGAGAGTGTTTCTTGATCATTCTCTGATCTGTTTTCTGTGTGCTGTTTATGCAAATAAAAGCAGGCTTGTGCAAATGTTACAAAAAAAGACAATCAGATTTCAAAACAATGTGCATGAGTTTGTCCACATACTAATGCATCTCAGATGAACTTCTCTACAAATGCCGCTCAGCATATGCTGTCGCTGTAATCCCAAACGACAGCTATTTTACACACAAAAGATTGTAAATTAATCTAATTGAATCTCTGTCTTTAATATCCAATGGACAGCTGTATTGTCTATCCAGAAGTGTATCTGATTTTCTACAGCCCGTAATATTCAATTTATTTGTGTGCATAATCATTAATCCAAAAACCAGTGCTTTTGCCTTGAGTTGAGCACACAGGAAATGGACAAGTTTAATTCAGATTATCTAATCATTCAAAATCTTGTTCACCATTTATTTGTTTCAGTGTAATAAGGCTGTCTATTTCAGTATTTATCTATAAATGGATGTCATAACATTTGACTTGCTCATTATATAATCTAATCAAGCATTTAGCTTCTCTTAATGATTAATTCATTCATTTTGAATATTAAGCTGTGCTGCTCCTAATTTTTAAAAATCATTTAAGCCAAATAGTCTTTACTTTCAACACATTTGTACTAATATTTATAGATTGATTCATGTTTTTATAGCTATATAAATTTAACCATGTATTTAATAAACTTCTATTACACGGCATTTCATTTACCTTTCACGTGTTTTTCAGTATTTCCTGAATGGCTTTAACATTTTTATTTCAGCGAGGTGATAATTCAGGAATAATATTGTGCTTGTCTTGGACAGTGCTCTGGTTTGTCCTGAGAGTCTAAGTATTATACACATCTGTGTTCTTGAGACTGAAATATAGGAATTGGGCATAGTTAAGGGGAGTTTTGCATTAAAAATATGATACACATTGTTGTTTTCTTAATTTGTCACCAGTTTACAAGCGACACATCAAAACTAGTTCAGTCCAAAATACAGACTATGATGAAGAGCCAGGTTAGAGAGAGTGAACCCCAGTCTGCTCCCCAGTCTGGCCCCGCCAGGTTCCAGCTCAGCGCACCCGTGGAAAAATAGCTTATGTCACACCGCTCCGGCTGCCCTGAGGAAACTCCTCGCTGCTGCCTCGGGTGCTGGGGTATAAAGGCCTTGATTTGGGCCTGACGTTAATCACAGATGCCAGTTGAAAATTATACCATTTTTCAACAGGATTTATGAGTGTTTCAAAGTTCATTGATGTATATGAGAATAACAGTTTCCAGCCTTTGACTTTCTGGTTGTTTCCATGGCTCATTTTCTGTGGCGTATCATGTTTTTTTTTCTTGTTCTGCTGCGACTACCAGAACTACCAGAACTTCCTGTTTGGACAAGTGGACCCCCTGTAGTCACAAGTGTAACCCAGTGTGTAGTCATGGTTGTCCACTTCCTGCCCCAAGACTTACCATCAAGACCTTTTGGGGGAGGGGGGTTGCAAGGGGGTAGGATCTTCACATCTATATATGTTTACATGCATAGACAGATGTTAAGACCCCCCGCCATCAAAGACCATTTTGAAGTCTTCCGACAGGAAGTGACCAAGCACGGCCATATCCTAGGCATGCAGAACAGTGCAAGGGTCCATATCATTCAGCTGCTAAATTCCACATAATTACGTAAATAAAATACACTTACCTATATGTAAGATGCACCCAGAAACAGCAGATGCTGCCCTGGCCATCATACATGGAAACTCCAGGTCCTTAAATTTGTGAAGGAAATTCGTGATGACAGGAAGCAGTTCACACCTCCTAGATGTGGGGTGACACGTCGGATAGACAGGCTGTGAATGCCTTGTTGGATTGTGGTCTCACTTGTGGAACACAGCTCATTAAAACAGTCTTATTAAAGCAAAGAAGGACTCGTTTTGATAGCTCCCTGAAGCAAGGCAGACTTCTCATGAGCTCACCATCATTTGTGTGTTTTAGATGCAGATAATAGTCCACTGTGATGGTGTTTCTTCAATATTAGAGGTGTTGATAGTACTCTGAAGATGATGTGAGTAGGCAGTTAAAAGATGTCAAGACCTTATAGTTCAGGCTGGTGCAGAAACGAAAATACTGAGCCGTTTCACATGTTCATGTCTGTCCTCAACTACAGGTCCAGTCAGCAATCTACATGTCAGTCCAGGTCGAGATCTCCATGGTCTCCAGCCACAAGTAAACATTCAGGGCGGAGTGATCTTGTACTTGGGTCAGGTGTCAGTGTGGGGGGTTCACAAGTCAATGATTCTATTCCACTACATCTTCGTGATCATCCTATCCAGAAGGTTCTCTCCACAATGTCTTGCCTAGTCTCTCTTCAGCCCCTCTTCAGACACATTTGCCATATCAAGTTTGCTTTGCATGATGCTCAAAGGCACAAGGGCTGTGCCCCCAACAAGATCAAAGCCTGTGATCTGTAGGATACAAGCCAGGCTTCACAAACAGAGCTCTACCTGCCTCCATGAGAACGGCAGAGAAAACACGATTAAAAAAAAAAAAAAGCGTTGCGGTTCAAATGTAAAAAGTCACAGAAAGATATCGATGGACTCTTTTTTTTCTACACTGGCTATTTAAATGAAGATAGATTTTCCCCGCCCCTTCAGAGAGCTGAGGCCCTGAGAAGTCCCATTGTGATATTGATTGCCTAACGAGGCAGGCTCCTAACGAGGCAGGCTCCTCTGGAGTTCCCCGGGAGACACAATGGTGTAAAGGATGCCTTTTTATCTCCTGATGTCCGAATGAGGCCCTAGACAGATCAGCTTGGAGAGGTGGGAGATGAAAGGTACCCATCAAACTCTTTACTCATTTGCTTAAATTCATCCCACTGGAAGTGACATCACTGCTTTCTTCCTTTTTTATTACTGCAGGTCTCACTGTTTGTAAATGATCTTTTTGCCACATGATTCTGTTCTCCGTTGTGCTGTTTGGCCATCATACAAATAGCACATTTTTAAAGACACCTTAAAAATAACTTCTTAAATATGGTTTTCTCTATAATTTAATATTTTTCTTGTTATATTGTTCTTGGTTGAATTCTCCCTATACTTGCTGGGAACATAAAGACAAAATATGCTCTTGATTATTATCCACCCTGGGTGAGGCAGGGATGTACTCAGGCACCATTCACAATTTGCCGATTCACATGTTTCTCAACTGTGATGGGGAAACCCAGAAAAAAAACCCACAACAACATGGGGAGAAGATGCAAGGTCCACACAGACATATGGCTGGGGTGGAGATTCAAACCTAGTTCCAGCGGTGTGAGGCAGCAGTGCGAACCACTGCAACACCATGACATCCCTAGAGGTGGAGGTGGTGGAGGAGGAGGAGGAGGAGGTGGTGTTATCATTAGTATGATTTTGTAATTGATATACAGACAGACAGACAGATAGATAGATAGATAGATAGACAGATAGATAGATAGATAGATAAAAAGGACCTACTATTGAAACTGCACACAAAGACAATGTTTTATTGAAGCACTTGATATAAACACAGCACAATATGAATGATTTCCCTTGTTTTGGTGACCATTTACACCTGCTGAACCCCCCCTCCCTTGTGTGTGTCTCTGCGGCAGAGAGAGAGAGAGAGAGAGCGAGAGAGAGAGGGATGGTGCGCCGGATGGGGTGGGATGGGCGGAGCCAGACACCGGGGACGCCGCACAGGACCGCCTCCCCTGCACGCATCTGGCGGCGCAGTGGGGTGGGCGCCGGGCGCCTCGGCGCTCCTGGATGCACGCCGTGAAGAGTTTGCCTCCTGGCCACTTGGCCCACTGCCCCGGGGCGCCGCGCTTCCGCCCGCGAGCCCAGCCGAGTGGTAAACCCATTTCTCCTTTTCACTCGCTTTCTTCCCTCTTTTTTCCTCCATGCCTTTTTCTGCCTTAGTAGGATGCCATTCTCCCACAACAGTCTCTGAAAGCACCATCTGTGACAGGAATATCTAATAGTCTTCTCAAAGAGGGGGCTTGACAAGGAAAAGGACTTGGCAGAAAACTGTAACTCTTACCCTCCCCCCCAATCACCCCCCCTCTTCAGCCCACCGCCCTTTCTGCCCAACCTCTCCTTCAACACTAGCATCTCGTCCCACCCCCTCGCCATCCTTGCCCCATGCACGTCTCATGAAAAACGCCTCAGCATTTCCCTCACATTGGTTACAAGGGGGGTGGTGATGGTGGTGGTGGGGGGGGGGGGGCGTTTAGACAGTGACCTCGTGGCTCCCATCCAGACCCCAGCTGAACAAATGCGGTGGCCGCCTGCCCGTCCTCCTTGGTGGGACCGGGGACAGCTCCCTCATTCAGAGCGCTGCTCCATCGAAATCGCCGGAGGCAAGTGACTGGACGCGGCTGACTTTGGAGCCTTGAGAGGCGCACAGACCCGCGGAGCCAGTGTTGGCCCAGGGAACCGAAAACATGCGGCACATCAAAGACCACATTCCTGCAGCAGACCCTAGAGTGCTTATTCTTATAAAACATCCTTAGACCCTTTTCTGAAAGCGGTAAAGGCATTGTTAGGCATCAACTCACCTTGGCCAATAAGTCTCAAACAATGGATCAGCAAATAATTAGATGGTTCTTTTTAAATTCCCCCCACCAATGGTTTTTGGCAAATAGACAAAATCTTTGAGCGCCTACACAAGGAATTAGGCTCTGAAACATAGAGCTCTGGAAAAAATCAATAGACTACCATACATGCTGCAGTTTACAAAAAGATGTATATTTTACATAGACACATGCCCATATATCGAGAAATGAGTGAAACTGAAATTGTGCTGTGGTCTCCAAATTTTTTCCAGAGCTAAAGCAAGTGTAGGATATGTAAGTTTAGTCGCAAAGTGTAATTCAGAATACTAAATATTCAACAACAAATACAGGTATTGAATGTATTAATTTTGTAAGATCTAGAAACTGAGCGTGTACCAGAGTGCGATTCACATATGTTCCTGTTATACAGCAGAGCAGGTGAAGTGGCGGCTGGCCCACCTCCCTTCTCTGCACGCGTTGAGATAAACCGCCCAAAGACTGCTGCAGAATCCTGCACTTGGTGAAACAACACTTCCTGTACCAAGACACATTTCAGTCTAAGCTTGTACTTTGAAGTACATTTACCTGCATTTTACTTTACTGTATACAATATAAGAGCACAATAATTTAGAAATCATAAAATATAAATATAGTTAACTGACAGTTCCTGATGATGTTTGGGGTAAAGAAAAGCTCAGCACTTATGATTTTTAAGGGCAATAAATGAGGCTGGGTTCCTCGAAGTTACAGGTTAACGGTGTAGGGCACAAAAGACCCCCCCCCACACACACACACACACACACACACAAAGAATCAAAACCCAAATTATATCTTTGCCTTGTGGCTGAATGTCTTCCTCTTTGGAAAAACATTTAGATTTAGGGTTTGGGGGGGGGGGGTGACCTTTTCCACAATAACTTGTTAACTGGGCCATCGCTATGGGTTCAAACAAACAGGACCGACACGAGGGGCCTTGTCCAGCGGAATGCGAGTCGCCACGGTGACACACAAACGATGTCACAATGGGCTGCGCATGACAACAGCCGTCCTCCAGGCCCAATATTTACATTTCCTTTTCCCCCTTTTCTTTTTTTCTTTTCTTTCCTGGCATCGGGCAGAAAGACAAAAAAAGGAGGTTTTCTTGGGCCCGCAGAGTCCGAGGGTGAATCAGTAGCTAATAAGAGATTAAAAGATGGAGAGATGGGGGGGGGGGGTGATGCTAATCGCGGCCTCGGGGCGGGATGCTGAAGCGAGATCCACACAGCAAAGCAGTCAACACTCACTTTTTTCCCTCCTCCCACTGCCTCCAGAAGCCACCTGCATCACAATTAACCTCGGCGCAACCTTGAGGTGCCTGATTAGTGATGGTCTATTGTTTAAGCTCCATTAGCACGCGGGCCCTGCTCTGCCCTCTTCACACTTGGATCGGCTAATCAAATCAGTCACTCAGGCCCTTGACATGACGGCAAGGGCCGGCCCCCCGTCACACAGGAGGGCCCAGAGTAGGCCTGGCGGGGAGGGGGGGGGGCGTGGAATGCTACTCTGAAGCATGGGCATCACGGGGTCCTCTTCAGAGCCGGGGGGTCAGGAGGCGGGGCCCTGAGGGTTAGCATCAGTTGTTTTATGGGGGCGTGACATTTTAAGGCGGACATGGTCTGTTTATGGGCTAGCCATCGCCGTGCGTGTGTCCCCCATCGGCGCGGAACTGTGGGAAGTCGCAGGTAAGGGGTGACCGGAAGCTTCTAGAAGAAAAAGGATTTTTGAAAAACAATAAAACAGCCAATGAAAGGAACCTGGGCCTAAATGCTAATATGCTAAATGAGGAGGACAGGCTATAGGTCTAATCGTAACGACACAGCAGACTGCCATGCATGGAACGCCCTGTGCACGTCCCCTGCAGCTGACAACCGGCACCGGGGGGGTGGGGGTTCATCACTCCCTATCCACTGGTTGGAAGGGAGCGTGACATCTGTATTCATCCCTGTAAATGGGGGGGAGGGGGGGGAGGAGTCAAAAGCGAGAGAGAGAACGCCAAGTACACGAGGCTGCGTGGCATGTAGATATTTGCGACGGGTAGAGTGTGAAATCTATTTGCACCTTGGGACAGAAATGCCACATGAAGCTTGTAGGATAGAAGATACAACCCCACTCAGATGTCAGGTTCAGCTCCTCAGGTGCCACAACTGAAAGGTTTATATCTTGGTGCATTTCAATGCATTATGAAGCATTATGATACATTATAGATGTTTGTTTTTCTGGTTGAACATCGGTGTCTACAAAATGCGTGCTTCTTCAGTTTGACTCATATGTTCAGAAACACATGAGTCATTAACCAAAAAAAAGTGTGGCTGATATAATTAAATTAATTGGCGTTAAAGAAAACTATAGTTAGTGGATTAAGCTAATGGGCCAGGGTTATAAAGCTAATGCACCTTGAATCAGCTCAGGGACTCGTTAATAAAGGGGATCGCGGTGCGACTCGGGGAGGAATAATTGGCTCTCGCTGTAACTTTTTTTGCGTTTCTTTTTATTAATTTTTTTTTCTCCATGAATATTGTGCAGGGAGCTCGCACAGTGAAGACAGAAGGGGGGAGAGTAGAGGGATGTGGATATAGAATCAGAGGAAAGTCGGGAGGAGGAGAGAGGGAGAGCGGGAGAGAGGGAGAAAACTAAAAGGGAGATTGTGATAATTGGGGCCCCATCTATACCTCGCTCGCATCCTGCACCCAGGCTGCTCTCGCTATGCATCATTGTTGTCGTCCTCCTGCGATGGATTCTGCCGCATTAGGGAAATCAGGGCGGCTATGTTAATGGAATGCCAACCTTGCTTTTCAGAATCCATTTTCCCCTGCATCGCATGTCAGACGGGATAATCGGGTTGGCCATGAAGCTTGGCTCAATGTCTCGGAAAAAAGCAGTGGCTTTCAAACGTTTTTTTCTTTCCCCTAAATCTTTAAGTTTTGGACTTTAAAGGTCAGCGCTCAATTATAAAGAACATTTAGTTTGAATTCACCTACATCACCGCGCTGCTATTTCCTGTTCTAATCAGTTTGCCTGATTACACTTAGATTACATGTTGGAAATAATTCCAGGTACTTCCAGGTAATTGCAGGAACAAGTATATAATCTTTTAATGGAAGCTAAAGTGCCCGTTCTGACTTTTTCCTTTTTTTAATGGATTCTTGGTGACTTCTTCCCGTTAATGTTTTTTTTTCTCTTTATCTCTGTTTCTCGCCATGTCATTGTTTCATATCTTTTAATAAAGCAGTTTCTAGGGATGCTTCCTAGAATGCATGGTGCTGGAAATGTTCTGATTTAATGGCTGCCGGGGGAATAGACTCTTACTTACAAAACGGTACTTGAGCTGGTCGGCCCCCTTTATCCGATCACCACTTGGCTCGTTCCTGCCTCTCACCCCTCACCTGCTCCACGTCTATAACATAATGATAGATTCTGGATCTTCAAAACAAGAATTACATTATTTTGCAGGCACTTTTAGGCAAAGTGATGGACATTTTTGAGAAATCAGGGTCAGGTAGTCCATGGACCAACTGGGGATTAAAGGCCTGACTCAAGGGCTCAATAATGAAATTACTTTGGCAACCGGGGGATTTGAACCGCTGACTTTCTGAGTACAGGAAGTGTGTCACAAACTGGCAAGCCACACACCAGCACACAATGCCTCCCTCACCCTCCGTCTCAGTCATGTGATTCACCATACGAGGCATCTCCGCTTATCTTTGATAGGCTGAAGGCTTCAACGGATCCCTGCCGACGTGACCCTGCTGGGCAACTCGTAAGAGTTATAGCCATCACGACGAAACTGAAGGGAGACTGATATTAAATCACCCCCCCGCAACAAACACACACTCTTTTCAAGAAAGGGGCAGCGGAGTGAAACAATTCCTCCGTGCGTGGGGTAAGGCGACCTGTTATAAACCGCGGGGGCTAATCCGCTAACCCCTGCCGTGTGCCACCCCCCCCCCCCCCCAAAAGGAGCTGAAGTGTTCCTCTCTCACTGAACCGAAACCCACCCCCACCGCAACCACAATGAGCACCTCCTCCAGGCGTACGCTCAAGGAGAAAACGGCAACTGTAAAAAAACGTTGTCACTTTTGTTTTTGTTTTCTGGGGCGGGGCTTGCCACAAGACTGGCGGGGCGAAAATCCGGCATCCCTCCAAGGATCTGATCGAGGGGGTGTTCCATGAAGCAGGATTTCTCTGCTGGGTTAACTTAAGCTAAAAATCCTGACTGTCCAATAGGAATACTCCTTACCTAAACTGTTATTTGACAATAATGACTTCTAGCTTAAGTTAACTCAGCTAACAGACATCCTGCTTTGTGTAACACCTCCCCCAGGACTTAGGCTCGTTTTTACATTACCGCCATTTACATGATGAACTACCTTTGCATTCTGTCACTTATTGCCACCCAGGTCATGTGGTTTTGCTTGATGCTGTTTATATTCCTTCTACATTTCTGATTAAGTATCATGAAAACACATCAATCGAGTATTAAGTACAATGATTTTTCTTATTTCAGTGTGTGATTTGTTCCTGCGATCTGGAAAGAACCTTGTCATTCACTGTCGTGTTGGGTAGGCCTTGCTCCTGTTTCCAGGATAGCCTCTGGAGCCCTATGATGGTCGCAGGAAAAGCGGGTATAGATAATGGATGGATGGATAGATGGATGGATAATTCACTCCTGCGTGGGTGGGGTAAGCCAAAGCAAATGCCTCATATTATTTAGTGACGAGTTCTCTATTTAGCAGGTGTTTGCATATTTGCCTGCATTAACATTGTTTATGGCTGATTTTATCGGAAGCCACTTGGGCGCTACGCAGTGAGCTGAGTGAAGCAGACTGCGCCTGTGACATCACCGGCCTCAGTTGTCATTGGGCCCCGGCTTCCCCATTGCAATGGATGAATGAAGCCCGGTCCTGCATTGGCTTCCTGATAAAGATGATGGAAAAGTAGAAACGCGCGGCCACAGATCTAAGCCACAAAACAGCTTGTTATAACGTATTTTTATGCCAAATAGGTTTTTTCATCCGCACATTAGCCATTTAATTCAGGCCCTCGATTCCAAATCCAGGGCTTGTTTTCAGTTCTCCCAGGTAGTTATTTTAACAGTTACTGATTCTGATTGGTCAGAGGCTTCACACCTGGCTCACAGGTTAAGGAAGGCTGGAAAATCAGCAGGGCTCGGGCCTTGAGGATCCTGAGTTGAATAGCCCTGACATACAGACCGTATCCTAGGTCTTGGGAGGCCTCATCTGTGGCAGTGGTTTCATGTATGCGGGCCAGTTTATGTCAAGCAGAAGTTGCATGGAGGGTACAACAGCCAAGGGAGCTTGACAATTTGCCATGCATAGGGGTGTACAAAATATCCAAAAAAAAAACAGAACAAATCACGTATTTTCATGGATCATGAAGAAATGGTCCATGGATCTTTTTCTTTATCAGTATGAGACCATTCTATAATTTATGGGACAAGAGGTAATTCCACCTCTGACGTTCTGCGGCCTGGTGGAACACAAGTACAGCTCTGCGGACCAGGGTTTGGGAGCACCTAGTCTATAGGAGTCGCCAGTGTCTGTCTGACTGTCTTACAGAGATGTCCCCTCATTATACTTACTTTTCTTTGTCTTCAAGCTTTGTTTAGTTAAGCAGAAGGAATTTGTGTCTCTACATGTCGCTACAATTTTTTTTTTGGCGAGGGAACAGTGAGAGGCAATGCCCTTTAACAGCGTGACTGTTTCCAAATCTACCTTGGCATGTCCATGTTCTAGATTAGGATGATTAACCAATAGGAGTACTCCTTACTTAAACTCTTATTGGTTGATCATGACTTCTATCTTAATTTAACCCAGCTAACTGAGAAATCCTGCTTTGTAGAACACTCCCACCTGGACTTGTCAAACTGGCCTTAGGTATATATTAATTAACCCAAGAGATTGTATGAATTTGAAAACATACTTTGGTGAATCTCATTATAACATAAAATCCTGGTACCGCACTTGCCAAATGCTTACCTGGTAAGATAAAGATGGATATTGATCTGTGAAAGTGACGTGAAGTCGCCCCATTCCAGAATCACCACCTGTGCCATATGCTACTCAATTGTCTTAGACTGAAAAATAAAATGCTGTGTCGCATATTGAATGAAATTGTCCAATCAGTATTATCGTATTTGGTCTGAAATACAATGTAACCGACTGGTATTCCTTATTTCTTCTGCTTGAGATTGGCCATTCTGTCCCAGAAGCACTTTTGGTACACCCGCGATTAAACCGCTGTAATGGTTATCACATCCTTCCGAGCTTCAGGGTCCATCTTGTTTATTACAAACGAGGCGGTGTGAGTGGAGTGAACGTCCCGAAACGGCAGCCCCGTCTTCAGCGTGTCCTATAAACCTGCTCGCTCGTGGGCCCTTGCAGGTGCGCCGGCACATGGCACACCCCAGGGAGCAGCCGCCGCGCACCCTGCACCCTCAGCTGCACCTTTCTCCCCCGTGATCCGCTCCAGCAATCAATCATGCCGGCTGCTACGGTAACAGCGACGCCATCCCTGAGTCAGGTGGGACGTTTCACTGCCCTTTTTCGCAGCAATGCCTGCAAATGCTCCTTATTTATCTCTGTCCTCCAGCCTGGGCGTTGCTGAAACTGGCTTAAGCAAAGCTGATAGCCACTTAAAATGCAAGCATCCCATCCAGGGCGTCCCCTGCCTCTTGGCCTCCCTTGCCGGGGATAAACGTAGGCCTCAGCGTGACCCGGTATGGAATAAGCAGCTATGGATCGATGGATGGGTTTAACGACAACAATATTTTCGTAAACAGAGACGGCCAGGACAACCGGTCTGACTGTACACTATATTATGCGGTGAAATATTGTGACAAGACTCTTAAGGCTTGTTTCAGAAGTGCTGTCAGAGAAGGAGTACAGCAAACACACCCCCGGGGGGGGGGGGGGGGGGGGTGTAGCAGCTCTCATTTCCATTAAGCTCCATAGCTTCCAGGCTTGAAGAGAAGTTCCTCTTTATTCTCTAGGATGAGCAGTAACTTTACAGGCTTCACGAAAACGTCCTCGGTTACTGCTGATATTCTTGACTGTCAGAAAGCTACAAACCTCTGACAGTGCATTGTGTTTGTTATACTAACCAGCTCTGCCGCAGTGTACACTGCATGTACAGATTGTGTTTGTTATACTAACCAGCTCTGCTGCAGTGTACACTGCATGTACAGATTGTGTTTGTTATACTAACCAGCTCTGCCGCAGTGTACACTGCATGTACAGATTGTGTTTGTTATACTAACCAGCTCTGCCGCAGTGTACACTGCATGTACAGATAGTCCTTGGGGAACAAGGTCCGAGTTACGATATTTCGACTTTACGATGAGTAAATGTTTTTCACTTTCAGTACATTAATCAATAACTTACATACAGTAATACAGTTTATTATAAAATCAGCTATGTGTTGATGATTTTGCCCAACTGTAGGCTAATGTAAGTGTTCTAAGCATGTTTAAGGCAGGCTAGGCTATGTTTGTTAGTGTACTGTATTAATATGCATTTTCACCTTACGATATTTTCATCTCATACACCCCTGATAGGTTTATCAGAACGTCACCCCATCGTAATCTGAGGAAAGGCTGTAAATATGAAGTCATAAAGAAAGGCATGAACAGCTCGGGTTTCCTGTTTGCCCCTTGGCTGAGAGCTCTACCCTGGGGTGTCACTGATGGAGAGGGAGGGAGAGTCACAGTTTATCTAGTGTCCGGTTAAAACCCCGGGGGCCGGAACATGGTCACAATAACACTGTGTGAACATGTAGCCTATCACCGTGGGAGCATTAATTACACCTGGTGATACCTGCAATCGGATTGGCTGCGTTCCAGGCTGTCCAGGTGCAGCTCCACAGAGGGAGGCTGCTGACACCAATTTGGTCAACCGGGCCGATTCAGAGTTGCCGGTCCGGACACGTCCCCCATCTCGTCGATGGGCATTAGCGGCCTAGACCCCCGGATGTAAATGCGACCAGACGGGGGAATCGATAGCCGCACACGTCCACCCTGCAGGTTACATCCGGCAGAAATGCGACACGGAATGCAATCCTGCTGCCACGGTAGTCGATACCGCCGCTGCTGCCTTGTGTCCCAGACCTTTGCGAGAAACGTCCTCCATTGATTTCCTTTCGGTATCTGGGCTACAGTCTCATTCATGCTCCCACTAATACGCTGCACAGAACGTCAGAAGCCCGGGGATCATGGGGGGATTCGGATTCTGAATGCGTCCGATACTGTCGATGAGACACACCATCCGGAATTCCTATCCTCTCATTCTTACACCCTGGAGTAGCATATCGGAATGCATTACGCTTTGCTTTCAACTCTTTGTCTCTCGAAGTAAAAAAAAAAAAGTGTGTCTTTTGACATCCCTACAGCATTAGCGATTAGCCATCGTGAATCTTGGGCGAGGAATTTCCCTGCATAGTTACTAGGTGAGACGAATATGAATCATAACTACCTCTGACCATATCTGGAAGAAAGGAGTCGCTATTTATTAACGTCCCTGGTAATTAATATTAATCGTTAGAATATTATGCTGCCACAATGCAACACATTCTTCATTGACGCAGTGAATCGCCACAGCTCACATATCCTTCTTTATTGGGTATCATTTTAGGGGTCACCTTGCCATTAGTATAATTTAGCAAACAATTTTAAATTAAACACACGGACCGAGGTTTCGGTAATTTACCACAGAGATGTCAAATTGTTCCCACTGTACTACAGTTGACGCTAAGGACCGATAGCACAGAAGATCTAAAATTCTAAACAGGTTAGGATTTTATTCGTATTTATTTTCTTTGCCTCTCAAAGCCACTGACATATCCTAGTTTTTCATTTACATTCCGTAAATGGCACCTCCATACTCAGTAAACTCATTATCGCGCTGAAGGGTCCCCCCCCCCCCTTTTTAAATTATTTTCCTGGTAAAATACAACTCCAGGTGAGACAGTGCCGCTCTGCTGGACGTCGTTTTCCACTGAACTAATTTCCTGTTCTGCTCACTGAGGAAAGTCCCAGCACAGCAGCATGACAATTATGTCCAGGTGCAAGAATTTAATTCAAACCAATTCTGGGTGGATCCTTCCGGTTCTCTCCCTGGGCCCGGCTCGTCGGCACCAGGCAGGAGCACATGCCCTTGGAAGATGCGCGGGGTGGGGGACCTTGGCTCAGAGTTACGCCGCTTCCAGAACTCGCAAAAGCCATAAAGCATCTCGCCCATTATGATAATTGCGACGGCAACATTCTGCCGAATATTTATGAGGATGCTAATGGGCGTGGAACTGGTCCAATCAAAAGAGGAGGGAAAGGTGACAGAAATAGATGTGGTTTTGGAGGTGGGGGCTGGGGTACTTATCTAGGGGATCCACACTATAGGTGAGGGGGCCAGATGATGTATTTTACGGCATGTAAAAGCACATTTTTTGGGGGGGGGTTTTGGCCTATGTGAGCGTAGGCCCAAATGGTAGATATTGTCTTCTTCTGTCAAGTTTCAAACGGAAATGTGTTTACAAGGGATCCCATCCAAAAATTCGAGGTGAAAAAAACATTCGATGACTGACAAACGACTAATCTGACCGAACAGGGGTAGCAAGCTGTGATCTGGGGGCGGATGCCCAGCCTGTCCCAGGGGATTATTTTTTCAATCGCACTCAACTGGGATTTTTTTTTTTTTTATCAGCTGAAGGTTTCTCCTTTGTGGGATGTAGGCAAGGTAGGGAAGCGATAGTTCATCTGAGCTTTGGGTGGCGAGGGCCCCGGGTTCTATTTATTTTGATGGGAGGGGGCTGTATGGCAGAGTGGATGATTCCAGCTTCATTGGTTTACCTCCCCCCCCCAGTGAAAGCCAGCAGGTCAGCTGAGGGAGGAAAATGGGCAAAAAAAAAAAGTGTATATGGTAACGTCACCCATAACGGCGTGAACATTTACAGATGTGCATAAATTACTCAAGCATAATTAGCATTTAGAGTTAATTATTTCTCTGGCAGGACCTCGGCGCGTTATACCTATTATGAAAAAATAAATAAGTGCCAGGAAGCATTTGAGGCAAGCATGGGATGCCGTCTTCGATGTCACTCTCAACAGCTCAATCCCACTGACGCCTGACGTGATTTATCCGCCACTTGCAGACGGGGCTTGTGAAAAGGGACAGTGGCCCGATTTAGAAGCCGGGGGAGACTCGGTTGCAGATTTGGAAGGTGAGAGGCGTTTGACTGAACCCCCCCACCCCTCCCTGAGTCCTACGTTACCCTCCATGCCTGGTCAGTTCCTTTTTTTCCCCCCGGTCCGGCACCTGTCAGAGTCCGTATGTCTGCGGTGGACAACTGTCCATCTGACTTCGCCGCAGCAGAATGGCTGCGATGCCTCGTGTCAAGGTCTGATGTGCGGTGCGAGAGTCAAAATTACACGTGAACATTCGCATTTTACAGGACTGAGGGGTCAGGAGCGGATTTTGGGGACAAAGAGTCAGTGAGTCAACGTCAAAAACAAAAAATACGGGAGAAATTTGCAGTTTAATATGCAGCACCACCAATCCAACAATAGCTGCGTGAAATCACTGAATTATAATACCAGTTACTGACATGGTATGTTCGGTTTTCCAAGATTTTTTCACTTGGTTTTCAGCATCAAAGAATCCCATTTCTCCATGCCTCCTCGTCTTTTAGGAGAAACGTGCTTCTAAAATGACGGTTCTTATAGTATAATGCTCAGATCCATGTGTAATTGTCGTATTTTGCAGTCAACACTAGTGAAGGGGGTGAAATTTAGCAAGATTTGTTACCCATTGCAGATGACCTGATATCATACCACAAAAAGCATGTTGAAGTCGAGCTTGACAACCAGGCCTGAAATGTTCTGGGAAGATTCACGTCGATCACTTTAGCCGGCACTACGGAAAAATAATAACAAGGAATAAAGTCCCAAAACTCCACCCCCTCACACGCCGTGAAGCGGAACCCGAGCCAATGAGATCTGCCCCACCAGCTGGATATCACATGGGAACACGGGGACCCAGTATTGGTCCTGTAGGGGGGGGGTTGTTTGAAAGCTGAGCTTCACTGGCAGCCGTCCGGCTGCAGTCGAGGACCACGCTGCATAAATCGACGGGCCCTGGGTGAGGGGCGTTAATCTGCCCCATACCTGACAGGACCGGAAACAAGCCCGTCGCCAACCCTTTGTTACTCGAGCCAAAGTTTTTTTTTTAAAATCCCGCCACACCTTCATGAAAACTTGTATGACGCACTTGCTGTGGAAAAAACATTAATGACAGCCAGATTGGGCCAAGTTCAGAAAAAAATCGATGACACCTTTCGCATTTTATTCATTTCCCATGAGTTAAAAGGAAGTTTCCGGAAAAAAAACACCACCACACATGGGTGGTGACCCAAACGGCACCGTGGACTACTATGGGGAGCGTATCCTACTGCTTGGCGTAGAAATGTGAGATCTTGAATGTCATTCGGGAAGTTTGCTTTCAACCCATCCCACAATGCTTTGGTTGATGGGGGTGGGGCTTCTACCAAGGTGTTTTGGCACAGGGGTGGTTCATTTGCCTTTCAATCAAGTGGATGTTGGCTCCCAGGGTCTGTACCACGAAGCAGGATTTCTTGCTTAGCCAGATAAATCCAACATGTTATGGTTCCCCAGTTTAAATGGACTTTATTTTCCTTCACTTACATTTATCCCAGATCACTCGAAATCTGGCAAGTTATCCAGCAAAGTAAGAAATTTGTCTGCATGATCCAGGCCCCTGGAGTCACGCCCCCAAACACGGCCAGAGCGCCACAGCGTATCACTAGTTCAGTATCCGCTGTTCTTGCATTCCTGTGCTCTACTCATTTTCCTCAGGTGGCAATTTTGTTTTTCAGGGACGCCCAATTTTCCGCCCCCTTCCTCGCGGGATGGGATGAGGGATGCAGATATTGAGACGTGACAGGTTGGAGAGTCTACCGGAAAAGAACAGCGTACCACGGCTTCACCGCAACTCGGCGCTGGGGCCCAGTCCAAGCGGCGAACCAGGGTCCGTATGAAAATACAGAGAAGGCGGGGTGTGACAATGGGTGGGGAGGGGGGGAGTTTCTCCTGAAAAAGCGCTGAGTTGGAACGCGTGACTCACGACAGCGCTCTGCTGAACAGCGTGACGGCGGGGCCCTCGGCAGAAAATGAAAGGAAGCTCACCTTTCCCGACAGTGCGCTGGACGGCAGCCGGCACTGCATTCCTGCCATGTGCCCTGGCCAATCAGGAGCAAGATCACTTGCCAAACTTTTCTAACATACATATGGTTGCATGGGTTTAGCAGACAGCTCCCACACACACGCACACTCCCCTTTTTCTGGCCTGCTAATACCTCATTCTCACATCCAGTGAAATCATACTGAGGACCGGTAAGGGCTCTATTAAACCCTATGGAAAAATTAGGGCCCGTATCATTCTCTTTCAACAAATAACAAAACTTAGAAGTTTTTAAACACACAACATTCCTGTTAAAGTCATTTATAACTACGCGCATCGCTTTTGTTCCTATAAATCACACACACTGTTGCCACACCTGCTTTAATGTTTTCTTTATTGCAATGCAATTTGCGCCGTCCAATTTTTGTACGTGTAAAAATGATGAAAAACGTGTTTTTGTTTACACAACCTCTTCCAGAGAGGAAGCGACTGGCGTTCCTGCATCGCATTAATTTTACAGTTTCTCCCCTCAATTTTTCTTAACTGGAAAACGCACGTCGCGTTTTAACTTTCGCCTGACTTTTTCCCCGCTGCTGCAGTTCACGTTTACCCCGAGAAAGTTAAATAGGATGTCTCAGCAGCAGAAACGGCCCGTTATCCAACGCAGGTGCAAAGAAAACGCTTAATAATTAATCAGGACAGAGAAAAGTGGCGTAATAAATAGCGAGCACCTGGACTGAGTGAATGTGTTTTGTCCGATAATTATCCATCATGTGAAGTATTTTGAATGGAAAAGCAACTGCAATCTTCCATTAAAATATAATCAATTTTATATAAAAAATACATGTGCACCTCGCATCTGCCGTTCTTTAGTATCAAAATTAATTAGAGAACTTGTTCGATGCAACAAAGCACATTAAAGGTGGAACCGACAATAACAACCCAATATTTATTTGGGCTTTAATACAACCAGGTCCGCGCATTAAAACATCGAGATATCCGCGTTTAATTTGAACGCAGCTGAAGTTTGTGTCGGAGTTAAGTGGGAGGGTCGGTGGCGCTCGTGCCACTTCTCGTACTTCACGCGACACAAAGTCTCAAGGGGGCGTCGCGCTTTTCATTCGTCCCCTTTCAGCATTTCGGATGGGGCAGAATTCCGATGCCGTTATTGAATTAACCTATTATACCGTGCCAGTTCAAGGACAGGGGGAAGGGTCACCCCTAATGGAAAGGTAGTCTCAGTGCGATCACTCCGTGTTTACAAATAGTTAAAAACGCTGTGTTTTGTTAGACTGACGAGTCGCAAAGGCCCAGAACACGGGTTCACATGTTAAGAAATGCAATAAAACAACGCCATAAAAGCGAATTCTTCCCCATCTGCCTATACGGGGACCTGCACTGCACTAATAATAATAATAATAAAAATAACCAACCACACACACACACACACACACACACACACAACTTCAGTTTGATTCTGTTTGGTACAAAGCTCAAACAAAAAGGCATAATGGAAACAGTTATCATTAAACCATTGGCCTTATATAAGATATGCACATGAATGGGAAACTTTTAGCTTTGTATGTCTTTAAAATCAACCATTAAAACGAAAGGGGGCATTTTGAAGTCACGGATGACAAATGTTATTCTTCAGGGAGGAAGAAAACAGATTAAAAGAAGAAAATGATTGCTGAAGTTGAACTAATAATGAATTACAACATCCTGGACCTCACAATCATAACACAGAAGTTTGGCCAAGGACTAGAGCTGTTGGCTACAAGCATTAAGTACCTACAGAGCGAATGTAGTCCTGCCAAAAAACAGAACGCCTTTTGTGTGATTTAACACAAACTGACTTTATCCACAGCGGATTGTATAAGTTTGGAAATAGCGATCTGTTTGAAGCCATCATTTTTCAGGCCCTGTCAGTTGTCCTCTAAGAACCCGATGAGATTACTCAGTAGCCTTTGGTGTACAGCACAAATGCTGGCTGATTTCAAAGCGCCTGGAACAAGTGGGGTTAGGAACATGGAATATTCTGGAATGAAATATGGCCCTAGACGTGTTTGCCATTAAACATAATTGACTTTTTTACAATAATATATAGTGGGGACCCATGCCTTGTGACTTACCAAAGCATAATCATTCATGATGTATCACAAATTGGCCTGGATCCTAAGCTTTTTACTGCCACCATTTAATGGGGAAGAAGATATGGAAGATTAAATGCTCAAAATAATTCACATGGCTCTCATGGTGTCGACAATAAATCGTGGGTCTGTACCACAGCAGTACCACTATATGTAAACAAATGAATGGAGGGAAATATTCATAGAAAATAAATTTGTCATTAACAACATTATTAGGGTGACTAAAATAACTCACTGCCACAAGGTCATTTTCATTAGACAAAGTCATGCAATATATTACAATTTTTTTATTTAGTTCCGGAATCTTAAATATAAAAAAAGTTTCACTTCTGATTTGACCTTTGCCTCTCTGCTGTTCTATTTGCTTCCAGTTTGCCCCAAACCAGCTCTCTCTCTCTCTCTCTCTCACACACACACACACACACACACACACACACACACACACACACAAAATGGGGCATCTGGTACTGGATGAGAAACACCATTAATATACATGTATGCCTGATTCGGTTTGTTGTTGAAAGCAGGGGAATCGCCAGAACACCACAGTGTGCCATCCACAGAAACGAAATATGCATTCCCAAACCTATTAGCATGGTTCTTGTTGAGATGAATACTCGCCACAAAGCCTAAAAATGTGCTAAGTGCCTGCTTCCCAACATCCCATAAAGGCCAGGTCTAGTCACGCCTTTCCTCCAGCAGTATCCATCCGGGTGTTACATATTGATTTCATTTACTCAATCACACTTTCCGGTACAGAGCCCTGAAATGCTGTGAACTTCAGAACACAACTTCAAAATCTAACCATGCATTGCAATCAATAAGCACAAATGACCCTCAGAGAAGTTGCACACGTCTTACTAAGTTCGCTCCCACACCACACAGCAGCAGCATTTTAAAACCCACAGCCTTGGCCTAAAGTCACTTTGTTGCGTAGAAACCTCAAGTTGAAACCACGCCAAACCAGACAACTTCACAGCCTTGACAACTGAATCATTTACTTATGTAAAAGTCCATTCGTATCATACATCATATTCATCCCAAAATATATACGTGAAACTGATGGTAAATATTCTGTTAATGATTTGAAATTTACATAACTCAGAAGAAAGCCCGTTTAAGATCTCGCATGGTGTAATACTTTAGCTAAAATGTCTACATGTGACCCCATCAATGATGCAAACAAAAGTAAAACTGTATTTAATCCAGGCCCTGCAGTGTGTAATTAGGAAAAAGATTGCCTGCTTGTATGTGGAAGTTATCAGTTGCTAGTTCAATTATAGTATGGTCAGTGACTGACTTAATTGTGAATGTGCATTTCTGGATTCGTTTAAGGCACTGAAATATCCCCCATGAATTCTATTTTTGCGATTAATCTACCAAATTTAGATGCTCACACAAAATAGCTTAAATGCAGGCCTATAGGTAAAACAGATTTTATACATAAACCAATAATGCAATAATGCATTTTTTTCTATTATTATCTTGGACTTATTGCATTTAAAGGAAACTTAACAACGCCAAAGGTTATGCCTATTGCCAAAGAATAGAAACGCAGAAATGATATTACACGTGATGCAATATCATTCTAATGGGTAATGTGTCGAAATAAACAATTACCAAACTAATTACGCCTAAGTCAAAGTTATTTCTACGAATATTTACGAAAACCAATTAGGTTTAGGTTGTATTAAGTCATATATTTATACAACATGAAACGTTTTAAAACAATAAACATTAACAAAAACTTGAGGAAAACCCTGCATAGAACTAGCAACAAAATTGCAAAAGTTACATATATGTAGGCAAGCTTCCAGCAGCACAGAACCGAGACCAGACGTCAGTGAAACATTTCTTTTCTCTCAAAAGTGAACAAAAGAACACCTACCCACGCCAACCGACAGCGAACAAGCACAAACCGCATTTCAGCGATATCTTAAAGGTACTTCACAGTTTATTTATAAAGGTGTATCACACTTTATTGAGATGCACAACTATCCGCTTTTAAATGACTCATTATCAAAACTAACCCGAGGCTATTCCAATAAACGTGAGACGAACTTTAATATATCTGAAGCGCAAACTACCCGCACGCGGGTTTCTCGCCCAACTTAATGACGCTCCGATTTTTTGAACAAATTGTCTCATGTAGAATTTACCTCAGTTTTTAACAAGGATGCCTACGGTTCTTCGTTAAAGATTCATAATTAAGTATTTGTCCACGTTTCCTTGACTTTTGTAAGTAAAACCTAGTGATGACGTCAGCAATAAAGATTCACATAATGTTTTTAACATGACGAGAGAAAATAAGATTATTAAAGATCTTCTGGGGAATAATAAGCCGCTTCTGGGTTTTACCAAAAGACTACAAAGTGTTCGGTTGTCGTGTTTACGTTTCATGTGTAAGCCACACTGGCGTAACGGTGACACAGTGAGAATATCCCAGTGAGAAGCTTATCTGCTTCTCAGTCGCAAACAACTAATTGGTGTGACCCCATTTAGCAGCACGTCAAGGGAACGCGACTGCATAGACAATGTCAACACCTCCACAACTGATTATGGTCTAAAATTACCAGCATGTCAGTGGCTATGCAATGCCTAATATTGGATTTCTTTCTTAACACCTTTCCTTGTGTGTGTGCGGATGGGAAAGCGATGGGATTGCGCATTGAATGTATAAGATATTTACTACATGCGTTGCGTGTTTTTGCTTGCGAACTATTATTAAGGTTAATTAAAATTATTTGTAGCAATGGACGTCATAGAACCACGCGATGACGTGGCGGCCAGTGGCACCACAGCGCCACAAGCGCACTGAGCCCACGCTTTTACTGCACTGGATATCAACTACAAGCGTCTGAAGTTCAAAAGACGCACTGGGCAAAATCAGCTAAAACGCGTTATATGTACCTTTGATATTTAGTTAAAACGCAAAACGACCTTTCCTTACTTGCGTTACTTGAATGGCACTTCATGAACCACAGCGTCCACTATTGGAATCAAACTTGTTTGAATTATTTCAAATGTAATCTTTCCTTTTCAAATCGGAGGCAGCAACTACGTGACCTAGTAGCTAACATTAGGTCGTGACGTATATTTTATAGTAAATCAGCCTTACAGTGCAGTATCACTGTACTTGTTGGTTTAATGTTATCTGGACCTCTTGGCTTAATTTAAGTTACTATAAGTCCTTGAAGTTGTTTCTGACCTACCAATCGTGATGCCACCCCCTGCTAGGCAACCCTGAAGTCAGCCAAGGGTCACTCATATGCGTGGGCGTGGCGGTGTGCGTACGGTGGGAGGGGATATACGCAGGCAGACACACAGCTACTTTTATACTTGCATACAACCCAAACACATCCATCTCTAGAAATGGGATGAACCACAATCCAGAAATTCGAAAAATTCATTAGCATACAATACATACTTGCCCTGCGTCCTTATTTTCTGAAGTACATGTGCAGCAGGACTATATATTTAAAATATTTCAAAGTAAAAAAATGGACGAAATTCTACAATAAGTAACATCCACTGGAAGGGAACGTGTCGATATGCTTACAAAGAGCTTTCAATATATTATAAATATCGTTTGAGCGTAAGATATAAAACAAACAAAAGCGAAGATATATCAGATCTCAGCGAGGCCTGGGTGAAGGTGTCAGTGATTACCAAGAATTCCGTGTTATAAATGCCTTTGGTACTTGTTTTACTCTACATCAGTGTTAAAATATTTTAAGAGGTGCCATAATGAGCTCGTCACTAATCAAAGTATTATGCAGTTATTTTATGTATAGCATTTGTGCATCGCACTGGGCTATGCAATAAAGCAATCAGGACATTACTTGCACTCAAACGCTACTACTATGTGCATTAATATTGTGCAAGGGACTCTTTCACCGACACGTCATAGCCCAGTATTCTGCGTTCCTGAGACTATAAGACTAGGAAGACAGCAGTTCATCAGTATACAAAGAAAACACATGCATTGGGCAAGGAGTTTCTATCAGTAACGATGTTTACGTGTGTGTGGGGGGGGACTTTTGCCCATAGAGCAGCAGCTCTTAGCTTAACTGTTAAAATTCATGAAAGAGGAGCGGAAAACATAACGAAACACAGGCTGATGCATGGCCACCTTTATATTCATAAACAGACATACCAAAAGGTGTAATGGACCACTGCGCGCGCAGAGTACTACATCACAAGCTGGTCTCTACCAGTTGCTGCGCGCGGGAAAAACAGTCGAAAATGTCTGAGTGAACACACACAGAACTAAAAAAAAAAAAAAATCCAGGCTTCTGTGACACCAGCTGGAAACGTTTTATTTTTAGGGAGATAAGCAGTGGTATTCTTCAGAGTACACATTTCTCTCATAGTGAAAATTATCCATGGACAGCTGTTGTTTGTAGTAGTAGTAGTAGTATAATAATAATAATAATAATAATAATAATATATTATTAATAATAAGTTTTTAAATTAATCACGTACCAGACTTAATACATTTTTACATTGAATATGAATGGCATATGTATTCTTTCAAAGTTATAAACCTGCAATAGTTGTATTTATATTTACAAAATGAAGATAGCGCTTTGGATGTGAGCGATTTCGCCCTAACATTTTCGACATCATTAAAAAATGAAAACGAATATTCTCTTCCTCATTTTCTGAACGTTTCATATGTATTTTTAAGGGGTCTTAAAGGGGTGAAAATATTTGTTGTACATTTTACTATAAGGTGCACGAGATATAATACATTTAAACTGGTAGGCTTTCGATGCATTAAATATAGTTAGGAAATATATTTCTTTTCGGATAACTTTTTTACAGCAAGTTAGGTCTTAACTCGTATAAATAACGTGACGATAATTGTAAATGCGGTAGGTTAAACTGGACTTCTCTCGTCTAAAGCACCGGCGAGGCAAACCCCTCGAGCTACGGCTACACTACGTTCTACGCTGCAGGTCCGAAAATGCGTATATATCAAAATGCTATTTTCAGTGGGTATAGCATTCGTGTTTTTCTACACCATATTCTTCTGAATGTACCGATCGACTACGTTTCACTCACATTAATCCATGCAGTGTTCCATTTGAAATAAGAAACTTAATTTTCTCGTCAAGGATTTTACCCTGCAAAAGCTCTGGTTGTGCTTATGATGGAGCTATATATTTAGCAACCAAAATTAATGTACAAAAACTGCTTAAAGCTTAATATGATAAAACTTCTTTTGGAAGTTACAGTCGTGCCAACAGACATATACCGATTTCTGTATATATTCATATTCTGAATTTCTGAAACACCATCTAATTAAAAAAAAAATACAAAAAGTATGTTTTGTGAAATATGTAATTGACTTCTGGCTATCTTAATTTCATAGAAAGACTAAAACCAAAAAGTTTTTCTGACTTTAAAATCACGATGAGATCTGTCAAATATTTAAACTTCATTTACTGACAAGAAACAGGGTAGTGACCGTCACCGGTACTGTATAATCACGTCAAACCTCGCAATTTGCCGTGTTTTTGTGCATTCAACACGCCGGGTCAACATATTTTATGTTAAATTTGATGGATGAACACAAGAAAGAAAGAAAAAATCGAATTATTCAAAACCCGATTTATTTTACTGGGTTATTTGTTACAAAATAATTTACCGTGTAGTGATAACAACGTTATTTAAACGTTCCATTTATTGTAATATATTCAAATTAATTTAAGTCCTGTAATACACATGATTTTATTACTAATTCTGATAACCAGCCGTAAGACTTACGTATGTCAGCTCGTACTCCTGTCACATATTTAATGGGATGCCTGCATGTGTCAGAATTGTATATCATGCCATTGCGCAGCCCGGATTCGGAGACACACACGGACGTATGACGCTTTAACAGGACACACATTATATAAATCCCAAAATGACACACTACATAAGCAAGCTGGTGTGAAAAAAACCCGAATACATTTTTTTGTTCCTTTTTAAGCTTTTAATGTTGTACGAAATGTAAACAAACAAGTTTTGTAAACTAAATTTTACATACGAACGCATTAATCCCATAAATACCGATTATTTCTAACATGTGATATGAGCCTTTTACATGCGGAGAGAAATGGAAAAATGTTATATACAGTCAGTTGTTGTATCTGCTAAGGCAATGCACAGATAGCTTTTACCTTTTTTCAATTACATAAACATAATGACACGGACGTTCAGGTCTTCACTATACGATTTATCGACATGACATGTAATAACAATTTACCGTACTGAGACTAGAACTCTGGACGAAAAGTTTGCACCGTATACAAAAGCACATTAATTCTAATGGTCGGTTAGATCGACGTGTATATTTTACAGAGTAATTCACATTTGGTACACATTAGCTATTAGATCCATTAAGAATGTTTATCGCATTCTTTAATCAATTATTATTATTTATCCATAAATCTAGGGACCACATTTTCACAAATTCGTTTAAATTGCGATATAACTATTTACAAAATGACATCTTACATATTTAAACAAGTGAATCATTATGTACAAAGCAGGTAGCGCGACCTACAGATATCATGCAGCTTTCAAATCTCTCGAATGTAGTCTTTTCAACTCTATAAAGTTGTTGGCGGTCTAGTCCCTCGTTCATGGTCTGTTCATTGCTCGCTAAACGCACCGTGCCACCACAGATTCCTCCTCGCGTTTTCTTCCCAGATTTACTCTGCGCTGTTCTAATGTATTCTGGGCAGTCCTAATTCTGCAGTCTTGCTTTTTTTGTTTTCCTTTAAAAAATGCTTTAAACGTACCATTCGTTAAAATTTGACGACAGTGCGCTGTGACTGGCCGCATGGTGCACCGTCGTCGAAGCAGGCGATATTGAGCTGCTCCCCGCGTTCTCTGTAGACGGAGACACGATTGTTGGAGGCGTGGATGACTCATACCCTGAGCTGGCCGCAGGCGACGGCTGTGACCCTTGTGTGGAGGATTCGTGGACCTGAAAAATACAGGGAATGCGTATCTTTTAAGTTCAAAATTCTAATTTCTACACAAGCCGTGTATAATTACGGAGAAGAAAATGTTTCCATATTTCTGAAGCTTGGTACACATAAAACATAAAATGATGTGGACTCAACAAACATGGTATCGAAAACCACAACGAAACATACAAAACTAAAGAAAATAATAATTTCAAAAAGCTATACAGAAACAACAATTTTCAAGGTCCCACAATATGGTAACACTTTCACAATAACACACGGTAAAGGCGTTTTTATCATGCATATACAAATCCAAGCGCGACTATTTTATTTATGTTTACACGGACGCGAATAAATCAATCAATACCTCCTACACATAGAGAGACGAAACTATAAGAAGAAATCGGTTTTGTTTACCTTCATGTGTTTTCTGAGGGAGCTGGGATGGGTGTATGATTTGTCGCACATTTTGCAGAGGTACGGTTTGTCGGACGTGTGCACGTGCATGTGTTTCTTGCGGTCGCTGCTATTCGCAAAGCGCCTGTCGCAGCCTTCGTATTCACATTTAAACGGTTTTTCACCTGCCACAAAATAAGAACAATTCTAATACACTTCAGAGAAAAAAACAACAAGAAGTCGATAAGTCGACCATTTGTAAACATAATTGCATTAATCTACAATGCCGTAATTGTATACTAAATAAATAAAATTTTCAGGCCAAATTTACATTTTAAATTGTATTCTTGCCGCTTGGTACTAATTTAATATTTATCTTTAATTTGCCATTTTTATGCAACATTTTTTGCGGATGATTTTGCCACACATGCATAAGATTTGCAGCTAAATGCTGTAACTTCATAAATATGATCTGCATGTGTCATGGCCGTATTTGTGGTCTTTTTTCAGCACTTAAACCATAAAATTCTGACCTTAAACATTGGGGTAAAACATGCTTCAACAACATTTTTTTTAAAAAAAGTTATAATCTTCCCATTGTTGCATACAGTTACTGAGTGAACTTTTTTTATAGGGAATTATTTGTGTATAAAATAGCCAGAAAGTGCAATCGACTGAATTCTTACCAGTATGGGTTCGTTTGTGGATTTTCAGGTTTTCAGACCTTGCAAACACTTTGCCACAGCCGGGAAAAGGACATGGGAACGGTTTTTCTCCCGTGTGTACCCTTATATGATTTACTAGTTTGTACTTGGCTTTAAAAGGCTTCCCTTCTCTGGAACACTCTTCCCAAAAGCAGATATGATTCGATTGTTCTGGGCCCCCAACATGTTCCACAGTGATGTGCGTCACAAGCTCGTGCATCGTGCTGAAAGTTTTGTTGCAAGACTTTTTGGGGTTCGCCAGTTGCTCCGGTTCAATCCATTTGCAAATAAGTTCTTGCTTTATCGGTTGCCTCATGTATCGAAAGAAGGCCCCCGCACCGTGGTGTGCAGCCATGTTCATATTCATCGCGCCATAGCTGTGCAACTGGGTCGACGCATAGTGATCGGACCGTGGGCTGGTAACCTGGCCATACTGTTCTGCTCTTCCGTACATGTCCCCGGAAAAGCCAAGGCGCATCTGCCCGTTGACAGGAGAGCCATGCGTGGCCGCCTGGTCGTGAAGTCCGGGAAACAGAAGATGTCCCGCGGCATCAGTGTGTCCGTGTGGCCCCCCGAAACTTCCCGCTGCCGAGGCGAACAGACTGTGCTGCGCGCTCGCAGCGTCCCCGAATCCCCTGTTTCGGAACAGAAAGTCCCGAGTGGAATTGAAAGCCGCGGTAGAGTAGGAGCTCACGTGAGAAGGATGGTGGTGATGCCCCAATGCAGCGGCAGCATACCCGGGCGCTTGGGAAGAAAATGCCGTTTGTCCAGAAGCTAGGTCGTGGGTGCCGTGGTTGATTTTGAAGGCACCCATACCATCAGCAAACGGGTTGATCCCCAGTCCCACCTCTCGCTCGGTGACTTCGCCTGTTGAGTGATGTCTGGAGGAGCCGAATGTAGTCACTCCTATGGCAGGATATTGTGCTCCTGCGTCTAAGAGCATCTTCACTGTGCAGCTGGGACTGCAAGGAAAATCAAGCCTCGCTCAGAATTTTTGCCTGTGCAAATGCGAGACTTAACTTTGAAGGTTGCAAACTAAGTATTTATTTTTTCAGTGGTTTTGAATCTGCCTTACTACCTCTGCTCAACTGCAGACGCAAATCATGTGCAATATTATCTTTTGCGGTTTCTCCTCCCGTGGAGAAACTTTCACCTCCTCATCCAGGCGGTGAGCTCGAGACTGATAGCGGCAATCATTCCTGCAGATAAATGAATTGAAAATACAACACCGTCCCCCTTGATGAATGGGAAAAGAGGGAAGCTGTCACGTGAGGTCCTGCTTGCCTCCTCATTCGAGAACGACTTTTCCCCCGCTTACTCACACACATCAGCTACAGCTTACGGCTTCTTGCTCTAGTCTTATTGGCCAATGTATTATCAATCGCAGGTATTGTGAGGTAGCTAAGGGTGATGTTGGTTAGTAGGATGAGCCACAACACATAGTGTGACTAATATTAAGCGAGACTATATGCAGCAAAAGCCAAATGAACGGTGTTGAAGCTTGACTTAAAAAAATATTCGTGCGGAAACGGTGCATTGTGTTTTTGGTGACTTGTTTTGGGTCACCCTTGCAGATTTCCTAAAATGTACCCACACCTAGAACGAGAGTACGTCATTATTTTTACGAGAAAAGTAAGTAGCTGACTTTATGGCAAAAAAAGCTCTCAGTGTTTTGTGGTGTAGGATCACAATATTCCGGTTTGGCAAATTGCCCCCCCTCCCTTGAAAATGCCTGTTTCTGTGGTACAGTGGCTGTCTGTGGTGTGATAAATGACCACTCGAGAAAGACGTTTGAATAGAAAATTGTTCATTTTAAATTCACAATTCAGTTCTTGTCAAGTTGATTGTAATCTTTCAGAAACGAAGTCACATTTGGAGGAGAGGGTAAGCGGCGTCTTTGTTGTTGACCGGTATTTTGGTCTCCACAGAAAATTCATTTAACGTTAGGCGGGTGGTTAGGGACGAAAAGCAGGACACATTTTCAACAGTCAGCTGTCTCTAAGAAATACGTAAAAGTAACTTGTGTTCTGCGGATCACAGTGGCGCAAAAGATCTTGTATATTCAGTGTGTATTTGAAATAAATACAAAAAGTGATCGTATAGAAAGGCACGTATTTCACTTTATTTAGTTTTGTAACATTTTGAGCAACTTTCAAAAAATGAAACAGCGGCCGCTTACTGCAGAAAAGTATTATAGTATTGTAGGTGAAACAATTCGGTGTTTGTAAAAATTTGTTTAGACTAAATTACTAAAGATGCGTTCTGACATACAACTAGGTGACATGTGCAACTCATATGTATCTAGAACATTTACATTGTGTGTACCACATTTAAACCCACTTCATCTGTCGCAGAAGCCCCTTTCCCAGATGTTGTAATATTGCTTCTACTCTATAGCACACACACAAACATGTATATGTTTTGCTAATGTATTCCGCAACTATAAAGAATAATTCTGGATGGCTCAGTTTAATCAGTTTATTGAAATGTAACATGAATTCACTTTCGACATAAAATTTGTTTTGCAATTTTCTTTTTGTTAATGAAAGAAACACTTTAAGGTATTTTGAGGGGTTTTCCGTTCCTCCTTTAATTGGAAAAAAAATCGCTTTCAAAGTTGCTGGTTTTTTTTAATTTTGTGAGGGAAATTCGTGGCTCGCACCACGGGAGTTCAAAGGCACAGGCAAAGTCCTGACACGCAAGACGTTAAAATACACTTCTGGCTGCGTGTTTCTGCTACATGACACATTCCCCAAATGGCTCGAGAAAAATCGAAAAGGAAAAAGAGCGGATGTGTGTATATATGTCTAGTCTTAGTGCAAGTTTAAGCTACCTGGATCAAAAAATCTGGAAGACATTTTCAACAGGTGGAGAAACGGTAAGCAAGCACACATGCTAGAGTGAACGGGGAAATGTGACCTCTAAATATTTTTTCACATGGTGTAAGAAAATTTCTTATGAAGATTGGAAGTTATGATTCGTTTGAAAGGCAGATAATGCATGACAGAAAAACAAACGGTACGCAGTGTCCTTTTTCTTTGTAGAAGCATGCGCTGGATTCATAATTTAAACTGCATAACAAAAAACAACAGAAAAAACATGGCTAAAATCAGGTAAATATGACAGCAATTATGCACGTGATGCATATCTGACTTTATTGTAATATACAAATGCAGTCACATGAGTTGTGCATAAGACTATTACCTATCTATAGTGTTGCTGTTTTCATTCAATAGGATTTTGCATTTATTGTGTATATTTTATTCGTCTTCACTAACCTTTGACCTAAACGAAGACAAACGATTGTGTATGTTTTATGCGAGACACGATTTTTTAAAGATATTTGAAGAAAAAATCTTAAAAAAAAACCTTAGATAAAATACTTTTGAATGGATTCAATGGGGGCGCTGTAGTTTTAAACTAAATAATAATACCAAGTAAGATTTCCCTGAGATGCTGCTGTTGAAAGCAGCTGTGAACCGCTACAGTTTCATACAACGGTTATTTAAAATATATTCTCAATCGGTCGTATTTCAAACTTGTGTTTGCTTAGTTATGACGTCTGTGACACGGCGTTGTCACCGAGTGCGTTTGACAGGTCAATCCCTTTGAAAATTCTCCAGAGAAGTATGATTATTCTCCATCAACATACACAGCGTCGAGAGTACGTATAAAACGGTGCGAAGGGGAATATACTAAACCTGAGGAGAATTTGTCAGATTGTTTCTACGGTCTATCATGTTTTGCCCCAGATTAGTGAACGTAACCCTCACATAACCCACATGATTGCAGCACACATCATTAGAGGCAAAATACATAAATAAGAGTGCAGAGGTATAGTTTATTGTGAGAAACCAAACTATACGATGGTAACGTGAACTGTTTACATAACCGTCAAATGATAGCCACGTTTGGCTACTATGAGCGAAGTTCAGACAATAGACAACATGGAAACCGTACCAAATTAGGTATCGTATTCATTTATCTGATCCTCACTAAAATATTATCATTGCAGTTTCAGATTTAAAAAAATAACACGTGACTTTTTTTTTAATAAAGTAAGAGCACGTGAAATTAATGTGCAAGCGACCTGAACACAGACTGAAAGAGAATACGACGTTATTGCAGCTGAACACTGTCCTGCAGTGTGGTATAAGCTCCAGGTAATAAAATTTTGGGGCAACCATCTTTCAAGAGGATTTTTACAGACAAATCTTGCGTTTAAAAAACTCGACGAAGCATCTCAACGGATACTTACGGTTACATAAACATGAACACTTTCCTATTGTATTTCTGTGACAGTTGAACTTCCAGAGTTCCAGTTTAAACAGGAATCTTCTTGGACGGAATTTGTTGAATCTCTAGGTAAGAAGATTTTATCTTATATCAATAAAAACAATGTAAATATATATTTTTTGCACATTTTCCCTTCCCTGTACCTATAGGTTCATATATGTGGAATCATAAGCTTCATAATACCACGGTTATCCAAAAAGGATGAATAAATATATGACTATGAATAATTAACATATCACAACTTGCAACGATGTAGCACAAACACAAATCAGAATGTATAACTGCACCGTTTTGCATAAAGGGTTGTTGATTACATTTTACTATTATTCAGAAACGTGCCATTTTAATTTTTTAATTTATATATCCGTACATTCCACAGTTCAAATAATTTGTAACTTTTTAACAAACGAGGAAGTGTTTAGATACTCAGTTAATGAATACATTTTTCGTGAAACACTCTTGAAAATATATTGCATACATTAGGTACTTTCAACATAAATGTATAAATGTATGCAGGCTACCCTGAAACGCTGTACCATGATTTAAGTTCATTGAACTTTTTTTTATATCTCGTATAGGTCAAAGCTGTTATTTTAATGCTTTAACATCTGGTAAACCAACTAATTTATGGTTAACCAAAGAATTAGATTAAGTAGTCATTCAAATTTAAATATTACTGTAAAGCAATTTACACATTATACAAATCCCGCCATCGTAGACACAAATACATAGCTGTGTTGTGTATTGAGTCGGTTTATTTAAAATACCTCAGATTATTTATGATGAAATATTACGCTTGGTGTGTTGTTTTACTTGCTTAGGTGCATGATTCTATTTTTTTCTCGTATTTTTGGTTTGGCTCACATTCTCTAACTCCTCCTCTTGCTCCTTAGTTGGGGGGGGGGGGGGGGGGGGGGGGGGGGGGGGGGG
>JABFEA020000046.1:5110115-5133035 GCA_019775915.2 Cyphomyrus plagiostoma
CCACCTCCAACACACACACCCCCTTCAAGCATTTGATCTGTTCAGACTCTGGGAATAGATCTGACAGAGCCTTTGTATAAAATACCCTCGATGATGACAACAGGTCCCTCACGTTGAGATATAAAAGAATTTAAAAAAATCTCGTAACAAGGACAGGACTTTCAGAAAATAGTGAGGGTCGACCATGTCAATTTTCTGTACTTTGTATTATTGTATACCGTTACATAATTCAGGAAAAATATAATTTAATTGAATGTTGCATTTACTTAGATCAATATTTCAGCTCATAAGAGCAAGTCTATCCGGCTTTGAACCAATGTTTTTGTTTCGACTCACATCATTTCAGTCCTACATGCAAGTCTGCAGCTGACTCAGTCCTTAAACAGTCATATAATATCAACTTTGCAACACTAAGTAAACGTTTGGAAGCTTCGAGTTAAAAGTACAATACCGTTTGCATAACAACAAAAACAATCTCTTTTCTTGCGTAGCCCGAGGCTCGGCGCAAGCGCTTTGGAAGCTCGCTGTCACTAAAACATTTTTCTTTGCATTCGAAACTGTCACAAGTGACGTCAATCATTGAGCTCCAACCAATTACAGCGCGCGGTGATTGTTCGGCTCCACGGGCTGCAGCGCCGACCATGAATCTCTATTCAGTGTTTCAAAGCGTCCTGCTGCTGCTTCTTAACCGAATGGGATTCCACGTAGGCATCGAGATAGAATCAAAACTTTAGAGTTTTTTTTTCTTTCTTTCTTTCTTTCTTTCTTTTTTTTTTTTTTTTTACATATTTCTATTGCGATTAGAATAGATTTGTCATCACCATTATTATTTTGCCTGCTGTCAAGTTACTCTAAAATTAGGAATAATGAGTCTGGATGCTTTGGGAAGCGCGGTTATGGACTCCGCGTTTTCCAAACGGAACACAGCGCTGAGATTAGTTGACTTGGCAGGGGCTCACCACCATCACCATCATCACCACCATACCCCTCAGAGCGTGACAGGCATCCCGGGGTTCAGCAGCCATCCACACTCAATGGCTCACACGCTCCCCGGGGAGATTACTGCAGAACCCCGCCTGGGGCCGAGTCCATTCGGGCCAGAACACATGGGGCACTCCGCGGCCCTCAAAATCAGCCCAGCCCATCATTATCCTCATCACCATCACCACCACAATCATCATATGGCAGGCCACAGTGAAGTTGTCTCCAGTCAAACGGGTGCTTTTGGCCCAGTGCAGGCGGCTCCTGTCCCATACTCCATGTCTCACACGGCCCAGGCACTCTCGGCAGGTAGGGATTTCTTCATTCGAAGAGATTTGACAGCTCCAGCCATGCCGGGGCTGATCGACCAGTCTTCTGGTGCATCCTCTCACCACGGAATGTTTGTCTCAACAACAGGTAGCTATCCTGGGCACTATGGTCATCACCCCGAAGCTGGAAACCATTCCCTCTTTCCTCGACTCCATCACGAACAACCATCTAACGGAGCGCCAGGTGGCCAAACGCTGAATGGACAAATAAGGTTAGGAATACCTGGAGAAATGTATGTTAGGTCTGATCACATGAGTCAAGTGGCAGGTTCAAGGGCTGATTCGTTTGCTGCCTCGACTTTGCACGGCTACGGCAGCATTAGTTTAAACATGAATCTTAGCGCTCACCACGGACCCGGTGCCTTCTTCCGTTACATGAGGCAGCCGATCAAGCAAGAACTCATTTGTAAGTGGCTGGATCCAGAACACGCCGCGAAAAAACTTTGCTCGAAAACTTACAGCACCATGCACGAGTTGGTAACGCATGTGACAGTGGAGCACGTCGGGGGACCGGAGCAGGGAAACCATATCTGCTTTTGGGAAGAGTGTCTCCGCGAAGGAAAACCATTTAAAGCCAAGTATAAGCTAGTAAATCATATCAGAGTTCATACCGGCGAGAAACCGTTTCCGTGTCCGTTTCCTGGCTGTGGCAAAGTGTTTGCAAGATCTGAAAACCTTAAGATCCACAAAAGGACTCACACAGGTCAGTCATTATTTTCGTATTTTGGCATAACGTGTTTTACAATATGCTAAATAATTATTGTTCATAAAAGCGGGCAGGTTGCTGTACAGTACTTGCTCGATCAGCATTTATTTTGGTACAACACGAATGCAATTCTTCCTTTACAAACCTGTCTTTGATACAGAACTAGGATGTTATTAATAATTTCCGCTGCTCCAGTAATGCAATGTCCCATTTTATTTTAATAGCGCAGAACTGAATTATGATTAAAATATGTATTTGATTAACTGCAGAATACATTGTTTAATATCAGTGTTGGACTAATACGTCTCGAGGCTAATGTATCCTAGCAGTATCGCTAGTAGCTCTTTAAAATGTTTATTATAGCGAGACAAATTGTATTAAAACTGGAGAGACGGGTGTTGTGGTATTTGAACAACTGACGTCTTTGTTTATGATTCTTAAATAATTTGTTGATTGTTTATCATAACACTATAATTTATGCGGCCTAGCAGGTTTCTGTCAACTAAAACAGGTTGTGCTTTCCTCGCTTCTTTAAAAACAGTTATTCGGTTTAGTGTGCGGAAATCTTTCACGGGACTGCTGTCCTCTATAGGATTAGCATTTCCAAGCAAGACTAGTTGCTGTAAATGCTTTTCTGAACACGATTTTGTGTAATGAGTGGATGGGTCTCTAACCACGGGGGCCCAAAATTTATTCCTTTAATTAATACGGAAGATAGACCAGTCAAATTGTATATTAGCGCATGTTTATTTAATTTGCACACGTGTTTCATTTTAGCAATGGGATGTAAACACGCGCGCGCGAGCGCGCACACACACACTCACACACATACACACACACTAGACACAGAAAACGAAGGCGTTTTTTCAGGTTGTCTGTATAGATAAATATTCCTAATTTAATAATACACGAAACCATTATTCCGACGTACAGCATTATTGTCTGTTCTCTGATCCTACGGCTACGCAAACTCAACTTAAAAAACACATGTTCATGGAGACGAAAGCGTTAAAAGTGCAACACAAGGGCCCATCTGAGCGAATACAGTCAAAATACAGATGTGCATTCAGAAGGGGGCAGTTATTTAAAATAAGCGTATATTTATTTTCATATGAGTCTGCCCATTTACATTAAGTTCATTGGTGTGTATCAATATGTGGATAATAACCGCCATATATATAATAACATAGAGCTAACATCATTTGCTGCAATCCCAATAATATTAAAGAGCTGCCTCTAATAATTTGGGAAAGCTCCATAAATATCATCACACATAAATATACAAACACTTTACCATATGTATACATTTTGTTTGCTTATGCTCATGTCTTTATTTATGCAGTAAACCAGGAAAAAATACACCTTGACAAAGTTTAAAGTATTCTCACGTAGACTATGTGATACTACACTCCGTTTCTAACAAAAACAACAACGGAAAATCACAAAAATAATTATGATAGATACAGAAATATATCAGGGTTTATGTACAACATATTTACAGAGTCATAAATGACTCTATGTTTAAATTAATAATAAATTAAATGAAACTCGTATGGTGCTGGAGATACAAGACGTGAATTTACAGGTGCTAGAAGAGAGCCAGCTTTTTTTATTTTATTACTTTATCATCATTTTTTTTTCTTTTTTTTTGTCGGAGAGAAAAAATCCGCCCCTGTCTCTTGCCACATTCGCAGGCAACGCAATCTCTGTTCCTATAGATAAGGACGTCCCAAGGGTGTTCTACTTACAGCTCGCTTGTAGTACACTAATATCCCTGATAGGCTGTCTCAGCAGAACATAAGGTCATGGCGCAAATGTAATTAGACAACAGTTTTCAGTATTTTCATATTATATATTCCTCAGGTAGACCACAGTCATAAAAATAGCGACACCCATTACTGATGCTCGTATGGTTTTCAGGAAAAAAAATGACTTTTCAAAATGACTGTGTGATTGTGTTGTATGCTATTTTAGCTGTAACATAGAAATGACAATGCAGTAGACCCACGATGCAATCTTAGGCCTATGTTAATTAAACATAAGTAAATTACAATTACATTACATAAAACCTTAGACATTTAATACGATAAACAATTGCGCTTTGTTTTAAATAATTAATTAGCTGCTAGTCGCTAAGCTCAGTGCACGCCGAAATAAAAATAACTATAGGCCTAGGCCTAGTCTATATGTATATAAAATAAACTAATTCATTGACGAACGTTAAAGGAAAAACTATTCTGTTTGCTACGGCTTCTCACAGGCCTACAAAAAATCCAAATTAAATCCAGACAAAATCCACACTGGGATCGATAAATTTAAATGAAACCTTATGACGATATACGTTTTGTCATGTACCATAATACGGCATTGGACAGTGCTATATGCTGCACTCCTGTTTCCTTCACGGACTGGATTTCAACTGAGACGTTTTCTTTTGGATTTCTAAACTTTCTTCGAATTTTAAAAGTATTATTGTTGCGGGGGCTGTTCCTGTTAGCCACAACAATAGCAACAACGACACAAACAAGAACAACAACAACAACAACTATAACTACTACTACTACTACTACTACTAATAATAATAATAATAATAATAATAATAATAATAATAATAATAATAATAATCAGCGTTAGACTGAAAATGGTAACATAACATGGACCAAAAGGTCTAATTCTGTCTGGTTTTGTGTTTCTTTCCCTTTCTTTTCCTCGTAGGTGAAAAGCCTTTTAAATGCGAATTTGAAGGATGCGATCGACGATTCGCGAACAGCAGCGACCGAAAAAAGCACTCGCACGTGCACACCAGCGACAAGCCTTACAATTGCAAAGTGAGAGGCTGCGATAAGTCGTACACGCACCCGAGCTCCCTGAGAAAACATATGAAGGTGCATTGCAAGTCTCCGCCGCCAAGTTCGGGCTATGAATCCTCGACTCCCTCTCTCGTTTCCCCTGCTTCGGACTCCGGTCGAGACCCGACCTCATCCACGCACTCCGACGCTCTCTCCTCCTCCCAAGGCGCCAATCTAAGCGAGTGGTACGTTTGTCACAGCTCTGGCGCGAGCGGCACCCAGACCCCACCCAGCAGTTCTTCGCCGGAACCAGAGAACGGTTCTCCTTACAGAAACCGCGAACCAAGAGATACGTTTTGATCATTCAGATCTTCTTGAAAATATTATAAACGTTATTTAAGTATTCATGTGAAGAATGGAGAGGAATTGAGGAAAAAAAGACATTACGAGTGGACAGTGATTTTTATCTAATTTCTGAAATAATTAGTCTAATTTATAGACACATATTGGAAAACATGAGGTGATTTTGCAGATTATTTAGGCCAAATTGACCAAACAATTAGATGGACAGTAATCTCGGCATCAATGAAACACTTTTCGTAAGATTGTTGCTGAATTTAATGTAAATTATGTTTTTCTTTCAGCATTTCCATAATAATTTATTTTCATATCTGACGTGACCATTTTTGTATCATCGAACCAAAGTGTTTATTGATATGTTTGTATATTGGTACATGGTGACGTTATCATGTGTACTTGTGTATATGTTTTAAAAACACTGCCTTTGGTCGTTGGGAAGAATATTTTTTATTGTTTGTAACTGGTTTGTATATACAATAATTATAAAATTTAATAGTTTGATGGTAGACCACAATAAATTTTCTATATTCCCTCATAAACTTTCCGTGTGTCAGTCTACAGAAAATGCTTAAATTTGGTCGAATGTATATTTCTACATCTACATTTAATCGATTATTGTTGAAAAATCGACGTGGCATTTTGTGCTTTTGTAATACGTTTGTTAATTCCAATATTTTACGATGTAAAATAACAGTATTCCACCAGTCTATGAACGTGTACCAAACTGCCTTGTACTTTGTCGGCATCTTCAATAAACCTTGTTTTCTACTGTGTTCGCATTGTAAAACGCAATCCATTGAGGGAAAAAAAACATTTACAGTAAAGAATAATAGCATTTTATTATTTAGTTCTTTTATAAAATGTAGATAGCTCTAAGTCATAAAACATGCGCGCTGGTCTGATTACTTGGGAAATACGTAACAACTGTGAAGAGATATTAATAATCCATTCTTTTTCCTCTTGTAAGGCTCGCACAATGAAAATAACCCCTTTTTGACCCCATTTGGCTAGACTACTCGAGACTAACATTTTACTTCTAGAAGGCATATAGCTTGCACTTGTATGCCGTTAACGCTTCTTTCAGCTGTCATTCTGCGGCTTCCCCACACAGCATAAACCCGGCCGCAAAGAAAAGTGCTTTAGAAGTGACCTGCATCGGCCAGGCTTAAAGACGTAACATTACTTCGAAAGTGTTCTTTCTACTTCAAAGACCTTTGGCAACAGTGCATTTTAAGGTAATGGATATTTGTTTTGGTATGTGATGTATGATGTTCAATTAATTTTGCGTGTTGCTCGCGCAGAGACGTGTATAACAACGTTACAATAAATTTCATTCTTAAATGCCCCGTTTTCTTCTTATAGAATACCCCATTTATTCTCAAGGTAATCTGCAGAGACAGATGAAAAGAATATTCTCATCCAGACTTCAAAGATCTTTTTTCTTTTTTTTCCCCACAAAGAAGCGTTTCTTCGCAACGGTGAGTCTTCATGGTGAGTTAGTATTTCTATGGCAATGGGCAAGTCAAACTCAAGAGACATGGGACTGAGTCTAGACACAGAGGAACGAGGGCAAAGTAAAGGAATATTAACGGCCCGTGGGGTAGCTTTTGCAGATATATATTTATGTATCAGCCAGACTCCGGGCTTTTCAATTAATATCCAGTAAACAACGACAGCAACAACAAAGGGAACGTCATGCAAATACCGTCGCGTCGTTCCATGCGGCGCTGATACAATGTCGTCATAGAAAAAAAAGTTCAATGAATTCAAGTGCCTTTAACTTTTGATTTGCTTTCTGTCAAGCTTCGATGAAGCATTTTTTGTGGACGGATACTTTCTGCATTTATATATATTTAGTTGCATATTATATTAAGGAGAATTATTATTATTAGCATTATTATTGTTGTTGTTATTGTTATTATTATGAATAATAACAATACAGATTTTGGGGATATAGGGTAGCAGAATTTTTATTTATTTATTTTTTTTTTACTTTGTTTTAACATAAATGTACGTAGGCTTATATCAATGTACGATTATTTTAAAATGGACTCGCATGCGTGATTGGATGTGAAACTATTGTACTTCGAATGTAATTAGAATTTTCACATTTTTTGCTCATCTGTGTATACATGTATAACTAATTCAGCTGTGCGTTAGGCTAATTTTGTACCATCGCGCCGTTTCCACTTTGAAATCGGCAACACATTTGAAATGATAGCGCATGCATACATGGAACCGATCTCTGATGGATATTGACTAATCACATAAGTTTTGAGTTATTTTTTAGTAATTGTCTTGTTGTTTGTTTTATCTAAGTACCCTAATGAATAGGAGCAGAATAAACACTGGCAAAAATAACCAGACCGTTCATTTCTCTGTAGTACCAACACTTGTGGGTTAATAAAAAAGGACGATTCGGTCTGAATTGAAGCGAGTAGTCTTTGAAGTGGGAGTTATTATCTCAGAAATTCTTGCCTGTCGTCTGAACAACGCTGATGGCACGGAAAGAGTTCTTTGTCATCGTTTGTTCCCCTCTGCTGTTGAGACGGCTCCCCCTTTTATTCTGCACCGTATTAACTGAATAGACGGGAAAAAGTAATGCAACTATTTTGTAATGAGTTGCAAAATATATTATACGGAATACGTTACACATCAGAGAGGTGTATTACAAACTTAGGTTATGCAAATTGCATCGCAATTACAGTACGTTCAAATGTACACATCTGGCGTCATGACCGGTGGAAGAAGCTTAGATTATATATATATTTTTTCCTGTAGTACTACACTTGGTAGAAGCAGGTCTGGTTTCATACGTATCTCTAATTCTGATAATTAGTCCGTAATGCGTCATGCGTCTGTATTTCTGATGTGGTTAGACCTATAATGTGCATATTAGCTTATCTTTTGCGCAAGATGAGGACATCCTTGTTCATAACAGTCAGGAAAAAAGGTCGTTTGGACTTCATGGTGAGAGACGTGTGGCCATCATTAATGGTCTTTTTATTGACACAAGCCTTTCTTTTTCACCTTCGACAAAAGCTGTTTGACCAGACCCACACCCTGATGTCTGTTATCATCTGCCACATTCTTGCCTGGTAGTTTATAAGACGTTAATTAAAATATTTTCATCCAAGAAACACTTAGATGTAATGTATGGGCACGAAAAAATACTTCATGGGGGAGTAAATAGGGTGAGCTTATGTACTAGATATAAATACCGAAAGTAAGCCTCTATTCGATTAAATATTTTTTATGTTAAATTATATCAATTATTAAATGAACAATCAATATAATAGGCCTCACAATTAACAGATAAATTATTGTGCATACTAATTACTGCTACACTTTAGATTCATCATATGGAAAAAGGTGATGCGTTCTTACAATGACGCGAAATGACATACATATACTATGTTTATATGGAAATATTATCATGGCATTTTAATTGGCCGTTGTTGCTTGCATCACAGCAAACTTTTTTCCCCTCATTGGAGAATTTCAGCAGTTATAGAATATTCGCAGATATGGTTGCGATTTTGGCGGCTGCCTAAAGCCAGTGGCACTGAAACTGTTCTCGCTGCTGTCAGACATGCGCCTCTCAATAATACAGCACCAGGGGGATTTGTCCACGACCATCGAATAGATTTTGTTTTTTCTGCAATCGCGATAAATCTTATGCTTAATGAAGAACTGCTGATTAGTTCAGGGCGAAGATTGAATACAAGATCTTAATCACGCACAACGTAAATAAAACGTATATTAATTATTTATTTGCAAGATATACTCTTTACGTTCTAAATATTAATTACCACAGTGCTATTCCAGTATTTTAGCATAAATCTGTAGGCCTACTTCCTAGCAGCATAACGGGACTTTTCAGAGTAGTAACAGAACATTAAGACTTACTTGAAGTGTGAAATATCATTATATTGTAAAATAATAGAAGCGATAATCCTACTTCCGGACACTGTCCTGCTTTATTTAACAAAGCCTTTTAAATAGGGGATTAGCGGATCCCAAGAAAAGCTTTTCTGTTCTCTATTCAGTCGTTTCCTTATGTTATAATTGCAAGACACATCGTTTGTTCAAATACTATGCGAAACTTAAGCGGACAGGTGCAGGATAATGCAAGGGATGGACATAAAAACATATATCGAATATTAGAAAATGAAAATAATTTTCTCGAATGAAGAAGTGGTGGAATACGTCGATTAATTTTTAAGGTATCACATACGGTTGTCCGTGCGTAGTTTTTTTAAAGAACTGGCAAACATTTCAAATATTTGCGTACGTTATACAAATCTCTTATTTGCCCAATGAGAATATTTTCCTAATAATTAATACAATTGTAGACATTAGTGTGAAAAGACATGCCGAACATGCTAAGGTTTAATAATAAATATGTCATCAATCTAAAAAGAGCAGATTTTACAACAAACAAATTATACATTGAATATGAAAAAATATGAACTTATTAGTAATTAAATAAGTTTAATTATTTTAAATGTATTTAAGTTGTAAATGTTTCTGATAATTTTGATATATTATAATAACTTTTTCAATTAAACCAAGCCATCGACATATGAGTACGAAGGAAATCTAAATATCTTATCAATGCCCTAAGTCATTGTAAATAACTGAAGAACAGTTCGCCAGAAATAGCAGTATTTTCCAGCCATATGATGTGGCGGATTGTGAAGGTAGCGTGTGATTCGGCAATTAAACATCTCTGCAGAGGCCTCCGCGACATGCAGAAAAGTGACACGTGAATCACCTGCGTGCTGCTGAAACGTCACGAAGGCCGCCAGGAAAGGTCATTCGCCAAAGTCCGGCATTCCATCTACCAAAGAAAATGCGCAACATTATTATATAATTGCCAGACGTAGCAAAAATGACCGGCACACCAAGGTACTTATATATGCATGTGTGTTCACTCTTGAACACACATGCATTTATTTGTACACACGTTTTTGTAAAATCGTCGAATTATTATATATTTCTATTCTGACTTTAACTGCGTTAATGTCATATGCAGACATGTAAAGCTGATCGCTGTCTGACAGAAGATCAAATTACCGTTATTACTTTTCGACGACTATCTGAGTTGCTGTCCATAAAGTGAAGCAGTTCTGTGATTTGGATTGAGAATAACATTTTATCTCACCTAATCAATATGATTCTCTGTGTTGTTATTTAATAAGCAGGAGACCAGCGAGTTATGCTTTCATTAGCATCTGAGCACGCTCGGAGCTTCCCGTGTCTGCGCGGGCTCTGGCGGCTGTTTAACAGCGGGGTCCTGTCAAGCGTAAGGATTTCGGGAAGAGAAGAAAGTTACCCCGTGCACCATCAAAGCGAACGGGCGAACTCTAGTCTGCCGAAGCCACTTTCCAGTAAAGTGAGGGGCATGCAAAAGAACACCGAATGACATCAAATACCACACAATACTCACCCAAAAGCGAGTGCAAATAATGCGATTTTGAGTGCAAACAATGGTGATGACAATCAGCCAATCATCTTTTCCACCATGTTAATGAATTTATCAATAAAGGACAAGTCATTACATCAGCAGATTTTGAGTGTCCCAGGATATCTCGATACCCAGATATCTTAATTAAATAAGTAACTTGTAGCATCAAATTGCCCGAGCCATCTCATTTGCAGTCATATAAACTTATTAATTCCACGTTCATAGAACATCTGGGATGATCGCGCCAATTTGCTGATCAACGTCAACGTAAGAACAGTCAAAGACACAAGGCGCAGGTCCTCTATGGCCAATCCTTTAATTCGATTATAATTTATAACAGTGTTCTGTTTATGTGTATTTTGATGTTCTTGCTTAGAACCTATTGACTTTTCAGAGGTAGGACGTCGCTCAACTTAATTATTTTGCTTTCATGGATGAACGGGCTTTCTGAAAAAAAAAATAAACAAAAAAGCTTGAGTTATTTAGGGTGAACAGTAATGTCGAACAGCCCTCACATAATGTGCCAAAATGTGCAGACTACTTCGCACCTGCACTTTGAATGGGAATCCCATTTCAATGGAAGACACGCTTGTTGGTCTTCAGTCTCAAAGAAGTTGTATGGTTAAGTCAAGCGCCCAGTACTTATTTTCGTCCCCTTCTTTGATCCTCGGTTTTCCTTCGCTAATTTGTTCCTATGGTCTGTAACAAGCACTGTCAATTTAATATTGAGATATGAAGGCCAAAGAGAGAACCAAGATTTACTCAGTTCCTCAATAGCATGCTGCAGGAACTGCATGCACACTCGAAAGAAAAACAAATCATTGCGAAAGACTTCTTTAAATACAATGTATTCATTCAGATGTGTCTTTGCATTATACGCAGGACATCAGGACTGGTTTTCCAATTATAAATATAATATAAACTAATTTGAAAATTGTCACTGATTTCTCATGCCTTTTAATGGATATAAAACGATAAAGATAGATATTTATCACATTGGTGCAAGGCAGGTACCACAAAAACATTAATAAATGTGAATTAAATATTGTAACAGTCACTGGCTCGAAGTCAAGAGGCAAACTTAAGATAAAATATTATAGTGACATACGTTCAGTGACAATTTAGAGTAGTGAAGCTTATTCTAAAAAAATATCTTTACAACTGAATACAAAAGCTTTCTCATACTTATATGGGAGAGTCATATATCATCGAGAACAAATGATTATGAATTGGTAAACGTGCCCCTGGGCGGTTGGCTGAGCGACATTATTTGTCATCTTTCCTGTTCATCTTTCTCACGCTCTCTTTATAGTCATATTATGGTTGCTTTATTATGTTTTTTTAAGTCTAAAGTAAGAATACACTCGTGAACAAATTCACAAATAGGCTACAGGCTAGAAAACTGCGCCAATCAGTAAACTAAAGCAACCGCAACAATAAACGTTTCTGTTGGGATTTTGTCGCAATTTACAATGCCCGTGACGTAATAATTTGACGGTGCTATAAAGTAGGCCCATGGTCATAAACGGCTCCAGTTTCATAGTTCACTCGTGATACATGTTCTCCAGCCAATTGCCACACATGCTAAAGACCTTAAACGGCTAAAGCAAATAAAATGAATGCAAATTAATTATGCGTATACATTTTTATGTGCCTGCGCGTGAGTTTACAGGCGTTAATGCGGGGCCAAGCAAGCAATTTCAGAAACGTGGCCATCTTATATATGTATATATTTCCATACTATCTGATAGTACAGGTGAAATATCCTTCCATACTCAACCTGAGTATGTTTTTATGCGGTATATATTCAAGTAAGAAAGCATGCCAAAAGTTTAAAGAGGCTGTTCTCCCTCAGATAGCCAAAGGAGTCGCTTAAAACAATTACGCCGAATACTGCCACCCTTCTATGGGGAATATAACCATCAAGCTAGAACTAAACATGTGGATTTAAATTCTTAGCCATTATCATTCTTTATTCTACCAAGAAGGGCTCTGCCACTCTGTGGCAACCACATTTTCAGGACATATCATTTTCTTGAAAGAGTGGTATATTTTATCGAAGAACGAAAACAACAACATTTTGATTTATTATTCTAATTTCTTTATTTATTGCAGGAAACTACGTATATCATTTTACCATACACTGCACCACGTAACACATCAAAAAATCTGCAGAAAACTAAAAGTACGGACCATATATACCCGGCAATTGATTCACTTTCTTATTTCTTTTGAATATTTAGATAGAACACGAGTCATAAAAGTAATCCTCAAACGCTACAGTTTTCACTATACATCATTCGAAGACATAAAATGTTTTAAAATGCAAATTTATACCCTATAAAACGTTTTAAACCATTGGTTTGTATGCACTATTTCACATGCCTGTCGCAAAATGCATTGTGCGAAGTCAAGGCGCAGTTTGATGAGGAAAAAAAATCCGCGTGCTCAGTGTAGCAGCGACAAAGACTTTGGGTCATTTCTTCATCTCCCGCAGAAAAGACATTACGACTTTCATATTTATATTACTTTCTAATATTTGACAAACAATCGTAAATTTTAAATTAATGAAATGTTCGGCGGTCCTTAAAGATCATGCTAATGAACCCATTTGCTTTTTTATCTTCATGAAGTTTAATGCCACTCACTGTCCACGCGCTATTAAACTTTATTAGATTCATCCCCGCTTTCCCTTGTCTGCCACAAGCACGAGATCACCTGCCACAGGTAAATTCCTGAATAAATGACCCGATGTTTCCTTCAAAAGGACTTCATTTTTCATTTTAGTGGGAAGGCATTGGAAAGATTAATAATCAATCTGTAGTCTTCACTATGTACAATTTTTTTAACTTTGAAAAAGGTGTAAAGGTGAGGAATTTTAACCCTTGACGTGGGCGTCCAAACACCTTTTAGGCAGGTTTCTACAGTCCATCTAGAACTCCATTCGTGTTATAGGAGACGGCATCAAGTATCAAAATAAGTCGCAGGGGATTATGGGAAATGCACTGATCTCTTGTCCGCTTTGGATTGTTGAGGTTGGGCTCGGAAAAGGTCAAAAGCCACCTGCTTGCTATTTGGAACCAAGCGTGAGGGGAGCGAGTTATGTCCGCCACTCCCAAAAAGCACCGGGAAACTGGAGTTCATTTCCGCCAGCGTTGTCTTAATCTTCTTATGTAAAGGAAGGGAAACTGAGCGACGTCGAATGATGACTGGGACAGCACTACTATTTTATGTCTATATGTAAAATAGTCATGTTCTCGACATGTGCAGTGTCATATGCAAATGTGACATAATCGAATGAAACAGCTGGTTTCTTTGATTTCATTGTAAAACATTCTAATGTGACAATATTGAAACAAACGAATGAAGACATGGTCGCTTGGTGGGCTTTATTCAAATTAAGTTATGACCTGTTACACCATATATATGTTATTGTATCTCCTTCTTAAGTTGTATGCACTAAAAATTATTATATGATTTATGACATTTTTAAGGCTTTGCCCCCCTTTTTGTGAAATTGTCTATATTCTCTTTATGGGGATGAATAGTAACACCTTGTTTCAATTAAACCGACGTAAAGCTCCTTGTTCTGTCTTTAATTACACATTTCTAGTCAATCTCCACACTGTATTTCGGAGTGACAAACGAATCATGAGTATTCAGTGAAGCCTACGTGTATTGTATAAAGAATCCCAAATATAAAGAAATTAAGCCTTCCATAGAGAAACTTGGACGATGTTGTAAAGAGACTAACGTGAGACTAAATTGATTTCCCAGTAAAAGTAAATATTCATCGTATATATTATTACAAAATTCAAAAGTATGTATTACTGACTGAGCAATATAGGTAAGAGGCATTTTTAAAATAAACACATATGGAATGTTATGACAAGTAAGGCTGCGTGAAATGTATCACCGCAAACCCAAGGCCGGACCCCGTTGCGCTTTGATTGAATTGCTCCAGTCTGCTGCCTTGTGGTAAATAGGTTAGTAAAATGTAATTGACACAGTATGCAAACTAAGAAATGCTCTTGTTTATGCAAAACAGGCGTGCTACAAGCTTAGCAGATTATAATATTTTCACGTTTTAAAAACAATAGTATATCGTGAAATTTCCTCCAGTTTAGAGAGCTTTGGTAATTTGTATTATCGATTTAACATAAGCTGTCACTCATGCCGTTCACACACTTAAAATGTTCTCTGACTTATCTCCCTTGTTCTGGAGTTAATTCATCATAACCAAATATTCCACACGATCCCTTTTTTCTTTTCATAAAGGGAGGCATCAATAATAAGTCGACCACTGTGATATTCTTTATGCTTTGTCTATTTTTCATAGCACCGCGGATAGACTTACGTACCGAGCATGAAAATCTACAGACGAAGGCGGGAAAAAAGAGACGGGAGATATTGTTTTCCACCTGCTTTAGTTCCAAGATGAATATTTGCTATCACTTGACACTTGTATATTTACTAATAATCAATCTTCAAAAAGGTATTAAACGTGCTAATGTGAAAGGGGAGTTGCCAACTCGGTTTGTTTTCAATATCGTTAGCCAATGTAGCTCGTTAATTTAACCACCAATAGGTAAAGACAGACATAATATCTGCGCGCGCCCATGGTATACAGTGTTGTATGCAATCAGGTTGTTTGCAGGAACAAATGAACCAAAACGCGTGAGAATCTGGTCTTGGATGCTAATAAACTCTTTTTTTCATATTGGAAAACTCAATACCAAACATAATCAACTGCATCCTCAAAAATCAATTATTTCCCCGACCCAGCCAGGGTCCAGGGTTACAAGCTGAGAAAGGCCTATTTTTTGCGCTAGTGAGGGAGGAAACTGTACTACCTGTCATTCATTAGGGCAACAAAAACTCAATACAACGAGCAGGAAGCTGGATTAAACCCTCTCATCACACCTGCCGTGCAATTAACGTGGCTTGTTCGTCTAACCCCCTCACTATTTTGAATGGAACTTATCTGGAAGATAAAGTACTCAATAAAGACGACAGTCCCTTCAGCTATGAGCGTTCATGCATTCTTTGGGTTGGGCTGTTATCAAGCTGTTACTGTAGGTTTTATTGGAGTCAAGATGTAAAAATAAATTACATGCCTGTTCAAATAGTTTAAATTTTCATTAAATATCATAGGGGATCTCTCAAGTGCCTTGCAGCGGTTATAATATTACAGGATATTTAAATATTCCTATATCGAAAATATTCTGCTGAAGGGGATTCCACGGGAAGTAAAGCGATGGGCATGCCAAATGATCATTTATCCGACTTTCGTCCATGGCACTTCGTAGCCCGTTTTATTGTTTTTTTTTTTTTTTTCACAGCCGCTTTTCCCTCTCGGGAGAAGCAACAGTCTGTGTTCTGGTGAAATACTCAGACATCATGGTGACCGATAATGGAGTTCTGCCCCGACGGCTCGGTAGGTGAATCAACACACTCTTGGACTGAAAAGAACTTGACCTTTTGCCTTTATGTTTTCCACAGTGTTTGTCTAAAGCACAATCGCCTTTCATAGGAGACATGCACGACTGTGACACTTCCCATTCAACAGTGGGATGTTCACAGTCACACATATTGCGATGGTTTTGAATAGCTTATAGGTGTTTGTAAATGTTTATGTGGCGCGGCTCTGCTTTCACCCAGGACCGAGGCGGGTTGCCCCTCACGAGCAGCATACAACCAACGTGTATAAGGCTCCATCGCGCTGTCAATTTATCTGCAATTGTTACCGGTCAGACGTGATGGCAATACTATGGAGCTAAATAATGAGATTAGGGCTTTATTATTTAGATCAAGCAGTCGATTCCGTCCGGGCTTCTGCCGGCTTTTAGCCATAGTAATAACTTGACAAGAAGTTTTTGCAGCGCTTTGAAAGTTCAAATATTTAAGTAATTAAACACGCTAGCTCTGGTCATTACAGTAGTCATTCGCTCCCCGACTTCCAGCATTGCAAATCGGATAATTGTCTTCGACTTTTTATAGAAGTCACGTGATTATGAATGAGATTCTTTAAAGATTCATTCAGACATAAATATCCCGTTTTAAAAATAAACCGAAACGGATATACCGACTATTCAACAACTAATGCATGCAAAAATGATTGCTTGAAACGATTTTATGAAATGAAATTAAATGATCAAATAACTACAGTTATCTCCATTTCCATTTCCCCCGTAAAATAACAACTGCAGTAGGCTACGCATGCATGTAACGTTTCACTAACCACTGGGGGCTACTAATGTTTTTGGAAATGCAATAATGTTCCAATTATATCTCATTTTAAAGTTTAGTACAACTTTTTACTTTCAGTAAGAAAGAACCCACATGGAAAAATGTCATAGGATGCTTTAATGTAATGTTAAACAGATCTGTAGAAGACTTATAGAATGAGTCATATTTATATATATATTTTCATTTCATTAAATGATTCAGTTTGAGGTAGAATATAAACAAAAGTACAACCAATACTGAAATACATGAATATTCGGCAATAAATGAATAATCTAAGATAATGCATTTCATAACAGCAAAACAGGAATGTTTAATTCCAAATAAAAAAAAACTAGTAATAACTCCTTTAATTATAACCCACTTGTTGACTTGTTAGTTTTATAACATTTTTAAACCATTACTTTTGAGAATATTTTGCAACATCCGCCGTAGATTCAACTTCGTACTTGTGTTGAAACTTTCACATGAGGAATTTATATGAAAAACTACAAAACAATCATTTACATATAAAAACCGACAGTTCGGCGAGTTGGCTGTAGAAGTATTTTATAATTTCATGTCACAATGTATCCAAAGATGTGATTTTCTTTTCTATATAGTACAGCAAATTGCAATTTAAATATAATTACTGTTAAATTTAAGACAGAATTTGCAACTCATATGAAGCAGGGTAACACGGTCAGCAAATTAACTGAACTGGTCCCTTTGTCAAAATGAAATCATATCTCAAAGAGAAAGGCAATGTAAGTGAGAAATAACAAACTATCGCTTAAACTGACCAAACGATGGACAGCTGTTAGGAAGCATAAAGGAAGGCGTCTTGGCTTGGTTATGAATTACAGCAGCACTTACGGAAAAGAGCAAGTGGATTTTCCACTTTGACATGGTACATAAACGATGAATTAATTTAAGGCAACATAGGTGTCGTTAAGATGTTTAAACTCTTTTTCATTTTTACAATGCCCATTCTTCAATGTAGCACCGACGATTTAAACTTTCTGTGCCAAAACGGGGATTCAGACTAAAAGTATATGGAATATTTATTAAATTACTCAGCTGTTTCGTTGATAAATTGTTCAGTATTGGGCTAAGGTTTGAATGCTAGTCAGCTGGAAGTTCCGTGTGTATGTGTGTGAGGTGCGGACTGGGGTCAGTGGTGGTGGGGGGTCTCACAGTACGTCGGAGATTGCGCCAATAATTCAGATTGCGCAGGGCTGAAAAAGTCATTGCAGATGCCTTATATGAGGCACTAAACTGTATTAAATATTCAGTTTATGAATCTATTGCTACTATGACTTGATGTGGTATTTCGAAGCAAATTAACAAGGCAGCAGTATAAAATGATATTATTTTACTAGACTTTCCTTAATGATTTTCAATTCCAGGATGCCATTACGACAAATGAACTCGCTGTTTTCTTATAAAATGATCTCCGTGAGTCTCGAGCTTTTTCGAATGAATAATTATTATTAGTCATCGTGACTTCCAGTAGGTCGGTATGGCGGGGAAAATACTATTTAAACCAATCGCGTCGTGTTCCTTTAACTTTTTTAAAACCCAGTTTAGTTCAGTCATAACTGTGTGTGTGTGTGTGTGTGTGTGTGTGTGTGAGAGAGAGAGAGAGAGAGAGAGAGAGAGATGTACGTTTTAACTCCTTAAAATCTTTGTCTTTGGGATTTACGCCATACAGTAAAATCCCACAGCGAAATAACCTTCTGCTTTAATGAAACGTTTATAGACAGCTGAAATGACCAAAGCGAAGACAGCAACAAAATAAACATTTTTTAAATATAAAAGAGGTGTTCTGAAAACAGGACAAAACTAAATAAAATACGAAATCCGACTATGAATGCCAGCATTGTCCCCGCTTTTTATATTTTAAATCACCATATCACGACCCCTACGAAGAAGAAAACATCAATATCCAAAACGAAATGACATGTTTCTATGGAAAAACCAGGAATCTGAGAGCATAACAGACTGGTGTAAAAATTCAAAAGATCAAAGGCTTCGCTCTTGGGAGTGTAGATGCTCCTGTGAATCAAAGATGGACAATGCAGACCAGTCTAGTTCTTCTTGAGATCTTGTATTCGACCCCCCAGACCCGTTTCTTAAGCAGGCGATAATGGGCGTTTAGAATAGTCACAACCTGTCACTTCGACCTCCATCTTCCACATGGGTAATATGGTTTTGTTGAATGAATTTAGTTTAAAAAGCGGGAAAAAAGCAAAACCAGTGGACCCATCACAGGCATAACGGTCCGCGTGACGGCCATGCCTGCGACAATGACTTGTTTGAAGTCTCATTGAAATACAAACAGCGAGGCTTTATTTAAATTAATACACATACATGCGTTTTCAGGAGAATAATTTCATTTCCATCAGTTTAATGAGCGTGCGTTCATCCGCTTTCCTTCTTTGTTACTTTAGAACGCCGCAGATTAAAAAGGAGAACCGTCAGACAATGATTAACTGGCAGAATCGGACCACACGTGTGGCTTTTTTTGCTAGTACTAAATTTAACTAATTGTAAATCATTATTTAAAATCTAGCCCCATTTACCACTGGACTTGAAGTGTCGGAAATCGACAAAAGATCGTGTTTTATTTTGAACGCTAATTGAGGTGCCTTGATAAGTATGCGTCGGAGGCACAAACGCCGTACGCGGCGCTAAGTAAACAGAGCAGATAGTAGAGTAAACCTTTTGTGGGCGCCTTAGCAGCTGCCCGGCCTCTCTATTGTAGTGAATTAGACTGGCCGCAACCTTCCCGTAGCCCCCTCGCCAATCCAATGCACAAAAACAGATCGGGACGTTCTGCATGCGTGCGCAACACCGTGGGCCCGGCCTACCCCTTTTGATTTCCGTCATTGAAGGCAGAGCGCTGTGGGCATTTTTTCCCTTGGCAGTGACAATGCTGCTTTGTAATGCATTGGAAGTGGAAAAAAAGAAAGAATTAAGTTTATATAAAAAAAATCCTATAAGGATATGGACTACCACGAGAACAATAATAGAGGAAGTAAGTCAGATAAAAGTGAAAGGAAGTCATCTTTTAATAGCTACATTTTGTTTGCAAATTAGCATTTGGGAGAAAAAATCAAGAAAAAAAATGTAATGTTTTGCATAGGAAAATATATGCATGAAATCTAGGAACTTTTTATGAAATCAAATTCCATGTGTTATGGCTTTATAATATTTGCAGAAAATGAAGTAATGATCAGCATCTAAATATGTTTTAAATAGTAAAATGGCTAAACAGAAAGCTAACACAGATCGCTGCTGTAATGAAACTGCCATTTGCTGCAGTTACAACATTACAGAAATCATAATATAGCTATTATAGAAATTCTTAGGGTGTTGGGTTGTCAGGATTGGGTTTTCTGTTCAGTATGAATTGTTTAACCTGCTGTTATCCACCAAAAAAAAGTTTATTTTCCAGAAGACTAGATTAACAGTTGCTGTGTCAATGTCTTCACCTTCCATATGCATGTAATGTTACACTCTCTCAGCACGGGGCAGAGGGATGGGGGTGGGGGGGGCATGCTGTTACCCAAATATTCAAAAGAGAGGTGCTCCATCATTGACTGGGCTCAGGATGTGAGGCGACGTTTCATTGAGCTTTGATATGTCTCGTTTGTGTCGTATCATCCTAATTAAATGATGTCATTTTTTCTGGAGACTCATCTCAGTTCTGAATAAGATTCAAACCAGATTCAATCCAGATTCAATGCATGTTGGGTGCTTCTGTTTGGTAGTGTATGAATGTCCACTCATATGATATAGTCCCATACAGGCTACAGAACAAACATAACCCTGTAAAGAGTCGTCCGTCTGGAAGACTTCAGACGCACATGGTGGGGTCTTCAAAGGCCTGCCACCATCCTGAAGATCACGATGCAGGTGTGACACACATTAGACACTGAGGTACTCCTCAGTGACGGGGAGTCAGCATTACCATACTTCTGTTCTACATGTCCCAAGCATAAAAGGAGATCCCACACTACTGACAATTAAAGCAGCGGTGAAACAAGTGAGAAAAACCATATGCTTCCATTTTGTGTGTTGACTTATACAAGGCGTGGTGTCAAGCTTGACAAATCAGGGCCCTCACAGAGGGCATAAAATTTGGCTCAATTTTATTAAGTGGAGATCTGCTTATGAACTGAATTATACAGAAGAGGCTGAAGCGCTGGCAGCATTTGAAATGAATGATGGTTTAAAAAAAAAAAAACATTTTATTTGAAGGCAAATGCTACTTATGATAAAAGTTTAATCACATCGACCGCGCACCATTGTGACGCTGTGCTGTGACATTTAGAGAGGAAGTTTCATTATCCATTGTCAATAATGAGACCTTTGTGATGTTACATTTACCCAACCAGGACAGTTAAATATATAAAAACCAGTCAAATAATGTCTCAGTAACGAGAAATATAACAGAATCAACAGGCATCTTTTTTCCACTGTTGACTAAAGAAATTTAAGGGAGATTAATCTCACAAATAATGCTGTCCACTGAAGTGATCCTACAGACCAAGTCCGCAGTACCTAATAAGTGAAATTTGCAAACATTTTTCTATAGTGATAGTTATAATTATACAGTTACAGAAATTGCCTAAATATTGATTCTTATGAATGAGCTGATCGCCAGTCCTATGCAATTGCATTAAATTTTGTCATTTTTGCTGTGCTAGATTTGTGCAGTTACATTGGGAACGGGCTGCAGTTTAGGGCCAGTCTGGACCACAGAGCCGGTCTGTCACACCCTGAACCCCATGTCCTCTCCCACCCGAGGAGCGGGTCACCACGAGAGGCCGCACCGTGGCATCCGCTGCCCTCTCGCTGGACATGTGGAAGTAAACAATCCCTCACCGTTCATCTAAGGCATCCGCTTCTATGTGGCGCAAACATGTGTTACGCAAAAGCGACTTCAAAGGTCAGTCAGCGAGGCTTTGAACACATCAAAGGGGAAAGTGGGACCTCAGCTTCAGTTTTATGGCAGGTGTATGCGGGGGTCTGCGGCCACCCCGGGGTGGTCAGAGATTGCAGTGGCCAGCCCAGGCCGTCCAAAATCTCTTTATGTGGCACAGGAGCATCAGGAGGCCGAGGTCTGAAAGGCTTTTAGGGGCGGTTTGACATGGCAGACGTCACATCAAGAGTCTCCGGTTTCAGGGATGAAAAAACAGAGGAGAGGAGCAGACACAGATGGACACTGTGGGACAGACCCTCTTGAAGGACCGTGTGCACCTAGAGCCACCCGTGGTCACGAGACCAAACCGGCAGATCGGTCTGCACATCGCTGACCCTCGTGTTCTCTGCTTTTGCTGATTTGACATGCCGGGGTCCCAAGATGAAATGAAACGACGCCCCATTTGCACAAGTGCGAGTATAGCTGCATCAGAATGCTTCATTTGACGTATCCCATCATGCGCTCCTTTGGCACATGCAGTTGAGAGGAAGCTTGGCGTCTGAGGGATGGGTCAAGCCATTTATCTGGCAGCCCTGTTGTGTTTTGGGGTGAAGATTAAGAGCCCTTGCTCCAGGATGGAGAGGACATTGCAGCATAAGTGATTGTAAACAAACTAACAAAAAGGCCGGTCTGTAGTATTCCTTGAAGAGCTCGGTACATATTACAGAAAAACCCAGTTAACAGAAAGAAGATGTGTATTTACACCTCAGAGTTGGTGGTAAACCTAGTTCTCTGATTCTCTCATTTCTGTAACATTGGCTAATTCTTTTCAATTTACTTGAGCTTTAGCTAATGTTAGTTAACGTTTTTATTTATTAAAAAGAAAAAAAGAACAACTGATCTTCCACTTCAAAGCCTAATTTGTGCAGGTGTTTAATTGGCCGTTTTTGGTTATTTACATAGAGACGCATCATTACGTTTATCTGTTGCATAGCGTTTCACGCGCCGCATATGGACGCAAATGTCTTCCCTGTAAATAAAGTGTTGCTTTGTTGGCTTTGGGGGGGGGGGGGGGGGGGGGGGGGGGGGGGGGGGGGGGGGGGGGGGGGGGGGGGGGGGGGGGGGGGGGG
>JABFEA020000046.1:5139080-5150747 GCA_019775915.2 Cyphomyrus plagiostoma
CGCCCCCCCCAGCCGCGGCCGGGCTCCCCCCCCCCGCCCCCGGCCCCCCCCCCCCCCCCCCCCCACAAAAAAACCCCCACAAGATCGGCTTACACCTTTTGACAATAAAATGAGATGACTGGGAATTTTATTTGGTTTGACATGCAGACCAGGACAAAATGACACTTTTATGAATCATTGCAGCGTAAAGGAATTTCTACCAACTTTCTAGTATAATCTAAAAACTAGTATGTTTGTTTTCAGTGTCATACAGTGCAAACAGGTCTTGGTGTCAGGATTTGATATTTCTTGATATTAAACTTTGGTATAAAATATGCAGAAGAATTAAAGTGATAATGATTGGTGTTTGTGTAAATTGCCCTTTTATGAACACTTTGGGGGGAAAATCTATTAATTCTAACAATGGCTGTTGATATTAAATGCCTAAAGTCATTGATTCTATAAGTGATCTCATTCAAACAAATATACTAATTAATTTTACTTTGCCTTCATCTTTTATGTTTAATCTAACTGGATTTAATTTAGAGATTTTTACAATCCTACTTTAGTGATCTTCTTTATTCATTTGATATAAGTGCAAATGTAAATCTGCAGACACTGAACAGTGCAGATGCCAATGCTGTAAGGTGACTTGGTGCTGAGGGAAACATTGTGCCCCAAATCCTTCTTTAGATAAAGTGCACGTTTCCCTGAACACTGGGGAAAGTGGAACACGAATCAGTAACGTGCATGGCAGGCCTGCTGTGCTTGGCAAGATGGCATTCAGCACGCAGTTATATCTCTGCGTGGACGTCACTCATAGGACACGATGTTATAATGCCAAGTTAACCAGGTCAACGGGCAAGAATTTTAAGAAACATCAGCTATTTGATTGTTACGGATATTTTCTTTTCTTGAACGTAGGCAGTGCATGCATTTTGGTTTAAAAAACTGAGATTGAGAAACGCCACATTTAAACAACAAAGCACTTATAAAAAGTGATGTGTATTGCTTTTCTGTAATATTTTTGTTTACGATTTTAAAATGGAATTTAATAACTATGCACATATTACCGTTATTTACACTAAACGATTCGCAAATTATATATAATTACATTAATAAAACATTTCTAATATATGTTCTGTTCGGCGTTGATCTACAATAATCTTGCGTGCTTGCTGGTTTCCCTGAAGCTTTTCAGTAATGCCACTGATAATTAATAGCACTCAGACGTCCAGGTAAGGAAGGGGTCAGGCGTGGCTGATATTTAGTAAGCAGTCCAGAAGTCCAGAGGATGCTGCTCCCGATGAAGAAGCACGTTACGGTTTAATTGGCTTCTGACACTCAGCGAAACTACACGGCGCGCGGCTCCAGCGCAGGAACGTTGGCACCTCCGTCGTCACCGACTCACATCAGCGTTAACACTTTCTTTCGGCGCATCAATATTTAGACTACATGTCAAAGCCTGCAAATGAGATAAAAGAATAATGAGAAACTTCCATTCAGAAAGTTCCACGCGCAAATACGACCAACTTGACACATTTGTCCCGGATTAATAATAAAAGGGCCATTGGCGTTTACTTGATTTTTGATTTTTTTTTCGTAGTAGTAACATGTTTTTGTTCTGATGACAAACTAAAACTATATCGGAAGACCAATTAATTAACCTCAGGTCATATTTTTTAAAAAGGACCAATTTTCAAAACGACCACCTTGTTTTGTAAATTTCACGGAAGCGCAATAAAAGTAAAACTGATGTAGGCCGTATAACATTATAATTGAGGAAATTAATAATGACGCGCCGAATTGCCTGCTTCATTCAAAGGTTACTTCATACACGTCTACACGTAGGGAATAAAGCGAAGGAATATTCGCTTATGGAACAAAAAATATGTATCATATTCAGAAAATAATATTTTTATGGAATAAAACATGTATCGTATACTGGGAGCATAATTTCGTTAGGGAATATTAGGTATAACGAATTTATGCTTATTAAAGCATATTGGAACGAAGAAAAGTGAACCGTTTACCGTATGGAAAACTTAATTTTGATTTAGTAGGCTACTAGACAACGGATTTAATTAAATTCCGCTTTCTCTCTTAATTAGATAGTACATTTCCGCCCTCCTTTCTGTAGCAGAGCCTGGAGACCCGGCGTTTGTATGAGTACCTGAGAACCTTGCTAATTCAAATGTGACAACCGACATGAAAGACAAACCACAGAAATAAAATTGAATCCGGTCCTAAATTGGCTCTTAAAAGGGGCACGAGTTCTTGGTCATAGTGTTGAGGAGCCCCTGGGAAGCGTGAGTGTGAGTTATTGTAATGGAGAGCTGCTTTGGACACTACGAAGTAATAAAAATGCAGACACGGATTAGCTGGATTTATGCTTTTATTTATGATTCATAAAGGGGACAATTATCAATAGAAACCCTTGTGATTCATTAAAAATAATACACATTTACATTAAACCACCCGATGTCTGAAGCAAAAAACGTCGAATGCTACAATAATGTTATGAGTATTTCGTGTACATTCCTTTGGCCATAATTTTAATTTCGTGAAACAATTGCAAAAGTAGACGTATTTGTTTTTCTGTTTAGACAGACTAATGTCTAAATGTCACCTAATACAATTAAAATACTGCAAAGTAACAAAAGCAAAGAAGGGGGCGATTATCCCTATTACGGTAAAACTTTTAAAAACACGTTGACTGAACATTTATGACATTTGGTCGTTTTTATTACTGTAGTTACGATGAAAGAACTGAAAATCTTTTTTTTTTTTAGCCCAAAGGGAGCTTTTGAAAAACTTTAAATTGGCAGTAGCCTGTCTTTTTGAAAAAAAAATGTTGCACCGATATATCTTTAATTAAGTTAATTAACGAAAAGAAGTGGTCTCAGCGGGTCGCCATCAGTGTGCCCGACTAAAAAGCGAACGCTTTTTTCAACAACCCGGCTCTCTGTAATTCAATTCACACCACCCAACATTAAACCAAACCCAGTCATCGACATTGAGTATTGTACAGGTGCATTGTTGAATATCGCAGTCCTGCATTTTTACTCATTGAACGCCCCCACCCGCTGCTCAGGGTTAAGTTATTAAAATTCAGCTTCTCCGTGGAGAGCACCCGTACGTCCTCGCTCGAACCCGCTCAGAAAATGCCATTACGTTGTGTTGTTTATTCTGAAATCGAGAATCACTTTGAGGAAAATCATAGGTCTCTGGCGGCTTTGCATATTAATTTTGATATACTTGCTTCCTGAAGTCATCGTACCACTTTGCATCTATCTATCTATCTATCTATCTATCTATCTATCTATCTATCTAATTTCATTTTCTAATACTATGAAAATGCGTATAGACCAGCTGCGCTACTTTTGAGTCGAACGTTTTAAAGCCAGCATCTATCACAGTCGGTTACGACTGTACTAGTCAACAAAATAACTAGGTAACCTGCCACCAGAAATCCGACCCACAAGAGTTGTGACCAAACGAGACCATTTAAAAAGGCTTGTCGCCAAACTTTGAATAATTCCACTTAGCGGCAATAAAACAGAGCGTGGCCGCACAATTATAACAATTAAACCGCCATTATACGTAGTGGGTATTGTTTTAAAAACCACCGTACAGTGCAGGCTTCTTGTTGTTGGTAGAAAATCCATAAAATGCATCCCAGGTGTGTAGCCAAAGTGATACAGCCTTTAATCTGTTAGGTAGTTATGATTTTTTTAAAAAAGGTAATCCTATCGATGTTTTTTTCCCTCTGTTGAATAGCCCTCCCCCCTCCTCCCTCGGGTGCCTTTATCAGTTTGGGCCCCGATGCCACCTCCACCAGTTTCTGACAACTACTTAGCAGCCTAGGGTGCCAGCAGATGTCTGTTCCTTCGGGGATGCCCGTATCATTAGAAAACGGATGTGAAACCCCTTTTTGAATGACGTTGATTACAATGCCATGTTTTATGGATAAAACCATTATTTCTTTAAGGGCAAGTCTGGCGGTGGGGGTTCCTCCTGTGTGGATAATTGCCAGGAAAAAAAAACAATACGGAGAAAAAAATACTGGGTTTAAGATCTCCAACCATGTGGGTTTTATTATTTAGGTCTCTCTCCGCGAATCTCACAATTAAACAACGGCAACATCATCATCGGCATTATTGTAAACAGCAAAAGTAGTAACAGCAGCAGTTCTGACATTATTACAGAGCCCGCTCCTCCTGTTAATAATACGTAATTATGTTTAATTAATTTATCCATCTATTTGTATTGTATTTATGCAGATGAATATGCATTTTGAAGGTTACGTGATGTCAGGATACACTGGAATACTGTCATTTAGAGTTACAACACTTTTGAAACTTTTTTTTAGGTATTGTATGCAAAACAAGAAATACGTTGTGTTATAACATTGCATATACCGTTATTAAACAGCCCCTGTTGTATTGGAAACATTAAAAAAAAGAGTCAATGAAGACCTTTTGAAAGAAAGTATTAATCTGTAGATCAGTCGGGAAGCCATTATTCTTGACCCTCATTGACAGCTCGTGGACTGTAGGTTTGGAGGACTGGAACATCTGGCCAGAAGGTGGCGATCTTGTGACATTTCAGCAACCCCACCCACAATATAACTGAGGCAGATTAGGGGGTGGGGTTTGACAGGTAATTTATGCTAAATAACTGTTAAGTCAAGTAGTAAGCCTTGAAGCAACAGTGATGCAGTGTTTAGGAAACAAAGATGTAATTTTAACAATTGAAACACAATTTCACAATTTAAACACAAAATTAAAGACTTTTAGAATTCTTTATGTTTATCTTATGTACACTAATTTCTCAGACATCCAATTTTCACCAAAAGAAAACAAAACATTTGGACATAGGGAGACACATTCCACTTGATTTTAAAGTGTGACACACCAAAATACCCCAAATAACTTTCTCACAGATGTCTTCTTGTCATTTATTCTGGACCTGCACCATATTTCGTTTGGTGAGCCACTGACAAAAATGCATTTCCAGGAAAAATGTTTTTGTGTCACCTTCAGCCACAATGACCTATCCAAGGAAAAACGAGTAGAGCGACAAACACATAATCAGAGTCAAGATCCTGCATGTCTGCTGAGGTGACATTGTGGGTGACTCACTGCTATCATACTGGCCCTTGTCTTCTTTTTAACGATCACTAATCCCATCCCTCTTCCGTCTCCTGGCTGCTTAACATCATGTTCATCATAAAGTACCCCTGACTGGATCTACAGCCTCTGCAGGTCATCTGGAAATGATCTGTGCAAGGCCCTCTCATCCTCATCATCACGATCACTGTGGCCATCATAAAGGGCAAATGGATATCGGGTCATTTAACATGTGATATACGATAGCAATCGTTATTGCTAGGTCAGGCAAAAAGAGTTGGGTCACATACTCTCAAAATGACCAGTGACTTAATAGGTACCCATGCTGACAACGAATCATAAATGTCTGCGGATTAGACACCTTCTCTAATTCCTGCATTAGAATATTTCACAGCGCTCATCCTGGTTCCCTTCCACGCTTCCACAGAGGTGCCCTTAAATCTATAGCAGCTGTGTGATCTCTTCCGAACCACAGGGGCACCAATAAAGGGAGAGGCGCGTGTGTCACTTTTCAACACGTCCGCTAACAATGGCGAATGCAGGTCATGTCGTCTATTTTCGTCCTGGGTGTTTTATTTGCTGATTAGTAGGCATGAAAATATGTCATCCCACCCTCCTGGTGAAGTATCCGAGGATTAGCTCCATTAGCCAGGAAAGGGTGATGCGATTGGGGGGTTTCTACAATTAGCAGGGGATATGTGATATTTCTGAGGTTATTAGGTAGGACCAGCGACACTGGAGTTTAATGCTGATGGTCAGAGATGAGGAATGGTATCGAGGTTTAACTCTGATAGGCGGCAATGGTTATTACTACTGGGGAGTGTCGCAGTTCACCAGGGAAAGGCAATGTTAGCGAGGATTAGCCACGTTAGGCAGGGATGGTGAAAGCTACTACTAACAGTGTTAGCTAGGGATGCGGCATGCTACTGAGGTTTAGCATTGTTAGCTAGGGATGCGGCATGCTACTGAGGTTTAGCATTGTTAGCAAGGGATGAGGAATGCTACTGAGGTTTAGCACTTAGCTAAGGATAGAAAATACTGGCTGGCCCCCCGTCCTGGGTTGTTGCCTGCCTCGTGCCCATTGCTTCCGGGCTCCAGAAGCCCCCGCGACCCTGTAGGATAAGCGGGTTGGAAGATGGATAGATGGATGGATGGTGAAAAACTGGGGGCAGAGGCCTCACTAAATAGGGTCTAGCACCGCCAATTCAATTCAGTTCAATTCAATTCAATTCAATTTTATATATCACCGTGCACAACAGAGTTGGCCCAAGACACACTACATGGGTGTGTTGTGATACATCACAACACGCATGTTACAATGGCAAAATGCCCCAGTGCTTCGCTGAAGGACACAGCGGCAACGGCGTTCTGGAAATTGTAGGTCCTCACTCTATTTGGCCATGTCAACAAAAGCCATCTAACACTGTCACAAGAACAGGCCAAGGGACCACGACAAAGAGCGAATGCCCATTTAGTTTAATTTCTGTACATTCTTTATTAGAGAGTTGGTATAAAAAAAGTTCTCGGAAATTAAAAAGATGACACCCAGCAAATGGAAACTTAATTGCACTCAAAGCCAGACTAATCTTGGCATCGCCGATGTATCTAGAGGAAAAAAGTCAGCGCAAGAGAGGGAAAAAGATAACGAAATAGCCAAAATGTAATAAGGTAACAGACCACCTCTCGTGCAAGCACGAACAAAGCATCTGTGTCTGATGTTGTTAATTAATGTCAGTATGCTTCTTGCTGGCACTCTCCTTCCTGCGTTCCACGAGGGACATTTCCCAGGGCAATGGCGGGGTGAGTGGGCGCAAGTGTGTTTGTGCGTGTGCGTGAACAAATGTGACCAGGCATGAGCAGGGACCACGAGCGATAATCCCCACTCATTACAGGTCCAATCTGTAACACGTCAGGGAGCAGGGGGCTCCGCTGAGGCACCTGATCAATATGCATATTCCTCTCTCTCCACTGTCATGGTGATTACTGTGTTGGACACAGGAGTCTGTTTTCCCTTCGTTTCGGCTGTTCTTCAGCTTTTGGCTCTGTTTCCACCAAGAAGATGGTGGCCTGCCGACCCCCAGGGACGATGCTGACACCTGCATTCATTTAACTTTCTAGTCTCTCTGCCTTCCGTCGCTAATCACGCTACGTCTTAGCCAGGTGCGTGTCGACAGAATAGGAGCCGACTCTCATTTACATATTCGTCACCTTAACAACTCCACTCCAATTATACAAGAAAATTCATCATTCCACTCATGGAGCTGTTACATCGAGCCCATTTTGTCAAAAACAAAAGAATTTGACGGTTGTTCCTCACAGTTCTAAGATGTTACACGAAGCTAAGATTCCCTGCACTTAGCAGCATTCTGTAGCTACTCTACGTAATTACGTTTAATTTTTCGAGATTCCAAAGACTTCTATGGTGCAAACCTTGCCTCTTGTCTGAGTCTGAATATCTCAACACTAAATCCCAAGGCGAGCCTTTGACGGGAAGTAATGCAGTCGAATTCCTCTGACCTTCCCTCGTCTTCCCGAATAACTGCGCCTGGTGTCTTTTAAGTGGCAGCAGTTAGCGCGCAGCGCATGGGATCACCTCCCGCGCATTACAGGCTTCACCCCCTAACATTTCAGCATGTCAGTGTGACAAGGGACCCGTTCTGCCACAATGGCCCCTCTGCATGTACCGATAGCCTGGAAAACTATCCTAACTGGGTTAGGAACCCGGGTCCGTTTCATTGGAACCCCGTCGATTTGATGAAATATGACGGCATACAGTTGGGGTTTGCGGCCACTCGGAACGTTGGGGGAGCCATGGGAGGACGGGCTCGCTCGTTTTTCAGTTCAGATTAGGCCGCTGTGTGTCCCGTGCACCGGGGTCCCATTTTATGACAGCACTACATCATCCTCTCCAGATTTATTTCGGCAGACCCGCGACGTGATTTGTCCAAATTGACTCGTGCGAGATGTCCACCGGGACCGCTTCTGCCGTCGAGAGTCCAATGATAAAAGCCACTTACTGCGATGGGCAGATGCTAGAGTTATCCTGTGTGCTGGAATGAGACCCGGCAGCCTATGAAAGCGCACGGCGGCCGAGGTTACGGGCGGGCTACAGTGCTTTTAACGGGATTTTGGAATCCATGATGTCCAGGATGGGCTTTATCGCTCCGCCGGCTCTGTGATCCGTTGTGGGATACTGGTTAATGGTACTGCGTGGTAATTTTACAGTTGATGGTGTATGTGGACACCTGGCTTTGACTGGGGATTTGGGGTGGTAGCAGTGGGGGAGGGTGAGAAGTGGGGAATATTTAAAAGCCCCTTACATAAGAACATAATACATTTACAAAAGAGAGGAGGCCATTCGGCCCATCAAGATCATTTGGGGAAAACTTAACTAAAAGCTCAGAGTTGTTAAAATCTTATCTAGCTCTGATTTAAAGGAACCCAGGGTTTTAGCTTCTGCTACACTAGCAGGAAGACTATTCCATACTCTAACTACACGCTGTGTAAAGAAGAGCTTCCTCAAATTCATTTTAAAATGTTCTTCCTCTAATTTCCACTTATGGCCACGAGTTCTAGTATTTAAACTGTAAAAAAAAAAAGTAGCCATTTGGCTGAACAGCATCCAGACCCGTTAGAAACCCTGTTCTCTACCTGTAAGGAAACACGATCAGCGGTTGGTGCTTTTTCTTATTTACCATTTTAAAGTTCAAAGTTCATATCCCTTAATTCCCCAGAATGACATAGATAATACGCCTTTCATTCAGAGTAACAGTGCCGGCTTTTATGCTGGGGATCCATTGGCTTTTTGGGTAAACCTCTGTGGTGAATGGACAGTGGCATAAAATAAGCTTGCACGTTGAAGGTATCCAGGGCGATCTCACGGAAAATGAGTCTGTCGAAAAGGTCACAGGGTTCAATTGATCGGTGCAATGATCTAATCGAGGCAAAACGGGGAAAGGCAGTTCGTGTTGGGTGTTTGCATAGGAGTGTGATTCTCCCAGCACTGTCAAGAAGTGAGAATAACACAGAGGGGAAAGGAATCGTTATGCGGAATATAAAGTGTTTTGCTTAGAAACGATTTGTCAGCACAGAAACGACACTGCACCGGACAGCGTACGTACTTTGCGTAAATGGGTGTCAATATTTCCCGCTCATTGGTCACAGCCGTGTTTCCAGATGGCCTTCACGCCAACATCTCCCACATCAAACAGATCCAGCACCACCCCAAATATCAGTCTCTTGACTTTGAAGTCACACGCAATTAAACTCAGCCCGACTGATTCCAGTTAATAACAGCACTGCCGACAGGTCGGTTGACTAATTGATGTGCCCCATTTATCACTTGCTCGCTGACACGTGCGTGAAGAGGAAAGAAAGGGAATCAGCGAATGAAAGCGAGCATCAGCTTGTAATTTGGCGACAAGGTGCGATCCTGCTGCCCTATGGCCACAAGAATTTCCAGACGTCTGATTGGATAATCCATTTTGACACCCTGTTGTTTGATTGGTTTGGTATTTGCCTGTGGATATCTCTGGATGTTCCATTTTTATGCCCTAAACCAATTCAGCAGGTCTTAGGTACAGGTCTTTGATTTGCAAATGGTCTGTTTTTTTTTTTTTATCTAAATACCCGTTCTTAGGTCTTTGGGAAAGTTCTTAGACTGATTTAGTGTGAATGAACCACTATTCTTCAGTGTCAGTGTTTGACTATTTCTGTAGTTCTGAGGACCTGGGGTCTGACTGGATTGGCAGTTCTTAGGATCCCCGCTGTGAAATCCTCTCAAGATGCCCCACAGAGATGCAGACAGAGAGCTGGGGTTGCAGGCCAGACCTCTGAATGGCCGTGTGCGTACAGAAAGTACAGCACACTCAGGACTGCAAGGAGCAAATGGACTCACTTTCTCACTGGGAAAAATAACACCCACAAAGGCATGAAGGATCGACTCACAGGAGCCAAGGTTTCATTGGCTACAGACTTATGACCGGGAGGTTCTAGGTTCAGTTCTCAGGAGTAGACGTCCACATGCATTTATAAAGTACCGAATGTGAATTGTGTTAGTGCCGTTTCAGCTATGAAAGCTAAACAGAAAGAGTGCAGTTACAATCTATGAGAGAACGCTGTAGACTGGTTAGTTTCCTTTGAAGCTGAGTCTCCCAGAGACTTATATTAAGCTAGAGAATCAGCCAGATAATTACCAAAGATACTTCATGCAGTTCGTATGGTTAAGAGAGAAAGCTGTTTCGGGGGACTCCACATTCAATCAAAAGTAGTTTAATAGGCAAGGCTTAAATGTTCCACCTCTTTTATCAAGGGATAATTTAATATTTTAAATATCACAGAATTATTCTATGAATTCTTATCATTTAACCAAACTGGTTACACGATAATAAAGCGATAATTTTATATCTAGCTACTTCAGTGCTCTTAAAGAAGGCTATGTTATTCAATTTGCGAAGTGCGTAGGGGGTCCGTACGAAAATGAGAAACTGTACATATACAGCCTCTCCAGGAACCAAACTGGGGACCCATCTGCTATGCGATAAATATCTACATTTGCTGTTAAATCTCGAGAGCCAATTTGCTTTGTTATCAAGTTTGCAGATTGTAGCATTAAAGCCACCAGACGTATAGATCTGAGGCTGAATTTTGTCTCAGGGTCCTCTGACTCCAGGATTCCCTGGGAAAGGATGCATTTTTGATCGGCTGAATGAGCTAATGCACCATGCACCAGGCTTTTAATGCAACATTGTAGGAGCCAAATTAATTTGCATAACTCAGGAAGTGTTGCCGTGTCTTTAAGGTAGACTTGGCAGCTTGTAAGCCTTGTCTGCCCTGAACATTATCACGTCTTGATAGATTAATCATTCTGTTGTACAATTAATTATACTTATGACAAAATGAACCCTCTACCCACAATTGGGTGGCTGGGGTCTGGTATTAATGCTTCATAAAACGGCATGATTTACTGTATACCTTAATGGTGGAGGATGCCTAAGGCTGATTAAAATTAATATTTTGCCGTCCATCTGGATGCCCGAGTAAAATTAATGAGGGAAGGAAGCCCATGGTAAAAGCAGAGCATGGATCAATCTGCGGATCTTAAGCCGTGGCAGAGTGTGTCGCTTGGGGTGAGGGAGCGTCGCTTTTGATAGCTGAGGCCGCCGCCATCGCTTCGGGGACTGCCGTCGTGCGGGCGTCTTTGCAAAGTCGCTCGAACAAATTGTCCCCTCCACCCGGCTAATTAATATTCAATTACGGCTCTCGTCGCCCGCCCCGCATCTCTAATTGAATCACGTTAGCGAGCTGCTCGACGTGGCGTTTTGATGAATGCTCAGCATCGACTGCCTGAGAGGTAACTTTGTGTTTGCGTGCGCGTAATTGTTCCGATAAGCTCTGCATCTGGGTTTCGCTGGTCGCCATTAGCTGTGGGGGGGGGGCAGGGGGAGACATGCCAACCCGCCAGAGATCGGCCTTGCGCTAGCCACTGCTAGCTACCTTGCCGTGACGATGTGTCTTTCAGACAGCCCGTTTCTTTACTGCTGGGGGGCGGGGGGGG
>JABFEA020000046.1:5160357-5174083 GCA_019775915.2 Cyphomyrus plagiostoma
TGTTTGGATGTTTAATTTTACACACATATCCACACACAGACCCCCCCCCCCCCACACACACACACACACACACACACACACACTTGTATTCATATCATTGTGGGGACCGTCCAATCCCAACTATGACAACCTTTAACCCCTTCCCAGCCCGAACCATAACTTTAAGTAACCAACCATTTGGCATTTCTAGTTCTTTGATTTTTATAAAATTGAGTTTATTCTTGTGGGGACTGAAAAAATGGTACCCATGAGGTCAAAAGTCACAGGTTTTAATCACTGGAGGCTCGGTAGCTCGCTTGGGACAGGTGAGACCACCGATTCTTGGGGGACCGAGCAGAGCCACCTGCCTCGCCTTCACAGAAACCGTGATCTGAACCATCCTCAAATACCAGCTGACAAACCAATCAAGGCCCGTCGAATCAGCCTGCCCTCCACTTCAAACGACTTCTTGTCAGTTACAATCAAAAGCACTTTGCTAGTATAAACCTCTCCGCTCTGCTGTGCTCTTTATGCCCTCCCTTGCCTTGTAATCTGGGAGTATGTGCCCAAGAATAATATCTCACTTCCCCCATAAATGGACTGTCACTGTCATTCCTAGCTCCTGCCCAGCTTTCCATGTTACATGTGAAGAGATAATCACAGTCCCCTCCAGCTCTCTATCCTCTCTTCTTTCTCTCTCTTGGGTGTGTCTATTCCGCAGTTCCCCCTGGATTATAATGGTTTCCTCACAAACGCGATCTTAAACAGATACAGTGTCTGATGCATACTACATGTACAGTCCTTGGCTTTATCTCCTGTGTGTTTTGGACAGCCTGAACACCGCACATCGTTAAAAGTATTAAAAGATTTAATTCAAACTGTTTTCAGCCTCCTTGGGGGTACAGCTGTTAGGTCCCCGAGGGTTACACATTAAAAAAATAAATACAAAAAAATAAAACAGACGAACACATTAAAACGACTGAACGTGTAACTGAGAAAGGAAACGGCAGTAAAATATGATCATAACTGCGATGCCGTGATCGTAAATATATTAAATATGCCATTCGCACACAGACCAGATTGAAAAGACGTCCGCCTCGGTTTTCCCATCTTGCAACATCTGTTGGTATAAAAACAGCCCGCAACCCCCGAAATCAAGGCTGTCCATGTCCACCAGACCAGCATGTAGCACCTGTAAAATACTGCCCATCTACAGCTACCAGTCGTTTTTTCCATCTCCAAAACTAGGTCATATTCTTTGCCCTGGGCTCTTAATGAGCCAACACAATCACTTTTGTTCACGTGAAACCAATGAATAAAAAAACCTTGTTCCAAATAAACTTTTTTTAAAAATAAGTGTTTACTGCTACCAAAATCCCAGTTCTGTATTTTTGCTTAAACTTTGTGTGAACCGAACTGACACACAGAGCGTACAATTGAGGTATTTTTGTTTCCCGTTATAAATTTTACTTTCGCACTTCCAGAGAAGCGATTCAATTTCAAGATCTTCCAAAATATATCATATATCCTTTTTTGGGGGTGCGGGGAGAGGGAGCTCTGGAATATTCCCTGGTATTAATGGAACACCCAGAACAGACCCTTAAAACGCTGTCAGAACGGGACATCTCCATGCAGGCGAAACATAAAATAAATCACTCAAGACATGTATAAAAGTCGGGGCTCGCAAAGCTGCGCACTCACTCCGCGGCATTCCCAAGTGCCGCAGTCAGAGATTAATGCTAGACTCTGTTTTGGCAGAAACCGACAGCGAGCTACTGGGGTCCCCATAAAACCGCTAACAGCTGTAGCATCGGGGCAGCGGCGCAGCCAAATATCTAACGAAAAAGGAAATACGACAGTCAACCAGCAGAAGGCATTTCAGCCCTGCAGACTCAACCTCCTTGCTGCAGCCTTTCAATTACCCGCATAAACAGTGCGGCATACTATACTTAATTAGCTATCAGCCCATCTTCTGAAACCACTTATTCTGTTAATGGTTGTGGGTTCAGAGCCCATCCTGGAGGCTGCGGGCAAAGGGAAGGAATAGCCCAGGACAGTGCACCAACCCATCACAGGGCACAGATACACCATTCACTCTCTCTCTCACACACACATGCGCGCGCACGCGCGCACACACACACACACACACACACACACACACACACACACACACAATTTAGTAGCTTCAATCAGCCTCAACATGTTCTTGGACTGTGAGGGGGGGTGATCTGGAGTACCTGGAGGAAACCCCATAATGACAATATGCAAACTCTGCACACATGGAACGCTGGTGGAGACTCAAACCCAAGTCCGACGTGTGAGGCGACACTGCTATCCACAGCACCCCCTTGCTGCTCTCATTCGCAGGATTTATGTTACATAGCGCTCCACAGATATAAACTTTCATTGTTAAAATGTTTTTAGAGGAGTTAAATGTGGCTTATAATTAGAACATACATAAAATACATTCATTTTGATATTAATTTATAAGTACTTTATTAATTACACCTTCATTTTACATTTTAACAAGCTGTCTATAAAGTGAAAAAGTGCATGTTAATAAGAATATGTAAGGTTGCCCTATCCGACACTGACAATATCACAATTTAAACACGGCGTACTGGGACATGACATATAACAGTAGGAAAATAAATATTAGAAAGAGTTATGAAAATGTAGTTGTGCAAATGGGCAATGAGCTGTAATGACAGGAATATGCAATAATGGATTTTGGTTACAGTATTATCAGTATGCAATAATGTTTTTTTGGATAATAGATAAAGCTAATCTGTGGGATAGTGCTAGACTTGAAGTGCATGAGAACTTACTAACGGCTTGATAGTTTGGAGGAGATGGAGATGCGGACGGTGAAAGAGACGCCCTTCATAGCAGGAACATGAGAAAGCTACACTTCAGGCCTTATTTAAGGGAATGTGATGGTGAATTCCTCTGCCGAGGGCTGTCAGGATCTCGGGCTGCTGCATAGCCGCCTGCAGCATGTAACTGTTGAAATCACATATGGCGTGGTATGAAACCGTGCCGACTACCGTAGTACTGAGCCGGGGGGTTGTGGGGGTCATGGGTTCTCCATCAGCCTCTCTCTGACAGTTACCCCAACCACCCCCCCCCCCGAAGCAGGCTGACCTTCGTCCGAAAACGAAGGGTTCATGAACTCCCTCCACATAAGGACGACACTGTGTTTGGAGTGGGGGCGCTAAAAATAAAACAGCGCTGTGGCTGAACAGTGATGAGTCCCCACATCTGGTTGGGGCGGGGGGCGGGGGGGGGGATTCTTGCTCAGGCACACAGTTGCTCTGGCGGGCAGGTGGAGTAACCAGGGGACACAGAACCTACACTGAAACAGGCAGCACGTGTATGTTCCCTGACATACCTTTATTTGCATACCTCTTTGTTCTTGGCTATAATGCCTGTGATCACGCGTTTGCTATGATGCACAGGAGTTTGCTCAATTTCATTTGTATAGCACATTTTCACAACATTACAATGTCTCAAAGTGCTTTATATTATCCTGCCCAAAGCCCCCAGAGAGCAAGCCAGAGGTGACAGTGACAAGGAAAACCTTCCTATGTGGAAGAAACCTTGGGAAGAACCAGACTCAAAGGGGGAGCCAATTTGAGGAAGTCAAATGAGCAAGATGGCGAAATCCTAATTTTCATCAGTTACAATGCAGGACCTTTTTGCATCTAGCTAAAACATATTGTTTGATATTAGCTGCAAGACCGTAGGTTTGGATTCAACATTGACTGGGACCAAATCAGCCGCAGTTTCTCTACCACCTAAGCACCTAGTTCTCCTATCTGTACCCAAATCTACACCGTTCATTAGCTGATACTTGATGGTTTACTTTTCAAATAGTGATTTCTCACACATTTGTATCATAATAACTGTAATAATAATTTGCCTTATGTTCTTTCCTTGTTGTGTGAAATTTCACCAGGTTCTATTCTGTTGAACCACCGTCCAAAGATATGCATTTAGGCTAGCTGGTGTCTCCAAAATCCCCAACGTGATTGGTTGTCTTCAAGCGTCTTTCGTGGCGAACTCGGCGTCCAGGTGTCCTCGTACCTAAACAGGGTGGTGTTCCACAAAGCAAGATGTCCCAGTTAGCTGGGTTGACTTAAGATAGAGGTTTAGGCAAGGAGCGTTTCTATAAAGCCCAAAGGTCTCATACACAGAGGGTCCAATGGGAGGCAACACTCGGAATATCGATCGCAGTGTGGTCACCCTTTACCCATGACAACCGCCTCTCCTTACACTCTGTCACCACCACCGGAAGACACTGCGCAATGCACGAGCGGATCACATGATAGCGGAGACAGGCAGAAACCAACCAACAGAAACCAACGAGCATTGGACCCATGATCGGTAGACTGCCGGATCAAATACCAGGGTCAGCAGAGTGATTTTACTGCTGGGTCCTTCCTCAAGATGCATACCTCCCTGATGTTCCATGGCTAACCCTGTTTTCTCAAAAGATGCACGTCGATCTGGACCAAAGCTCCTGCTAAATAACTATAATGTCACCGTAATGTAGATCATGCTTTCCAGCCTCACCCTGAGATGATCCACATCCAACATCGCACTGAAGTTTATGGCGATGTAAAGCGTTTCTTAGCTTAACCTGGACAGTGAATGCTGAAATTCAGCCTACAAGAGCATCATGGGAAAGTAAAATGTTATTAAATAGGAACTAAATAAATAAGTTGACCAGTTTTGGACACTGTGCAAGTAAATATCCCCTTAACGGAACCGTAACGGTGTGTTACACTGTAAGTACACTGCGTGGGTGGGACTGGAATACAGTGCAGCCAGCCTGCATTGTGTTTACAGTGGGGGTGCCCGGGGGGGGGGGGGGTTCCATGGGCCAGAGGCGAGGCCGCTCTTTACAGGAGGTCAAATCGGGGGTAGCTCCTGCCGTCCCTCTCTAATCCCCTGCCCGCCCCCCTGAGGGGTCCGTGGCTCTGCTGTTGTTTGATCGGCCATCTGCAGGGATGTTCCTCGCTCAGATACATTGTTTCCCATAAACTGTCCCCTAGAACGGAGAAGCGGGGGCGTTCAGAATATGACGACGGCTCCGCCAGCCCTGGGAGGCGACCGCCTCAAACGCAGGGATTCCCGGTGACCTCTGAGGCGGAGCTGGAAACGTCAAAGGACACGGCGATCAAAATACGCAGACCTCTTTGTCCTCAGCGGGATTCCGTCACCACTGGACTGTCATTCTCACGTTTCACTTCTTCTAGGTTTTAAAACAATGAATTTCAGTATCAGCCAATATGAAGTGAGGTACATACTAGAGTACTTCTTACACAGAAGAGTGTACAAATGTTATTTAATTGCCCTAAAACCATCTTACCTTGAGAATATGCCTCCTATTCTAGAAGACGTCCTGTTTGTGGGGGGAGGGGTATCAATGGAGGGCAGACCCATGGAAGCACACATGCCCCCCCACTGCCAAAAAACCATGTGTATAGACTGAGCGGAAGCAATCTTGCACAGCCAAGGAACCTAATCCTGCGACTAACAGGGTTGCTGGGGGGGGTTGTTTTATCCTGTGGCCGAATGCTCCCCCCACCCCCACATGCAGATACGAGGGGGGGGAGCTGCACGAAGTGGGCAGCCGCTGAGACAGCCTGGCGGTGACAAAGGCAGCGGTGAGGCTTCCAGTCACACAGGCTGGTCGCGGGTCCCAGTGAGCTGGGCCCGAAGTCTCCTCCCCCTTAATCACCTGCTCACCCCCCCATCTTCCGTCACTGGAATTAAGCTGCATTTAGCAGTGCAATATGGCACATGGCTTTTCTGCCAGATTTACCAAAAACGTTGTAAAACTGATGATGAGTCAGGTGATTTTACACATTTAACCTACGTCTGCATCTTATTCTTTAAAAAAGTGCAAACAAACAGCGGCATGGAGAAGGTGTGATGTTGGGGGGGGGGGGGGGCAGAGATTAATGTTCTAAATGCAAAGTTGTATTTCTTATTAGGGACAAATGAAGCCAAGTTAAATCCCCCTGGCACCTGCAACCAGCTAACAATCGCTTACATTAAAAATCTCTGGTTTGTGACTAGTTCTTTAATCTTTAATCTTTGATGCAAAAGAAAAACAAAATTTAATTAAAAAGCATAAAATGAACTTGGTCTTGACATCTATGTTTCTTCTAGGCTGACTTTGTTGGACTGCAAATATACTAATAAATCCACAAACAGGAATTCAATGATTGTCTTTGATACACAAAGGACAGTTTTTTATATGATGCCAGAGGATTTCTGTGCTTTCCGACATTTGTTGAAAGTTTGACTTGCATTATATGAGCAGTTTGAATCGCTACATCAACTTATTTTTTTATTGAACTATATGTTGCACATATATATATATTCTTAATGGTTGTAAAATTTGACATGCACCACAGCCATCATTGTGATGTTTGAAGGGCTTAGATGAACTGAATATCTCATTTTTATTAAATACTAAAAAGATTTATATTATGATTAAATGTAATGAAATCACAAAAGAATGTTTACCCTTCCAGTAAATTTTCCAGGACAGGGTCATGGGGTACTTATCATATATTTAATAATATTTGTACATTTGTAAATAAAAAGAATTAAAGTTGAGTGTGAGGATAAGGGTGTAGTTTTGATGCGTAGCCTTGCGGATGAGCTTCTGTGGGCCCGGCTGGCACAGTCACCGTCGGCACAGCTGTAAATTCGCTGGAGCAGAACAAGTTATTTCACTTTCGTCAGGGGTAATAGAAAAAGCAACGTTCCACCTGGTGTGCTGGCCGGCCACGTCGCCGTCACGGATCACCCCGATGGCCCCAGCGCACCTCCGCTCTCCGGCCCTGGTCACGCAGCGAAGTTTGCTGCGTCGCTCAGGATTAATCACGCTAAATTTCGGACCACTCTGAGGCATGTGTACGGCCTGTTGCTGTTTGGCGAGGAGCTTGTTTACTCATCCGCATCTCCAGCTGCCAACGGCTGATCAGTGTGAGAGTGGCATCTGTTACGTGGAAACGAGCGCCCTCGCTCCCCTCGAAGTAAAGGCGGGGGAAGAGCCGGCCTGCTGAGCGTCAGGGCCTGGGGCTCGCCTGGCCTGTCGCGGCCCAGACACCCCTCTGTCTCCCTGCCTGCTGACCTCCCCGCAGCTCCCCACTCCCAGGTGTCTAATGTGCCTCTCTGGTCCTTCGGGCAAGTTGTTGGAATACAGTTAACCTCTTGCTGTTTCCAGACTCACAGAAAGGTGGTTGCTTGGAGATGCTCCTGCCTGGCTTAAGGGAACCATGACTCACCCACTCAAACGTATCCAAAAAGCATGGCTTCCTTTATGTGCTTTAAGAGTGGTACTGACTGATGTGAAATTCGTTTGGAAAAACAAAGACGATGACACCTTAAACACAAAAATGAAACAAAGCACAGTAACTTTCTTAGAAAAACAAAATACAAATGATTTATCTAAATATATAGTGCAGGTCATATTATCAGAACCATACTGGGGTTCACAGGAAATGTGCCTTTTTAAATTTAGGATCGCAAAGTACTAATGTGACATTTTCACCCAATGAATGCCTGTCTTTGGTAGTCCAAATCGGAGATTTAAGATCGCAATTATATCAGGGAAAAACTCCCATCGTAACAGATTGCATCAATCTGAATTGGTGTTTGTTCTTTTTTTTTTCAATTAACAGAGAAAAAAAATCCAGGAGTGACCTTGAAGACCCGACATTTCATTATTGGTGATTCCGCGAGCCCGCAAAACACTTTAATTAGAAGCACCCAAACCACAGCAGGGGGGGGCACAGAGAAGGAGAGTGTGACAGATTTCATCAGATGTGTGTGTGGTAATTGCAACAGGAACCCAACTTGTTCAGCACGGGTCTTTGTTAGGAGCAGGGCTGTCTATGGTCAATTACAAGCACCGGGGAAAAAAAGGGAGGAAGAGAGGGGGGGGGGGTGAAATTTAATTGGAGGAGCCTTCTTGTCCTTTCACAGATTTGCGTAACATCCGTAATGTGGAGTATTGCATATTAGCCGCAGTGTAGTTGGAGTCTTGAGGTTCATTCGGGGGGGGGGGGGATGAGTTAATCAAAAGGAGGAAAAAGGGAGCAGATTAGACCAGGAACCTCTCAAGCTCTGAAACACCAACATGGGGAATATCACCAAGGTAGCAGCTCCGGCCCTCCAGTCAGCACTCTTTTGCTAAAACTGGGCCTCTCTACCTTTCAAATGGCGTGAAACACCCAGAAGGTGCACTAATAAAACAGCCAAAATAATCATCCTTTGCCGCAATAAGAAAGACGTGAATACTCCGTCATCCCAGTGCAGTTTCTCCATGAAAACGATGTGATTCATGTCACCCCAAACAGCCCTAAGAATCTGTGGTGACGTTCCTTGTCCCTTTTTTATCATAGGGTGAGCACATTTGGTCCCCGCAATGTAATATATACATGACCTACACACACACACACACACACACACACACACACACACACACACACACAGACTTTGCTGCTTGTCTAATGGCTACAAAGTGACTAGACGATATACTTCACAAGCTACATTTACACACTGACTAGAAAATATACTTCACATACTACATTTACACAGCAACTAGACAATATCCTTCATGTACAACAATCAGGTCCAGGTTGAGGTGCGGGTTACTTTATTTGTACCTGCAGGTAAATTTGGTTTACAGGAGATGAGTTAGCATGAGTCGGTCAGTCACATAACCAGCAAACGTGCACGCATGCATGACCGCCCAAACAAACAAAAAAAGGGAGCAAATAAATAAATGAATGAATAAATAAATAAATGTACACATAATCCGTATGGCCACCTGTGCACGGCGAGGCATTGTCCGCGTTAGCTAGCCTAACAGCACTGGCTGTCCGTTAGTCAGTAGCTGTGGTTGTACATTTGGATATAAGAGCTCACGCTCGTATCTGCACTCCAGCAGGAAGTGACAGCAGGACAATATTTATGTGTCTGAGGACTCATGGCAGCCCCAAGCCAATTTCAGGATGAGTGCCTGTCATGGCTGCTGGCTAGACAACAAGGGTCCGCACGCCATCTCCCACAACACGCACGAAAAAGAGATCCATCTACAACTTCATTCTTATATTCCACAAATATGTTTCTGGCTTTTTCCGAAGTTTGAACATGTGCTTTTAATACGGGGAAAGGCTTGCCGGCATGTGGACGTCCAAGGAACAGCTTGGTCCACTTAAGTGAAGCATTTATTAAGGCTCAGTAAGTGTTGTTACACCTTTTACCAGGATGGTAAAGAGTTGATATGTGGCAACAAACGCTGGCACAACTTTAGCTTCTATATATCCTTCCTGGGAGCCTTTGGAATCCACTGGCCTTCAGAATAAAGTGTTTATGAAGTGAGTAGTAGAATCCACACACATAATGATCCTTACATGAATGAGAGATTAACAGTTTGAGCCCTGAGCAGTTATGAAATGAAAGCAAAGCACTATGGGAAGCAGTCCAGCTGAATGTCCATTGTGCGGAACGTTTTTTTTTTCTTTTTTGCCCCTGCATGAGTGGAAGTGCCAGAGGGGGAACGAAAGCAGGGAGAGAGAGGGAGAGAGAGGGAGAGAGCATAATGGAAGTGGAAGCATGCAGAAGCGACTGGGCTGGAAAAAAAAGAAAGAAAAGGAAAAGTGTGAGAGGAGAGGACTTCAGTTTGGGGAAATGTAAAAAAAGTGGAGGGCATATAGTATAAATGGGAAGGATAGGAAGGGGAGGCAGGCGCAAGGTGTAGATGGCAGGAGATGAACTCCCTGGATCTCCCACACGCCTGTCCGCATCTCCCACACCTGTAAATGTATGTGCAGTATATGACCTAGTCAGTGTGTAAATGTAATATGTGAGGCATGTCATCTAGTCAGTGTGTAAATGTAGTACATGAAGTATATTGAGATTGGAGTTTGCCCCATAGAAAGGAATGGATAGTCCCCACAAATATGTAATTACAAACCTGTGTGTTTGTGCATGTGTGTGTGGATATGTGTTCATGTGTGTGTGCATGTGTGTGTGCATACATGCAGTCTCCTGCGGAGCTGTCGGAGGCTCCTAGCTTAATCTGTCTGCTAACTGATGTCGTCGGCCAACTCCTTAGCTCTTATTCCATGCTTGGTTCCCCTCATCGTTATACTCCCCCCCACCCCATGTATGGTTCCCTCCTATGGCAGGGTGGGGCCATATTGCCACAATGACTCAGTGACTCCAGCTTAGAAGAAGCGCACTGTGCAGGATGCAGTGCCCAGCTTGGCCTGGAGGGCGGCGACACACATATCAGGGTGATGCGTTACCCCGGTCTACCCAGGTCTGAGGCATCACCCCATTTAAACTTCAGTGGACCTTTGATTGGCTCCATAAAAAACCAGAACGCAGCTCCTTAGAATAAACATGTAAACATCTGGAGACGTAACCAGGCATGGAATTCATCGCAATAAACGTGAGGCCATAACTCACGGCAACACCGTCCCCAGAAGTGCACAAATGTGTGCAGACTGCCTGTTTTTCCAGAACAGCCCGTTCCTGGCTTCAGATAGTCCTGCCGTGTTCTCAGAAGCTTCCGGAACGGCGTGTGTGGACACGGCGTCTAAATGTAAGGTCCAGGCCGGTGGGTAGCCTTCGGTTTCCTGACATTTCTGGAATGCATTGATGCTGTGCCAGATATTCACACCCGTTCTTCTCTGCCTTAAACGGTGCTTCAGCTAATTGTCCCGCAGAACAAGCAGTCTATAAAACCGTCAAGACTCCGTTAAATATTTATGGAGATGAATGAAACTTAAAAAAATGGCTGCACTAGGTGCCCTCTTCCCAGATAGCGTTGCGTTCTGAACATCTGTGATTACGATAAAGGGCCCCGCACATTTTTCCCTCCCTCATTCAGTCCCGTGAGTCGCCTGCAGCACGCGATACTTGACAGGAAATATGTGCGGACAAGTTGCGGCCAATCACGGCGGTGGCACAAGCCTCACGTCATGAAATCAGCCAGTAGGTCAGCCGGGCTACTTTTCAATGGCCAACGCAGTATCCTCTGCTCTATGGTCCCGGTATGTGTCTATGGTATGTGTTCTGGTGGGGGTCTTATCCAGTCTCAGTGTGGACCGGCCTCAATGCATCAATGAAGCTGCTTGAGGCTCGAAAGCTGGCCCATCTCCAGGACGTCTTATCTTTATGTGACAGACCTAGTCACCTTAGAAACCATTTTGAAACGTTGCATAATCCAAACCCGCCTAGTATCAGCAAGCCCGTGGATGTTTTGCGTGCCATATTAGACTTAATCAGAGCATATGGGATGGAGGGAAAAAAAATCTCTAACAATCACACAAACTGTGTACACTATAATTGCGGGAACACAAGACTGAGTCGACATATGGCATTTATTCAAATCAATTTTCTGCTGATTTCAACAGAACAGAAAGTTCAGGCAAACACTGGGGCAGACAGCATTGGTGCAGTTGATAGCTGGCGGGGGGGGGGGGGGTCAGAGAATGGTCGCTGCCCTGCCAAGGTGCATTCTGGGAAGAGATGAGGCATGATGGACTTATGCAGGTCATCTGACTCTTGATTCCCTCACAGGTCCCCCCCTCCTCTTTTTGGGGCTTCCAGATTATGTCACAGATTCTTCCGAGATCCACATGCCACCCGCTGCACCTCCCCACCCCCCCACCACAGACCACTTCATTCATTTGCATTGCCATTTGGCCGAAACAAGACACCGGGCCAGAGCCGAGAGCGTCTCCCCAATTTTGGCCTTGCAGAAATCTGTTTCGTTCCTTGACATGATGCTTATGTTTTAAATGTGCGTCAGATAATCGCCCAAATGTTCGCCTCCTGGGAAGGAATCTGTCAGCATTGCCTCAAGGCCTAAGTGGAACGTTGAGCTCTCATGCCCTCTAATGGCCACCAGAGGAACATCAGCTCAGGGCGTGACAGGCCAAAACCACGAATTTTCCATTAACCTACAGCTACTACATCAAAAGAGATACTTTAGATTATAAATTTACAGGTATTACTAAGCTCCTCCCCTGGAAAACATGTCCTTAGACAGACTGAATCATGTATTTCTTCACATGTCAGAATACATTTGCAAATATAATTTGTGTATTACGCAAATGAATTCTCCAAATGGAAAAGGGCCTTCTACTTGCTACTGCTAAAGGAAATAATAAAAAATACAAGAATAGTTGGAAACGTTGCGGCTCACTGATGAATTTACGCCTTCATTTAACTGCGGTCACTATTGACATGGTTATTATTTATGTTTTACGAAATTATCATGTTACCAATTTTCAGCAGGTTGCCTTTCGAGGGGACCCCCAGAATCATACGTCAGAGGCCACACCCCTGTGACCATGGCAACGGGATGGCATGGAGATGCCACGAGAAGAGGATGCCTGTGGCCCCTGGTGGCCCCACAGGCTGGGGCCAGGGCATGGGATAAAACAAGCCAACTTGGACAGGCCTTGTGCCGGAGCCCCCTGCATGCTGCTCGTGCCTTCCACTGCCCCCACCCCCACCCCCATCCCCCGCTTTCCCCTGTGCCTTTATACCATTCGTCAACGGAGGGCCTAATTTGGGGGCAAGAGAGGCAGCTGCTCCCCGCCCTTTCAGCGCCTTCGTTCCTTTGAAGTCGACGTCCTGGACCGTTGTCGTCCCACAGAAATCATCTCCAATCACTCCAATGGCTGTGCTTTGGGGGGGGGGGGGGGGGAAATGTGATTCCAAAATCCATAAACAAAACACAAACAACAAAGAAAAAAAAAAACACAAGTGGTTTGTGCCGGCGGACGTAAGATCAGCATCCCTGCCCCGGAAGCCAGCATCAGCTTCCGGCAGCAACACAGCGGAAATCATGCAATTAATCCTTACAAAACTGAGACAACAAAAAAGCAGATGATTGGCTTAAAGGCAGAGTCACTGTGGGGCGTGTGGTCCAGGTGTGCATATTCAAGTTGCCTAATAGTAAATACGAGTTTCATTTTTTAAAAATATTTACTAGTGTCCGTATCTATGCCACCAGAGGAAATTGGTCACTGCACGTTACATTTCCAAGAGAGATAGAGAGATCTTCATGTTTGCATATAGCCAGCCCAGGACGTTGGGTACAGTGGTACCGTGATGCCTTAGGAAGCAGAAATATGCCAGTGATGCTAATGACAAAGGCAGAGATATCAGCAATGAGGTGTTTTTAAAACGACAGTTATTTCTGTCATCGGGGGGCTTCGATACCCCATCGTGAGGTTGTGTGTGTGTGTGTAGTAGCTTTAATGCTGCACATACTCGCACCTCCACAGTTACTTACAGGACCCCCCCCACCCCTGGTTAGCAAGGTGAGAGACAGGCTGGCCGAAGACCTGCTTGTTAGGCGTCAGCGAAGAGCAGGAAGCGGAGACGGTCACCCCGGGGTCAGCTAATCCCCGCTCTCAGCACCTCTAAGGGGCAATGAATGACCTGTCAGGGAGACGAGTCGCCCCCCTGCGCATCACTCCTGGGGTGTGCACGGGTCCGTCTGTGTGCACGCGCTTTGCGCAGGACGCCCATACAGGTGCGCACGACGGCACGTGCGGGCACGCACGGCTGCCCAACGAGCCCTCAGAGTGTGAACCGCGCGTATCTGTGACAGCAGGGGCGGCCTGCGGCGCCAGCGGGGGGGGGGGGGGGGGGGGGGGGGGGGGGGGGGGGGGGGGGGGGGGGGGGGGGGGGGGGG
>JABFEA020000046.1:5189880-5200319 GCA_019775915.2 Cyphomyrus plagiostoma
TCGAAGGGGTGCTTGAACGGTGTCAAATATTAGAAAGGGGTGCACACAGCAAAAAGTTTGGGAACCACTGATCTAAATAAACGTCAAGAAATAAAATAATATCGGAATACAGATTAATGCACCATTATAAAAAATATATAATCTATAACCCATTTTGGAATATATATATATATATGGGCAATATATAAAATATGATTAATGCCATAAGGGTTCAGCAGTCGTAAACGTGCCGAAATCTTGTGCACGGTGTGCCCTAAGTACAGGACCACAGTACGTTCACCAGGAGCTGATATGCGAATCAAGGCGCACACCAGAAGGTCCGAAATACACTTAGCCTTGAATCGCACAGCCAGACACAAAAACAAAGCTGCATTAGCCTTTCGGGGGGCGCACGCCTCCCAATCTGGGCTTTACGCGGCTTTCTAAGCGCGGTCTGCAAGTACGGCATCCCTTCACAGTGCATAAATGAACAGTCAAGGCTGTAGCGGTGCACTCGGGACCACGACTCTCCGACTGCAGTGTCTTAATGAAGAGCACGAAGCACACATGAATATCAAGTAGACCCTGCAGCCAGACCACTTCTGCGCCGGTCACTCTCGCGTGATGAGCCGTTTAAAGGCTTATCACTCCTTGTTTTATTTACATAGCTTCAGTAATATTATATTCGCGCACTTGTTCGATAAATCATCCCCTCTGTGTGTATCGTGTTCCTTAGTTTAGCCGCAGAAAAGAAAGAAATCAATCATCAGTTTTTTCTGTCATTACAGACTTCTTCGTAGTTACGATTCATCCACACCCTAACTCTGCGGTAGCTTAGCTGGTTTGTAACTTTAATTAGTCTAAATAAAAATGCTTAGCTTTACAGTTTAAATGTATCCCGTGTTCCATTTAAATGTATTGAGTTTTTTAATGATTGGTATTTTAGAATATTTAAAAGAATTTAGCTAAAATACATGAAATAGGTTTTTTTCATAAATGAATTGAAAATGCATTTTTTCCATGCATCATTATATAAAAATTACATAGCAAGTTTGTGCATGTACAGTTTATCGTTTTGCATAAATAAAATAGGCCTATATCATTTGGTGCTGATGACAACCAAGTTTCATAAAATTCTGTAAGGAATAGACGTGTGAAATTAGCACATTTATCGTGGAAAGTTAACGGCGTGCTTCCCTTTGTGAATACCATGCCTGTTGATCTACTAACGCTGGATTTAGATTTTTAACAGCTAGCTTGGTCTGATGGTTTCCGTTCCCGTGTAAGCGTTTTTTAAGACCAGATACGCACTTCAAATGATAGCATTTCCACTAGGGCTCCTAAAGTCTCTGACGGATAACAGAGACGTCAGGACGAGGTTTAATTGACTGTAAAAACTTGACATTTACCATACAATATATGTACCGTAATCATTAAGTTTAAATGGCATATTGATTTTCATTTGAAAGACTATATAACGCATCATTATATACACAAGCAGAGAAGCATACTGCCAGGTGGACAAAATGGGGGGGGGGAATCACACGTAAGATATTTACAGTTTACATAATAATCTGATACACATGGCGTAGGACCATGCAAAAGACAGGGATCCCTGACTACGAACAAGGGCAGGCAGCCAGAAACCACAGAGAAATAGGTTTTTATCTTTATAAAACGTCATGCTGGACTTGCAGCGTTAGGCTTCCGGTCCTTCTCCCGTAGTAACATAACATACCATGGTGCATATCTACTGAAGCACCATGGCCGATAATTCAATCTACATGCCCCGATACACTTTGAATTGCACTAGATTGGGCTCGTTTGGAGGTTCTTCATGCAATAACATTTCCAGTTATTTCTCGCGTTGTTTTGTCGCATAATGTGACGCGTTGCTGATGTTTCATTAACATGATTTAGATAACGTCTCTCGCATCCTTATGTCTTTGCTACCTAGAGTATATTACCAGGGGAAAATACACCGACGCGCGCATTTCTGTCCCAGTCCGGCGTGTTGGAGCCGCTGGCCGAGAGGCGGCGTGATTGACGTAGTCCTCTGGTGCCCTCTGATGGCTACGTGTCCGGACAAAGCGACAAGCGGTCGTGGTCACACGTAGGGTCAACGTGGGACAGGTCAGCGTGCTAAATCAGTGTTGATTCATTATAACATATAGTCTGCTTCGCTCTTTACAACAAAATTAACAAAATTCGCTCCACATAAGCGTTCCAAATGCTTAAATTTTCCCTTTATGGTTTAATATGCCCACGTGCTATTTTTGCCTACAATGAGCCTTATTGTTTTAGCCTTAATCGAAAACAACTGATCAGCTAATATCAGGGAAGGCGGTGTTTCAGTTTCTCTGCTGAGTAACCGTGAAAAAATCTGCAGGCTATAAAGCCTTGCAGGAGAAAAAAAATACTCCTGCAAATGATGGGGGAGGTGACCTTTATTGAGGACGGGATTGATTTTAGGCTTCTGGGGATTCGATAAAGTCTCCTCAGGAGGTTCCGGGCAGTGACGAAGACCAAGGGACATTAAAAAGGAGACACGGACAAGATGGGGATGTGAGATTTTATTGCAGTTCATTTTTCAGCATTTACAGAAGAATTTACAAGTTCACTTTGTGTGAAGAACTATCTTCACTCCATTTACAACAAAAAGTCAGGCGCGCACTCTGTCACAGCAGCCAGGCCGCAATGCTCAGGCATAGCCAATGACATCTTCTGCAATGACAAGCCAAAATGTGAATGCATTACACAGAACCCCCTCTCACGTACAAACAAAATCAGCCTTTTAAAATAATGGAAAACATCGCAGAGCAAAAAACAGTCAGAAAAGCAAACATCTTTTCACTGACTGATTTTACTTGCTGATTAAATTTTTACTTTAATAGTTGAATTGACCTTCAGTAACTATAGTTATGGAAGCCGGGAATATTAATTTGACACTGAGAGAGTGTTGATTGGTAAGGGAATTATTTAATGGAATCAGATAAACACCCCGAGTGTTAAATTAGCACAGTCAGTTTTACTGCATTGCGTAGTCTTGGAAAAGGTGTGGGGGTGGGGGCAGTGTGAAGCTGGAAACAAAGCTGAATGATCGTTATAAAAACCAGTGTGATTTTACTATCATTTTACAATCAATTAGCTGGACTGGTGTTGACTTTATGTAGCTGACTCACTTGCTGGAGACTTGAATTGTTATTCAATTGCTACTAGAGGGGTTAAATTGTACTATCACCCAAGATTGTGGGTTAAATTAGTAGGGAAGAGTTATTGCTGCACTAATCAGAATTGCACGTGTCTTCAAAATCCAATTATGTTTGCATTTCTAATCACATAGTATAATTGCAAAAATAAATAAATCATATTGTTGCTGCACAGTAACAATGGAATTACCATGGTAATATGGCCTTATTAATCACCAGAATGACAGAGAACATGGGGCAGGTATAGTTCAGCAATCTCTAATTTGAATAATTAACATGTTAAAAATGCTGAGCAATTTTTTTTTGCTCCAATCCTGGTTTTAATTTCCAGTTTATTTATGCACTAAAGTTGCAGAAATGCATAATTTATCAGGTGGTTTTACATGCTCTTCCAAAATGGCCGCAAATCAAATTATGATGTTACGTTTATTTAGGATTAAAATTTAATGCATCTTGCGATGTGAGATTGATTTTGTAATTGACGCATGCAATTGTGATGCTCAGTCACCACTCTGGGTCTGAGCCTCTATTTCAATGCAAAGATTGTTTCCAAGGATTTTCTTTGCTTTTTTGCTTTAGGACTCAGAAATGTGCAAGATTTAAATGTAGAAAGGAATACACAATTCATTAATCAGACTGTCAAACTATGAATTCAGTCATGTGACTAGAGATCAGGAAAATATGCAGACCACCGGAATAGTCTTCCTGATAACGTAGTGCAAGCTGAATCCTTGGGTTCCTTTAAATCAGAGCTAGATAAGATTTTAACAACTCTGAGCTTTTAGTTAAGTTCTCCCCAAGCGAGCTTGAAGGGACGAATGGCCTCCTCTCATTTGTATAGTTCTTATGTTCTTATGTTCACTGAGTTGGTGCAGAGGACCAAGTAATTTGTGAACTACTGATGAGAAGAGGGGCAAAGGAGGGGCAAATGCAGGTTGGAATAAGATAGTGAGTGGTGCAGTATAGACAGTTAAAGAGATAAGCACTGTAGAGTTGGGTGGTGTAGTAAAGACAATAGAATAGAGTGGGACTGTAATTTTGGGTGCTGCTGTCAGAGAGTGGAGCACTGGGCAGTACAAAACGAGGCTACGCCGGCCTTCTCGCTAGGGGATGTGGGGAGGCTGCAGAAAGGCCAGCCTGCATGGGGAGTCTGGCATGTGGCCCCTGACACTGCCCCCCCCCTCCACCTCCAACAGCTGGGGGGGGGAAAGTAAATAAAGGGGGAGCCCCCTGCCATGAGGCTCATCCTGTCTGGTCTTTGTGGCTACACCTTCACGAAGGCCTGCCTTCACTGCAGCCGCCACTGCCGCTGTTCCCACAGAAGGTCACGGCTCTGCCTTTCTTACCCGCTTTTAACCTTAACACGCCAGTAAACAAAACATATCTATTTATCCTGGTCACCCGGCATGCTTCTCGTTTGACTTCAGACATTCCCTCCCATGAAAAAAGCTCAGAACTCAGAGCCAGTAATGAGGTCCAGAGGCATGTTTCAGATGTGGGGGGAAGAAATCTATAAAAGCAGCGGGAACATGGTGTTAAAGTTATGCTGCGTTGGTAGGCGCCTAAAATTCTATTGACCATGAGCGTGCAAAATTCTCCCTATTAAAAAAAACCCAACACTTTACTTTCTGAATGCAAACGTGCGATAGTTTATGCTTGACACCTTTGAGGGAGTTCTCCCAGTGAGGATTATAACTAGTATAGGTAGTTTGGGCTTTGCAGAACATTGAAACCCCTCCCTAAGTTACCCCCCACTTTTAAAAGCAAATTTCAGCTGCGTGTTCTCAACGTGACGCAAAGGAAGTGGCGAGTTAAATATACGGGTCAATGCATCTGTGTATTGCTACTGCCCCCCCCCCACACACACACACACACACACACATGCACACTTTTCCCCACCCTCTTGAGATCCAGCCAGCTAAAGCAGAGTATTGGAACACGTTGCCTCCTCCTTGGACAGGTCAGTGAGGGGTCGCCCCTTATGCCGATCGAGCATTACAGCACGGGTTGGATCCGTTAAAATAGCCTGCGTCACAGACGATGACTCCTGCTAACCTGGAACATATAGAAGGTTTTCACATCCACATCTTCCATGGCTTCCGTCAGGCCAAACCGACAATTATACACCTGAAGCACAAAACGTACCAAAACCTCCCCATCGAATAAAGATCATCTGATTGACAGGTGATGTTCGAATTGGACTTGTGCAACTTCGCGACTTCAACCGCTAGCAGATATTAGCACCGGAGGAACACTCGCACAGCCCAAATTGCCCTTACCTTCCAGCACCGCAAACCACAGGCGGTTAAGTGGTCTCTGACATTCATGGAGGTCTCTTTATAGCCCGGCGTACTGGCCGGCCATCTGGTCATTTCCGGAATTTCCGTTTCCGCGGAAGCTGCAGAATGGTCCCTCTCATCTGTTAGCTCTGAAATAAACCGTGGTGCTAATGTGACGGTTTTTTTTTTTTCGTCCTTAGGATCATAGTAATGATCCTACTGATAAATTATTCCAGAACCAGCTCAGATGGTGTGACAGCCAAACCTTTGCAGAAGGAGGCAAATCGTTATAAAGGACTGCCGTGTTGTTCGGGCTCCCCGAATCGTCTGAGATCTCGTTACAGAATCGGTAGTTTAGCATCCGTCTAGACTTGTTTTCAAGAGCTTAATTGAATAAATCGACTCTTTAAAAAGTATTAAAGAAACACGCAGCGGAAAGACGTGATAATGGCACCTAGAGTCGCAGGAAGCCGGCTGGCACGAAATCTGAAAGGCGGTATCACAGAGACCTCTTTTGGTTTATCATGGCGACTGAGAATAAAAATCAGACTCGTGCTTGATGGCAATTTTGTTTGAAGAAACACGCGACGGCTGGATTAGAGCATGAAATAAGCTCTCCTCTTTCATCTGATAAACACCAAAAAAAAAAAAAACTGAAGCATAATGGCTCCTTTTGCTACCTTCCCTGTGATTATGCTAACAAGTAACGTGCTGGGAAGGGATTAAAGCAGGCGACCAATCAGTGACAATGCCTAGTCGCAATGCTCGACTGAAGAGATATAAGCCACGGAGATGAAATTATTAGACCTGTCCCCCGGGGGGGCCCGGGGGGCCCAGGGGACGTTGTCATAGAGAGGCTCGCCACGGGATGCTCAAGTACAGGCAGCTCTTGGTCACTATTATGAGGCCCACAATGACATCCCCCAGCATCTTTGGTTGCCCGGACGAAGGCCTTCCCCGCAAATACTCCCGTGACAGGTTCTACTTAGTGTTCATCAGGCCTCGCGGAGGCCACGCCAGCGCGCTGAGTAAAATTCCCCATGGGGGGCGTCCTCTCCGGGCCCCAGCAGGGAGGCGGGCACCTGCCGGAGCTGAAAAGGCAAGACGAGAGATTAAAGGGGCAAGACACATCTCACAAATAAAAAACCTATTCTTCCCATTTTTCCCTACCTTGACAAGAAAAAGCCAAGTATATAGTAATGGAAGTCAATGGCATTAAAAAAAAAATAAGTTGCAGATGTGCCTCGCTACCAAAATGTCACCCCCTGCTGGCTCTCCCATTCTCCTCCGTCCCTATCGGGGCTCAGTTTTTGATACAGCGGCAGTGCCGACAGAGTCATGATACAATGGGTAACACAGAAGATGCATATGGCGTGATGCACGGTGTAACGCGAGATGATTCGGATTGTCTCTTCAGGAACAGGAAGGTCTCCTGGCAGAAGACGGTGGACAAAATAAGCAAATAAACTGTGAGCAATATCTGCTTTGTCCTGAGATGTGTGTGCTTTTCTTAGCTCACCACATACGCTCCAAAGACCCCAATAACGGTCACCCCAGGCGATTGATAGTACAGTCTTCTTATAAATCTCCCTGCGTATCAATGTTTCAGCCACGATTCTGGGTGGGGGAAAAAAACACAAGCAGATTTTCTGATGTCCCGTTTTGGCTAAATCACAAGCAGTGAAGTGAGGTTGATATTTTGGGTTTTGAAAAGAGAAGCTACTGCTGTATTACGGCCAGTCCTGTAGGCCTCATAAACACTGAGGTAGGGAAGTATATCAGCATCCTCAGGAATTGTTTTTGTGATTAGATTTCCAGATGAAACAGCTTCACTGTGAAAAAAAGAGCCCTTGTTCTCTCAGGCCATATGGTTCGCTGTGTCACTCTCAGATCAGCTGACCTCACTCTCCTAGGACTTTCAGATGCCTCTCTCAGAACACACTGAAGCAAACATCCATCTGGAGCTTCCCTGGGCCGTGTCTCCCCTGCCAGTACCCTGATGCCACTTTCTGCAGCCAGGCCACATCACCAAGGACCCATACATTATTCTCAAGCTATTTCAGGAACTGTTATGCTCCAGGTATATTAACTAAAAAATGTGCGCATTTCTACTCTTACGTTCTAAGCATACGGCGTAAAGACGACAACTGGGAATGATTAAGATATTTTAAGACCGCAAATGGGGTGCTGTGTACAGTGTGAAGTCCCAGGGAAGTAACTCTCCGAGAGATATTCATTGCTTTAGCTCAAGCAATTACATCAGCGTCCATCACGGGAATTCTCAGCTTGAGGTTTGTTCCGAGCAATTACGATTAACGTTATAGTTATTAATTGAAGTCATTTTCCACAACATCGGGTATTTTTCTGTCTCCCCAGAGATCTAATGCTCTGTGAGGTCTGTGAAGAATATTAATAAAAGATTATTCCTAGTGCCCGTCTAGATTTTCCATTTTTCTTTACTCAGTACCCTGGAGGTCCAAGGGGCCATCTCAGTGGTCAAAACAAAGGGATGCTTCACATCTGGGAAAAGTGTTCTTCCGGACTAGGAAGAGGAAGACCTGTCTTCAGTCACGGCACAATGGAGGGTGGAACGGAGGTGAGGGCAAAATCCAAGGTCACCAGTCCGAATGGGCTCGTCCGGCTGGCAGAAGATAACGGGATTAGCGGATTCCCCCTCGATACACTTTTCCAGTTCAAAACGAAACATCCTGGTCATTTGCTAGCCAGCAATTTTCCATCCGTGTGGGATTTAGCAGTAGGACACGTTTTATAAATCTGGATCAGCGAGAAGATGGAATGGCGCGTTCTTCCATACTGAGATATTCCGCAGAAACAAAGAACATTAATATATTCACCCAATAAATAAAGAAAGAAGCAGTACTGAATCCATTTAAGTGTTTTTAATGAGCACACTGTGATCCAGCCGTGGACAATTAAGATAAGGTAAGTAAACACCCACTGACAACATTTTACATATGTGTATGCATATGATTAGTATATGTGCAAAAGATAAACCACACCATATTAGAACTGAGGACACCTACAGGCAGGTATGATATTACACATTTTGGGCCCCGTGAAAGCATATTAGTTTGGGCCCCTAACTCAGACCAATTTCTGTCACTCAGGGGCCCCTGGGATCGTCCTAACTATCACCTGTTATGGTGCTCCTGCCTGCAGATTCCTTCTGTGTCAGTGGGGGTCCATATGGCTTTTATGAGGACCGTACAACGTTGTCTATGTAAAAGAGGTTGAAAACATGGCTTTGGAGAAGGGAAGCTAGCTACAGGGAAGGCTGGTGACAGGAAAGGAGACCAGCATGAGATGATCTGTTGTCTATCACATGTAGGGAGTGTGTATTTTGGATCCCGGTTGGGGACCGACTGCGGTCAGGGTGTGGTTGGGGCACGGTTCAACCGCTGTCGGCCTCCTGATGTATGTTCGGATGAAACCCGAGTGCCGGTCCTCCCAGAGCTCGCCTGCCGGGCCCAGACGGTACGACGAGCACGCGATGGGGGTTTCCGGCACGGTTCTGACCCGTTCTGAAATGCACACGTGTACGTAGGATGGAGCACAGTGGTGAGCCTCTCTCCCGAATGTTATTACAGGGGGAAGGAGCACAGTCAAAAAAGCGGTGATGATGTACGAGCAGGACTTTGAAATAAGTAAGTCCTCTCACTCTGGCTGCTGAATATTGGCCTTGGCGTTTCTGACAGTAGCATCCATCATGGATGGGGAGCCCTTCCAACAGGCTGAAGTCGTCTGCCGCCTGACCAAGTGAACCGGATTAAGGAACAACAAAAGTAGATGGATGCTCGATGTCAAGTGCCTTGATTCATTCACCTCTGCCGTACTTACTTTCTTCTCCCCTGTTTCCTCAGCCCCGACAGCATCATATTTCAGCTCCGCACGACGGCTGCTTTACCTGTAATTCGCACATTATGTGACTCGGGCAAATCAATAGGGATGCATTATGGATAAAAACAAAAAACGATGCATCACTGTAAATACGTCATTTATATCATGACGACAAATGCACTTCGTTTTATTTACTGTATCCGATTTATGACTTTTAAGTTGACCTTTGTACTTTTAACCACTTCTGTGGAAGTCAGTTTTTGAATAGGAACTGGCATTTTTTTGGTATACATAATAATGCCGCAGTCTAAGACAAGTCTAAGTCATAATAATGTCTACAGTCTGTAAAATGGTTCCCTTGGCCAAGAAAGCTCCAAGTGAATCACTTCAGTCAAAATTTGGATTCTCTCGATTGACGCTACTGCAAAATGTATTTACTGAGTATAAAGCCAGTTATTATTTCATATATTTCTCTTTGCGTGGGTAGATTTGCAGAGAGGTGTTAATAAGGCATGATTTCTAGTTTGTTTGGATGATGTGCCATGGCGCTGCTGACGGCGGTCGTTCCTGCATGCTGCGTGGAAGCAGCAGCGCCCTGTACGTCCTATCAATGCTCCGTCCACCGCACCGAGACCTCCCCTCCTCCCCGCGTCCCGGCCCTGTACCGCAGTTCCGCGCTGCCAATCTCTCGTCAGTAGCGCCACGCTCCACGTCGGGAGATCGCGCGTGGACTGCCGATCCCCTTCGGCGAACAGGGACGCGCCGCAGCCCGGGCCAAGCCGGTGACATCAGCGCGCATCCCTACTCCGCGGTCGATCCGTGTCCTGCCAAAACCCCGACGATGGCCAAGCTATACCTTAGTGATATAGTATGTGCTCATCCATCCCATCAAACGCAAGCAATAAATAAACAATAAATAAAGATCTTAAAAGCTTTATGCGTGTGAGGTTGGTAATCCTGAAAATTGAAATAATGACGTGCATAAATGCTAATGCGAAAGTTATTCCATGTAATCTTGAATATGACGACACGTAATATCTAGCTGCGGCATGTGAATATATTTATTATATATACATACACACACACACACACACACACATACAGCACATACACA
>JABFEA020000046.1:5200419-5212532 GCA_019775915.2 Cyphomyrus plagiostoma
CACACACACACACACACACACACACATACAGCACATACACACACACACTTCCCCATTTCCTAGATATAATCAAATTTCACATTTTAAAATAAAATTTTAAGTCTCAAGAATAAGTAATCTCATACGTATTATATTAATCAGATAAATGTTAAAGTCGCTGTCGTATTTATTTGCATGTGTACACTAGATATCATGCATTTTTAAAACTAGATATCATGCATTTTAAATCCATATAATTGTATCAGTACATAATTTAATATTTTAAATGTGATAAACACGATTGCTGTAATGCTATAATACAAGTATTAGATTACTAGAAAATTGCGATTTATTAAAGGATTCAATATTCACTAATTATACACTTTTACATAAAATTATGATTCATTAAATTATTATATGAAAACCCGTAAAACTAACAAAACCAAATGCTTCATTTAATAACTATATATAGATCCTGCAATTACTTTTACAAACCTTGATTTATTAAAACGTAGAATTTGTTACATGCAAAAACACTGATGATTATTTTAAAACGAAGCAATGTAAATATATATCTGCACCTGCTGAAGTAATATTATCGACATTAATAACGGCAGCGCAGTAGTAATCTCTCTGCTCAGCGTGGTTCTTATCCTGACAATTAAGTTTTATTGCATTTGAAAGTGATACAATTTTCTGAGGGGATAGTTCAAAGAATGATGAGATCTTATAATTCACTATTTCACATAGTATTACTATAATTGTGATGGTTAATGTTACATTGTGCCCCACGCAATTGATGGGTTGACAGGAAACAATGCTATATTGCCTCATTTTATTATCTATTATTTCACCGATTTGAAGAAATTTCTGAACACGTACCAGGGAACTCCTAAGTCATAGTCCCGAAGGCGATAAGCACTCATTTTGTAACACCAAATCGCTCGAATTCAAAACCAGCTAAAATGGAGAGTAATTTTTTTTCCAGTTTAAGAACTAACACGCACTGAAATATGGCCTTGCAGCGCCCTCTATCAGTGACACGTGGTATAGCGCCCGAAGAGTCTCTATTCGACTGTCAGTCTGCTTCTGCAGAGATTTAACGCAGACCATGAAAGGCGCTTCTTAAAAGGTTTCCTCAGCTGTGGCTGGGCCTCAGTTGGCAGTAACCCATGTTACAGAGGCCACAGTTATGGCATCCTCAGAAGGTTGCCTCCGGAGGAGGCGTTGTCAAGGAGGAGGGCATGGCCTCTGAAGTTTCCCACCTTCCCTGAACCATAGCCGCGGAGCCTCCACGGGAGGTGGGCAAGCAGCTTTGAAAAGTAACACCTTTGTTTTTCCAAGTGTTGGGAAGAGACGAAGCGCGATCGGCAGATGGCAGAGAGGTCCCAGAACCCTTCACCAAACACAGATGGAGATGAGGCTCTTTGAACTGCGCGGAGGATCCGCGGCGTCCGCCACTCGGCGGCTTCAAACCTCCCGCCATTGTACGATCAGGTGATGACAGCACAGTGGGGAGCGAGACTTACTGTTTCATCAGGCCACGGACGCTGCTCGGCAGTGGAAGAAAACCAAGTTGCGCGTCGGAAGACAAGCCGTCAGGAAAAAAAGAAGAAGAAAAAGTCCGTAAAGAAATAAAGCTGTATGTTTTACACTTGCTCCGGTGGAACAGCACGCCGAGAGGAATCGAGCTACATAAAACCCCGGAAAGTTTTTTTTCCACAGATCAAGCAATACATCAGGTGATGGTTCCTCAGGTTAATATGCCCCACCTCACCGATGTTATTAGCTTTCAGACCATATTAATTATTTTTCCAGTCCAGACACGCAACCGTCCTAATGCAACGAAAGCTCGTGTAAGCTTATTATAAAAAGCACGCGGAGGTTTAAAAGCTGCTTAATCATCTTTTTAATGATAAAAGGATATCATTGGTGACCGCCACTCCTATTCGGGAATGCAAATAATAGTTTGTATGTAAAGCAGTATGTATACACACACACACCCCAACAGCACGTATGTGTCAAGGGTGCTGTATGTTTCGGCTTATACGACATGACAACATTCTGCCTGTAGGTCAAAATCTGTGGATCCCACGGTTTAGAGGGCCCCCAATCCACCAGATAAGCCAAATCCCCCACCCCCACTGCCCCCCTCCCTCCAGTCAGCTCTGGAAGAGAAGCTTGTGCTATGCCAGGGGTGGCTCTTGGGGTGACACTTTGCAAAAATTGGGGTTTAGCTGCCCAAAGGTGTACTATAAATAAAGAAAAACAATCAACTCATTTTTTGTCAAAAATCTCAGGGAAACAAAAAGAAAAAGCAGAAGTGTACCAATGATGATAATTAATAGTTTAATAAACTAAGTAAATGATAGATAATGTATAGTTAATAAATTTTCGAAAAATTCTGTTGGTGTGCGATGTTTTGTGCTTCTTGCTTGTCCTCCAAATAAAATATGAATAGGCCTATGTAAAGTAGCATCCAAATTATGAAGCATGCACGAAAAACGTGCACGCGACGCAGGTTTATCATCGCGAACCAACGCATCAAGCTAGTCGTGTGAAGCTGTACATCCAAGCACCTGCCTGCGCGGATTTTCTAATTTCATACGTGTTTCTGCTGACATCAATACTGCCTCGGAACCCAGTGGCGTTTGGATCGTTGCCAGGACAATTATAAAGTCGCCTTGGAAACCGACATCGGATGACAGTGTGAAGCTCACTGTCGGGCCGCAGATAACCGCACAGAAAGTCGCACCAAATGAAGCGCGGTGAGACTGCGCTCCGGCATGTGCGTGTGTGTGTATGTGTGTGTGCGGCGGGACAGCTGCGGCTGTTCGGCAATCAAACGGAACCACCACTGCGCTGATTTTCCTCCCCAGATTTCCATTTCAAAGCTGTCCTGCATTGTTCCCCGCGCACAGTTTCCTGACTCTTCGTTGCCATCGTCACCGCGGCATCCCGCCTTGTTTAATAGCAATAATCCCGTGCGCTAAGAGAAAATGCGCCCGTGCCAAAATTATGATCACGCTACACGTATGGGCTCCCGGTCAGCTAGGCCAAAAGTAACATATAGTCCTTTTATGCTGAAACTGCAGTTACTGTATCATTTTAGCATCGATCTTTTTTGCAACTCATTACCTGGTTTGCATGACAGTCTCATTAGGGATGAACTCTGCGTTACCCAAATGAATATAAAAGCACATTTCCAGTAGGCTTGGCTTCATTCATGCTGGATTCCCTCACTGCCATTTCTCCTCCATTTATTTCATCGGCAAGTACCTACCTGCACTAAAATAATTCAGATGGCCCGAAGTGTTATTTATTGTTGGACTAGAGCTTTGATATAAAGTGCTCTGGAGTTCCGTGTATGAAATAAGGCACTTGGTTTCACCCTTTGAAATTTGCTTCAGCCCCCTAGTCAGTGAAATGGACCACGGGGATGGCATATTATTGTGCATGAATGTAATAGCAATAAGTGCATCAAAGATAAAGATTATCAATTTTGAATGTATAATTAGTCAATGTATTAAATATTGCGCTTGAAATACCAGAGTTTTTAATGCATTGTTCAATAAAGCCAAATAGCCCATGGATGTTTTCATAGAAGTGAGGTGTTTTGATCGTCACTCTGGCTTTCATAGTTTTGCTCATTTATTCAACTCAACATGGACGCGTTATGCCTAGGTACAGAATAGCAAGGTTCTCACAAAACTTCAGTTCCTTAGCCAGTGTGACCCCTGGTGGCAGGACTGTGTATTCTTGCGTACAAGTCTGCCAGAGGAAGCTGGTTTTGATCCTTATTTAAAAATCTTTTTGGTCAGACATTTAACCGGAGAAAAAAATCTGGGAGGGCTTCTGGGGGGGCGTTGGTAGGCCTTCGTGGGGCCATATGTTTATGTTTAATCCTCTGCATAACACTTAGCCCTCTTGGGAGGTTGAGAAGGCCATTCTTTAAAAAATGCTCATCAGCTGTTTTTTCAGGAGACGTCCAGCGCCGTTACTCCCAACCACTTCAGTCTGATGAGCTCTGATCTTTACGGTAAAAGGTCAATGTCAAGTATGCAAGCAATAAAGTTAGCCAATTTATTCCAAAGGAATTTATAAAGAACCCTTTTCCACATTTGTCCCAAATTGCTTGCAAAGAACTTAAGAACAGCGATGAAGATTGACACAACATGTAATGCTGTAGTCCAACAAGACATCTTCCTTCACCCGTTCAGTACTGGGTCGCAGCGTTGTACAGTAACAAAACATGGAAATGTTAGAAACCCAGGCAGACTGAATAAGTTAGGACAGGCAGAAAACGACTAAAGAACTGATCAAAATTAATGCTACATTCCAATTCAAAAGTCAATCAATTCTGCAGCACAATTTCTATTTACGTAGCTGGTGTTACAGATACATATCATTTTGAATTACTGTAAAAACTTACATCAGATGATCTGAGGATTTATGTCCTATAAGTCTTATTCACGCTCGCAATGGTATTTAGCAGACAATTAAACTTTCACAAACAGAAAACTAACACCTTCCATACGTGTAAGACTATAGCTTAACATTTTTCAGTCTGATTGCGTTTCAGCGAGCGATATAAATGCTCAGAATGCTTCGCACCGTGTGATAAATAATTCCCCTGAAAAGCACAACATTGGCAGATCTATTCTAAATTATGCATATGTAGTCTGAATAACGTCGTTAGTCATTTATTAATTAACCGTGCCGACGTGGTTGTATCTGACTTGCCTGCCTCATCTGCAGTGAAATCTTCATTTGTTCTCATTAGAGCATTGCCGAAAAATCAATGATTGCCTTCTGGGGAATAATTTATTATTTAAAACAGTCCTAATAAGCCTCGTCCTGTCATTCCCAGCAATTTTCATGAGCGAAGACACGCTTCCCTGTGCGGTTTATTTTTATTTGGAGTCATTGTGCATACCTATGTTGGAGTTTCGTTTGACTCACTGCGAGTGTGCCTGGTTTTGTACAATAGCGGATATGTTTAATCATACTCACTACTGTACCAAGTTTGCTGTGTTTGTTTATTGAAAGAGTCGATTGTGTTTCCTCATCCGATCCTCAAATGAGTTATAAAACTGTTACAAAATCATACAATTAAAATGTTTGTACTTTCATTTAAAAATTCATACACGGGGGTATAATTAATGCCACGGTATACGTATTAAGGCATAATGATGTTGTGTGAAAGCATCAAAGCAGTTGTTTGTTCGTTAGGTATTTACTCATTAGCAGTGTAAAAAGCAGCGCAGAAATGACTGCCGCACCCTGACTCGTTGCTGAGTGGACCACGCAGTGGCAGCCACACGCGTTAGGTTAAATCGCAATCTTTGGCTGCTACTGCCTCTTGTGTCAAAAAATGGCATTGCACTCCGCCGTCTAGTAAATCGAATGTATAAAAATAACTGGTACACTCTCAGGAAACAAGGTAAATATCTGTACCTTTATCTGTTTGTCACTGGGACCGTACCCTTGTAATTGTACTTCTTAAGATCCATAATTGGACTCTGAGGAGCATTCCAAAGGTACAGACAGCATTAATGTACCATCAATGGTACAGACATGTTCCTGAGATAATTTCTGTACCTTAAAAGGTACAATTACCTACCGCTAAAGGTACAATTGACAGACCCTTGGGGGTACAGATTTTTTCCCTTTTTTCTGAAGTACTTCTTAGTTAAAAAAATGTTGCATTTCTGTTTTGCTTAAGTCAAAGATTCACAGCTATTCTTTGGGCCTAAACAACAATAATATTAAAATCCAAATTCGTTTCTTTTTAATACAACCCTTACATACAGTATGAGGTTATTTTTAATTATACTGATCACGCACAGCAGCAGTAGGTTTTGTGCTGGCTAAGAGCACAACTTTACTATTTGAATGTGTACCTGAAGTGATTCAGATAGGCAGGGGTGTCGGAAAAAACAGGGACGGAGAGAACGCCCCCCCCCTTCTTCCCTCAAAATGCATATGGACCGATATCTATTTAGAAGTGAAATATAGTGGGGGGGAATCAAAATGCGATATCACCGTTTGCTAAGACAAGATGAGCGCCTTTCATTACGAATCTGCACGCTGAGGCCAATTTGCTGTCCATGCAGAGCGTAAAGACAGAAACACAGATCTAACGGAGATTGTAATATTACATCAGACAAAATCATTTTATCATGGATCGGTTTTTTAACAAAGCTACTTTACAAAGCTACTTTTACAGTGAAACTGGACTCCAAAGCGTTAATCTTATACCGATAATTTTAAAAAAAAAAAATCTTTCTTCCGTCGCATCCTTTCACAGTGTGACTATTGCATGATCGCCCATTGAAATGTTATACGATATACGGTGAGTGACAGAGGCCCTAAAAAAAATGTAACTTCGATTCATCTGGGAGGGGCTGAAAATCTAAGGGCGCCCCAGGGTTTTGCTGTGACTTTCTCACTTCAAAGGTTCAAATACACACACGATTGAAGCTGGCGAAGTTTGCGCCACGCCGCAATACAGAAATCAGCCTGTAGGAGTTGCTGTTTTATAAAAGCCCCAGATGTCACTATAAGGGACTCCTAATGTAACTACACTTAATCGTGAAAATAATATTTTTGCCTTCGTTGTGGCGAAAATCATCCTCATCATTCTGAATGTGCCTAAAAAGATTCTGAAGACACATTGACCCTGCAATGTTAGATATATAGTGATTGTACGTGTGCATACAAAGTCGTTGTATGCATATCCAAAAAGGCATGAACGAGCACTTAGACATTAGCCCCAAATATAGGCATCGCGGCCCAGATATCAGAAGATTCAGTGGCTCAGAGAAGTTTCTAGGATCTTCTGTCTCTCCATTTTTCTTATTGCAAGTAAATGAAGGAATATGCAAATGAGGCTGCTGGCCAGACTTCTGCTGCCAGTTTGCAGACCTTATCGGGTTCTGCAAATGCACTGAGCAATTCGTCCAACAGAGCCCTTAATTGCCTTCCCTGAGCTGACTCCAGATTCTCCTTACTTGTCTTGGCTCTGCTCATCTCTGCTTGCGGATGACTGCAGTACCATCTGCTGCTGCTGAAACCTGGCTGTTTCCCTGCAATGTCGTTGATGTATGTCTTTGTTGCTCCTTGCACTGTAGTCCTACTTCAACCTGGAGAAGGATCAGAAAGAACAGGGTCTACAGACTTTGTGTGACACCTGCAAGGAGCAACAGAAACCGAATTAAAAGTCAGTCAAGGCTAATAACAGATGAGAAGTAACTAACTCTGTCCTGATGTGGAAGGCAGCTGTGTCAGGGACAACTCTGGGCTCAAGATGGAGTCCAAACGCAATCACGCCCAGTGTCGACACACATGGGCCTGGGGTTGAAGGAGAGTAGCGTTGCAAGAACCTGATGGTTCACTTCTCCTTTGCCACTGCTGCCATGGTTTGGCCCGGACAGGCAGCTTGCCCGCTGTGCCACCCACACTGAACGTAGCATAGCTGTGATCGGTACCCTGCTGGAATCTCTGGTTGTGTGATTACAGCCACTAAGCAGATGTTTTTCTTCAAAAACTCATGGCCTCCAGAAAGGCATACAGAGCTTCTCTCCTTAGGCAGAGACTAGAAATACAGGGTGTGCTGGATCTCTGTCTAGGGTTCCATGGGATTCTGTCCCTCTGATGTATAGAGCCTCTGGGGCTTCTGCGACCCCTTTTCCCTCATGGATGCCAATCTCTCTCTGGCTATTATGTCATGATGTCAGCTGGACATCAACCAGTAAAGGCTTCAATTATTCCTACAAATCCACAAGTCACTCCTGTGCTTCCCGTCGTCCCCAGGATCCCCACACAAACACAGATTATATTTTAAGTATAAAGTATACAAAAATCAGTTTAATTATGGGATGAAAACGGTTGAATTCTGACACAGCAGTTGCCACACAAATTCAGATTGAATATGAAGTTATACTGGTATGGCATAGCCAAAAAAAGTCCAGTACAAATAATTGCATTGCAAATATAGGAAGTGTGTGTGTTTGGAAAATTGGCGTCTTTGTGCATGGCCGGATGATCGTGGTTTAAATTCAGTTCATTAGCTCCTCGGTGATTTGCAGTAAGATCTAAACTGATGTGGTTCATGAACGACACGTTTCTAACTTATGTTTTGGCCCGTTGGACTTACGACTCTAAGTACTTCAAAAATCAATATTTTAGTATGTTTTCCAATATAAATTTATACCGATAAACCGGTCGAATACATTAACCCGCCTTATTCGCGTAGTATTGCCGTAAGAATATGAAAAGTGTTTAAGTTTAAAGACGAAAGTTATATTTAAACTGATTTCTATGAAGTTTTATCATGGTTTTCCAATTCATATTCGATAATCTGATTTTATTTTTTAAGTAAGTTATGGAGTGCTACTGATTTTTTTAAAAAATGACAAACACTTGTTGAATTTGTTGTAATATAACTCGTGCGGTGATTTAGAATATTTTCACTTTTATAATTCGTAATTAATCTTAAAAAAATTGTTAAGCGTGACCGCAAAACGCTACGGGGCTCTCCTGCTCTCTAACAGGGCGTATAAGGACTGGGAGCTGCAGTACGTCTCACTGGAGACAGAGGAAGTGAAGATCTCCACTTTCTTAGCCGGTGAGTGCCCTCGTTATTATAGCCCTACTCATGTATTCAGGCATATCATAACCCCGTGTTATTGGCCTTATAATGCATTTGTGGCAAAAGCAGTGGCGGTTCTAGACCACTTCAGCTTTGTTTTTTGTTTTTTGTTTTTTTTTTTCTTTTGGGGGGGGGGGCAGACGTATTATTTACACTAGATTGCCAGCATTAAGCAAAAGACAATTTTGAAAACCGATAACTTATTTATGCTGTGCTTTGCAGTTACATTGTACAGTTTTTTTTTCAAACATGTTATTGCTTCCACAAGCTTGACAATTTTTTTCTGTCGTTAACTTTGTGTTTCGCCTGTTTCCAGAGTTTTAGCCACATATACAAAGGTAATTGTAAATGTAAATAATAATTATAGTAATAATAAATCCATTCTATTCTATACAAGACCCAAGCAGCATACGCATTTGGGGATTTGGGGGGTTCACGGGGGGCATGCACATTGTCACGGGGGCACTGCCCCCCTGCCCACCCCAGAACCACAGAAGGTGAAACCTAGAGGAATAAATGTGAGTGCCAAAGTTGATCATGTGAAAGATGCAGGACAGAATATTGCTAAGTGGTGTTTTGGCACCTGGTTCTAAATGCCTTACTGCTGTTTCATTTCTATGGATTACAGGTGATTCGCCGCTCTCTTCTGAAGTTCTTAAATCTGCTAATGGAACAATCAGGTAGGCTGTGGTACTAAAATTCTCTTTTGTTACAAAATGTACAACAAAAGTAAAAAGACAAAAGTCTATCAAACGAGCTACCTTTAGTTTCCATTTCTTCTTTTCATCCGTTTTCTCTGGCTACCTTTAGGTTTCGATTTCTCAAGTATCGATTCCCTTTTCATTTCCTTGCTTTCAAAAAATGTAACCGCCTGGCACTTTTCCGGTGGTGAATCGTGCGCTAATGAACCTCCTTAGTGATTTTTTAAAAGTAAAACTTTGAGATTGTATCCGCACTCCTATAACATATAAAAACTGAATGTTTTTATATGTTAGCTCCTATTCAATGCCATAGGGTTTCACTCGTATTTAATTGTTTAATTTACTTGTATTTTGCATTTTATCTGCATCATATCCTGCGTGCGGCAGATAAATCTCACCTGCTTGTATCCAATAACCATATATTTGAAACAGGCTCAAGGTGTCCTCCTGGACTGCAGTATCTGGCTCAGGTAAGACTGTACCAAATGACATCAGATCCACCATTTATACCCATGGGCAATTTGGCAGCTCCGATTAACCTCAGCATGTTTTTGGACTGCGGGGGGACAGCAGAGTACCTGGAGGAAACTCCACAATGACACAGGGAGAGCATGCAAACTCCACACACATGGAACCTACACAGAGACTCAAAGCAAGGTCCCAGAGGAGAGAGGCTACAGTGCTAACCACTGCGCCGCCCTGCTGTTCCGACTTCAGATAATTCTGAAAATTAAGCGATACTTATGCAGATGGGGCCCGCATGATGCTGCAGTGATAAGTATAGTAGCATCGCACCTCTCGGACGGGGGCTTGAATCTGTGCCCGCCAAGTGCTACCTGTGTGACATGTGCATGTTCTCCCCGTGTGAGTTCCTCCCCACAGTCCAAAAACATGCCACGATGATTTGGAACTGTCAGATTGTTTGTAGGCGTGAATGATGTGTGTGCAGCGCGATGCCTGGGTCCCGTATCCCCTGGCTGGGTCCCGTATCCCCTGGAATAGACTCCAAACAACCGCAGCCCTGCATTGGACACGCGGGTGTAGAAGAGGATGGATAATTTATCACTATGTTGTTTGTTTTCTCCAGCTCGACGAGTTGATTGTTCAGGGGGAGGTGGACTTTGCAGAAGGTAGTGCAATTAATTGTCTTTCATTCTGACACAGCAATATAGCGGATGCAATCAGAGATTGATAAGTAGATATGCAGTTATAATTGTGATTTATATCTGCTAGCTACAAGATTTATGAATCTTTATAAAAGGTTTTCTTTTGGTTTCTGATTAATTAAAAGACATGAATTTTAGTTTCTTATAGTAGCTGTCAGATAATTAGTAGAATTGTTTGATTTATTGACTTGTTTGTTTATTTCAGTGCTGGTGTTCCTTAGACCTTTAGCTACTTGGCTTTGCAGGGATTTGATTGGATGAAAAGTGGAATAACAGGAAATGGGAAATAGGGGCTTCCTAGTTGGCATGTGGAGAGGACCCACGTGAATTCCGCAGTAAAGTGTTGCAGGCTGACTGACTCCATCCTTTGTGGATCATTTAGAAGATGGTCCATCCACAGTTGCTAAGCTCCCTCCATCACCAATAAGACACCCATTAGTAGGGTACCCAGATTGATGTACTAAGCTTACCTTGTCATATAGAAAAATGACCTGTTCACTTCATACTCAGTGACAGCTGGTAAAACTCTGTCCAGCCCTGTCTGCATTCCACTACAACAACATCTATGGAATCAAGAACAGCCTGGGCCAGGTGGTCTTCTACGCGGTGGAGGACTCAGACTGCTGCAGCAGATTTTGTTGTGGGTCCCAGCGCCCGTTCCTCCTAAGAGTCATCAATAACCTTGGAGAGGAGGTCATCAGGATATCACGGCCTTTGCACTGCTGCCTGCAAGAGGTAAGATGCAGCAGAAACACATTCACTGAATTTAAAGTCACTGAAGAAATATTTTCATAGTAGATCGGTGACTTGTAGGACGCTATCAATCTTCAGTTTGTCTTGACTATGTTATTTTCTCTTATTTCTTGAAGTGCTATCTACATGTTTTATCCCTTCTGTGGGGAGCACTTCCGTTCCTGAAGTTATCGCCCGACCTGTGCTCTCGGTTGTTAATGCATAGTTTCGATTCCTCATTTCGACCGAAGAAAATGTACCATTACATTTTGTCCACCAGAGGGCGTTACATGGTTATGAAACATTCAAATTAAACACAAATTAAGGAGTCATGACATTACATTGTCTTAGATTTTGTTTTCTAACTAATTGTACATTGTTAATATCTGTAATTTATCGTTAAAATCCTGCCTCTGGTTTGTGTGTGGTGTTTGCATTTTCTTCCCCCGATTTTTTTTTATCAGTTTAATAAGGTTCCTTACAATAATAATGCAGCAGGGCAGAGCGGCGCCAGTTGAATAGTCTATAGATATAAGTTTTATATTCATTACATTTTCATATCTTACTTCAGTACAGAGTTATAGGCAGTTAAATAGCCATTTTTCACTTTTGAGAATTCTACCCACTGAAGTTGTCACACAGTATGTTGGGTAAGATTTCACACCGGTTATTGCAAGAAATAAAAACACAAACAATTCAAGTTTGATTTTTTTATTTTTTTTTAACTTCAAAAAGCATGGTTGTTGCCGCCATTAAATCTGAGCGGGATGTGTCCCCCTCACATTTCATAATTATTCGTTTGGACCAGTGAGAACTGGTTTTCAGTTAATTTACCTGGTAAAATAAAGTTTAAATAAATGACATAAATGCTGTAATAGTACA
>JABFEA020000046.1:5239583-5281380 GCA_019775915.2 Cyphomyrus plagiostoma
GTTTATATATATATTTGTGTGTGTGTGTGTGTGTGTGTATATATATATTTGTGTGTGTGTGTGTGTGTGTGTGTATATATATATGTGTGTGTGTGTGTGTGTATATATATATATATATATGAAGTGCCATAAAAAGGCTTTTCTTCCAAACCTATAAATTATGGATGAAGATGGTGCTAAAGCTCTCTTTCAGTTTTTATTTCCTCTGTCTATTTCCCGCCAGGGGGGTGTGGAACGTTCCGTACGTGGCTCATATCTACCTCATAAAAGGGGAGACGCTGCGAGCAGACCTGAGAAACGGCAGCTCCTTCACCCTGGAGAGAATGGACTCGGACATGGCTTCGTGCAGGAAGGCACGCCAGCTGGGGAGAGGCTCCCACCCTCGATGTCTCTGCCAGGGTTTTCTGGGGTACCGGGCTTGGCGCTGTCTCTCTGTCCCTCCAGACCTATGTCATTTCATCAGCCAGAGAAGTAAGGTGACACTCAGTACCAAGAATCGTATTTGTAGTCTTGGCAAGACCAGTTTTGCTAACTTGCCTTCCAAGAACTATCTTGGGGAGCAATGAATTGTGGGATTGGTCTTGGTCGGCAAGAATGCAACCAGTGTATCTTATATTTGGATTGGGGCGAGAGTGATATCCAGGGATTTTTATCATCTTCTGTACTTGTCTTCTTTGTATTGGAACTGGTTTTCGGCAATGGAAGATGACATAAAAGGGTACACAACAGTACAGTATGGTCAAGTATGCATATTAAGATTCACCCCATACTGTCTGCAATGGACAAAGGTTAGAGGTCAACCATATTGGTCAGAATTAGCATCATGTCCCCAAGTTGACCACAATAGCCTGGATGCCGTGGTGATTTAGATATGGTTGGTCAGCCTCTTGGTTCAACCTAGATAAGATAGTTATTGGAATTGTAACCTGAAAAGTTCCTGAAAGCTTTTGTTCCTCTCCTGGGTGAGCTTGCCCAAGAACCTTACAGTATAAAGATATGAAATACCTAGTATATTCATCTATATAAAAATATATATACTCCAAGTTTCGGTGGACAAACATGTGAGCCAAACTACTAAAATAATATTATTAAAATTTCCATGCATTTTCCATAACTGCGTATGGTCAGGCATAGGTATAAAATATTGTTGTTATTGCAATATAAAAATCAGTATTCTCTGATGAAGAGTTAGACGGGATTTATTCAAAATAGCCAAAGTTTACAAATACAAGCTTTGATGTTTTGTGCCCTGCTAGTAATGTAATGCATATTATTTGTATTTTACTTTAATGCTGCATTTTATGTTTCCTTTAAAGGGAATTTTTATGCATGTCACAAACCACCACAAATTTGGTAGACTGATTTCCATCGTTAACTATAAGACGTCGCATTACAACGGCGACTTGTGGCAGATATTTGAAAACCCAGCGGTAAGTTCATTATGGGCCATTGCCGCTGTAATGTGTTTGACTGCTTCATTTTTCCTGTCGTCTAACCACCTGCTGTCCTAATATTGTCATCAAAGGAGCTGTAATTTGCAGAACTAATCACTTCACTTACATGTGCATGAGCATGGAGATAAAAGAGCCTTTGTTCTGCGTCTTGTCTATGTTTTGCAGTGAAAAATTAGCTGTTTTTATGTAATTGATTACAGGACTGAAAGGAAAAATATATCCATCCTGATTATTCTAGAATTTTCACAGAGGACATCATTGAGCAGTTATATGCTGCATCAGCGGTACAAGCAGTCTGTTGAGGTCACCTATGCTAATTTTACAGGCTGGTCTATACTTATCATTACTTGTTATGTATATCTCTTAAGCCCTGTTTAGATGTTTTTCGTTTCCCCATATTATCTGCTTCCAACGAGCTCGTCGGAGAGGCGGAAAACCTTGGGAAATGGTCAGCAATGCCGAACTGGGTTAGTATATGCCACTGGAAGGACAACTGTCTTGTTAGATTAATAATTATGGGGCTAATTATGAAATTAGCTTAGAAGCTTTAGCCCAAGACCTTTCCGACAATTGGGTGTCCCGGTTTACTTCTGATTGTTGGGGGGCAGACGGCAAATCATTTATTTGAATTTGAATCAGGAGGCTTTTTTTTGGTCCTGAAGGATGCATTCAGATGGAGGACAGGCAGACAGAATTTAAATTAAAGTGTGTCTGAAGAAAAATAAATGAAAAGGAGAGCTGAAAAGGGAATGTGTCTTCCGGGTGTTTCATTTAAATTTTTATTTTATAATCATAACTTTCTGCCAAATGGGGTTTCTTAAAACCTGTAGAAAGTTTTCAGGAGTCTCAGTAATCCTCCGCGTGGCGGCTGCTTTGCTGTGAAGCGTGATGACAGGCTTACAGATACCAGAAGATTGAGGCTGCCTTTGGAAAGGGGCATCATGCCACATGTTGTCTTCACCTCTGTTATTTCCTCACTCACGCCCCCTGAAGGATAAGCGGCTAACAGCAAGGCATGAGCCCCTTCTGGCAAGTGACATTCATATGGCACAGATTAATTCTGAGAAGGAGTGGCTGTTCTTTATCCAGGAGTTCATTTTGCCGGTGATTGCAAAGGTTTTCTACGGGTACAGCACAAAGGTAACTCATGATGCCCTTGGGCTGAAATGAGATAGATGTCTGACTGGTGGTGTTTTGAAGAGATATTTAAAACAAAGTTGTGTGTAATCTATAATCTGCCCCGGTCAACTTTGTTAAGGGACGTCTACAAATTGGATTGGTGGGTAATAGCTCAGAAACTTGATTTGTGAATTATTGGTTTTTAGGGAAGATTGAAAGCCATGTTTGCAAGTAGCAGGCCGGCTAAAGCTTAACATTTCCAGGTCCAAGGAGGAGATGTGATCTCACTTGGGTTGCTTTGCTTAATTAGCCAGCAGGCCTAATGTTCAGCTGTAAAATGGATGAAGCACCATCATATGAGCAGATAATGAATTGTCATTGGTTTATTTGGGTCATGTGCAATGACTCCCTTAGAAGGACATTCCAAGTTCCTCCCAGCCTCTGTTAGACATTTTTGATTGCAGCAATTGGTGCATCCTGGCTTCCCTTTATACAAAACTACAGACATTCACAAAGACCGGTAAGCCTCCCGTTGTCATTCTGTGGCTCCAGAGTTACTCCATCGTAAACTTCATCGCCAAACACAGTGCAGAGGGTCTAACCAGTCAGAAGACACGTCATGACAGCAATCACCCTGAGCATCACGTTCAACAACGCAGGCGTAGATTTTCAGGTGAAGGTTGTGGCACACTTTTCCATTATTCACATGTTCCGTGATTTACTTAAGATACATGGGAATCATATTCAGTGCTGGTCACCCCATTACGTGACATAGGCGGGTGCCTCGGGCACCATCTTCTAAGGAGTCGTCAACTTACCAAGCCAGTTTCATTTTGTTTTGAACAGGGGTGCCAGTGGATAAGCTTGACTAGGGCGCCATAAGGGCTTCAGCCTGCATGGATGATACTTGTGATCAAACAAAAATATGGTTCTTTAAATGACAGCTTTTAAGAAGCAACACTACAATGAATTAGTAGTACTATTGTTAATAATAGAATAGTAAAAGTGTATACTATTATAAAATAATAATTGATGTTATTGGACTAATTGGGTATTTCTTGGCCTGTTTGTACAGGGAAGTGGCTGTAAGTTTCACAGGTACAACTGCTCGATGAAGTCCCCTAAGAGGGGGTGGAGTCTGATGCACCCAGGGATGCTGACACACCTGTACGAAGGCCTGCCCATTACCAGCGGCCTGCAGTACATCGCCATGTCCTTTATCGATCCGTGACTGAACCCTCACTCCACCCCGATCCCCAAGAATCCTACTACGGGACAAGATATGTGCCTCTCGTTACAGCTCCAGTGTCAATTCAGGAAGACTGAACTGATACAATTTTGCAAATCCATTTTAGATGAAATGTTCATAGCTTCTTGGTGACTGTCTGCCAGTCTGCACGGCTAGAGACATGAAGAAAAATAAAATAACCTATAAATTGGGCAGCAACTTTAGACTTCATTCAATACTGAAAATGTCTGAAAGATTTAAGAATATAAAAACAAACAGAGAATATATGCTGGCACAGAAATATATCTGGAGGCATTCTTAAGTAGTTCAGAGTTGCAGTGGAAGCAGTAGAAGTACTGGGATTTCATGCACAATTCAAGTAACATTTTGTATTTTAAGTGCTTTGTGCCACTAATGTGAGCCCCAGTTTGATGTGACCTTCAGCACAGGCTGATTTAAACTCGACCCCGGGCCGCAAGTTCGCAAAAGCTGCCGCAGAGGTGCATTGCATAAAGTTCACGAGGGGCCTTTCATTAAAGATTTCTCCATTTGGCCCCTGCAGCATGCCGCCATGGAAACAGCCACCAGCGGTTGGGGGGTGGGAGCAGCGGTGGCTAGGTGGGAGGGCAGGAAGGACGGGGAAGAAAAGAGCCCGGGGTTAGGTGGCGGCCCCATAATAGAAAGCGCATAAGCCACATGTCAGAGATAGCCCAGCGGACCTGCAGCCAATCAGCACCGCTGCTAAGTGAAAGAGGAAATGGCTTTGTCACTACATATTCCCTTTAAAGACCAAACAGCCCAGCTAAGTCCGCGCTGTCTGGCTACTGCTACCATGGCGATGAGAATAAGATGCCAGCACAATACGCTGGTTCATTGTGCTATAACCTAGGAAGTACTAATGAAAGACTTCGGATAAGATTTGGAAAGTGTTTATATGAATTGTGCCATGTATTTTAATGCTTTAATGTCTGGGCGAGGGGCTCCGATAGAACTCAGACGTAAGAATAAATAGCGACAGCAGAGAAACAACCTATTCTGAGCTGTCTGAAAGGACTGAAACAGTTCTGCCACTAATGCATTTCTTTATCAAAGACCAGGAAGGGAAAAAAAACCTTTTTCAATAGCGTTTTTTGTGCCGTGACCATGTAGGGGTCCATAGCAACAGCCCTAAAGGGCAGCTAGCAGCGAGGCTGGGGTAGCGAACGCCGGCTTTGGGTAAACGCCTCAGTGGTAACGGATGACAGCCAGCTGCGTTCATTTTTCACCTTTCCGCGGTCCGTCCTGTCGGAAGACATGCGGGAAGCAGCGGGGCAGGGTAGCTTCAGGCGGGCGGCGGCATCGCCCGGACACCTTTCTGCCCCGGCGCGTCACGGGATCGCAAGGTGCAGGTGCGAAGCCAGAGTTGCCGCACGACACGTGTCGGGTGGCGAATCGAGAGCCGGGTCATTCCTGTCATACAGGTTTTTCAACGTGAGTGGCAGGCAGAGCCAGGATCCTAGTTTGTGTGCGCGGCGGTGTTATAAATCAAGGCAGCTCCAGGAAAGTGCTGAAAACACGTCCAAGAAAGCTAAGCAAGAGGCAAGAAATAAATGGGAAAGACATTAATAATGATTTTTCTCGCAATGAATACATACGATCGCTTTCTGTTTTTCTGCAAAATACCTCATAGCTCTTCCCCACCCCCACCCCCATCCCCCACTACGACTCCCCATGCAGTAAGAAATGCTGATTCTAACCTACTTAAATATTGATGTACCTGTAATATACTATTCCATTCTATTCTTTTTACATTTCAACATTCATTCTTGTGTGGGGGAAATGCCAGACAAAGTCACGGTATAATCATAAAATGACACGTTTGTTGATGTCATGTACTGTAATATCTGCAGCCCTGCACTCAAGAAGCGATTGGAAGAGAGATATATGGATGGATGGATGCATGCATGTATGCTAGGCGTTGCATGTCTTTCCGTGGGGACTGTGTTTTTTCCCTTCATAAAAGAACTACAGTTACTGTGTATCGGTATCTCGGTATTGCTTGCCGTGTGCTTTACCTGTAATAATCTCCAGATCTTTTGCAGTTCAAAACTAGTTAATTCGATATCGAAAATGCAAGTATAAGTATAAGCTGAGTTTTTTTTCTCTGACTTCCCTTGGTGACCAAATGATGTAGAATTCTGCCAGTCGCGCTTACATATACGTGACGAGCTAATTAGCTAACTATAGCAAAGAAAATGTCAAAACCAGGAGCAAGGGATGTTTGTTTAAAGCCTAGTCATTTGGCAATAAATCAGTTTAATTATGATGTCAGTGATTTAATTTTTCCACTTGGGGGCACTAGCGAGCTTTGGGTTCTTTTTTAACAGGATTAATGTCCTGGTAAAATAACCATGGAAATAACAGCCTCTCTAATTGTTGCTACCGTTACTAATGTAATCCTAAAGCTAAGGATTGCACGCAAACTGGGTCATAATTAGCAAACATCATTTAATAATAATGGCAATTCATTACTTAGATTTATGCAAGCCCTTTTTATGAGTTGGGTGTGAAAATCCAGCATGAGCAACCGAGCAAGTGGAAAGACATGCGGACCCGTACGACCCTCTCTGCTGTCTAAAAAGACCATTAAGGTGCTTGGAGACCCGGAAACATGCTTCTCGGTAGAAACGGACGTCAGCTTATGGTAAAGTCAGCGGACCATTTGGTGGTAAGGAGCTATGGTCACTGTTGAAACAAGGATCCAGAGTCCAGTTAAACGTGAATAACTAACTATGAATAAAGTCACTTCCTTGTGCTTGCAGTCGTCATTTCTTTGCTTTCATAATTTTAGATTCCTGTAGTCAAGAGCTACTCTACCATGATTAATCAACAGGCATTATAAATGCTTTGCTGATTTGATTGTTAATTGTTCGTGATTTAAGGTGTTACAACATTTAAGTCACTTTTTATTCCAAAATGGGTTCACTGGATACAATGATTTAACGAGAGTTACTTTCGCTGTGTCTAATGTTATATAGTACACATCCCCTACCAGTGACCTCTTTGTGTAATTAGGGTCAGGATGATGAGTAGTCTGTCCCGGGGAACTAAGACCTTGAGATGTCGAGGCTGGACCCAAAGCTGGTACATACTATGAGGAGAACAACCAGGTTGTACAGAGGCTTAGTCCACAGCACTCCTCCAGTTTATGTGGGCGTGCTGACCGTGGTGTTTGAAGCAGCAGCACTTGTGACGTGCTCCATTTTCACAAGGTGTGCTAGCTAGCTAAGTAGTGCATAAATATTACGTTCAAAATGCCAGTCTTATGTGTACTCTGCAGTGCACTGGCATCCTGTCCAAGGTTTGTCTTAGCTGCGTCCATCCTGTCCAAGGTGTCCCATCGTTTTCACTGCATCCATCCTGTCCAATTTACGTTGCATTAAATGGACTGTATTTATATAGTGTTTTTCTAGTCCTACAAGTACTCAAAGCACTTCACAATACATGCCTCATGTTCACCCATCCACACACTGGTGGTGGAGGCTGCCATGCAAGGCGCCAACCTGCACACCGGGAGCAATTTGCGGTTCAGTGTCTTGCTCAAGGACACTTTGATGGGGTCAGGAGGAACCAGGACTCAAACCTGCAACCCTCTGGATGCCAAACGATAGCGCTACCTCCTGCACCACCATTAACCAGTGTTAATGAGCTTGTATCGGCTTTGTTGGTTAATGGCACATCTGGACGTGGTTCCGTCTTATTGCTTTCACACTGAGCAGCCAACACTACCACCGTGGTAACGATTCAGTAGAAGAGGAATAAAAAGCAGCAGATTATGCTAAGAGTGCGACATGTAAATATGGGCCTGCAGTCAGCAAGGGGCTGGTAGTGATTTCTGTACACGCTATAGAGGCAAAGGCCGTGACCTCTATGTAGGCGACTCCACCCCTGGCCGGGGACAGTGAAAATCCCGGCGACCATTGAGAACACACGAATGACTGCTTCATTTTATGAATACTGACAGAAAACAACTGACAGAAAACTCTCCTCATGGTTTGGTCAGCTGTCTGAAATTGCTAGTCAAGCATTAAGTCAACATATTCTTTATAATCTGTTTAATCCATAGCTACATACTCTTCCATAGTTACATACTCTTTCTTATTATTGCTCTCTGTTTAACTGCATAGTCTCTGAAACAAAAATGAACGAGCGGCTTGGAATCCTCTACTGCCCACCTGCAAGTATGGAAAGCGGAGTGATTCTGTTTGTGACAGGGTGGGGAGGGGTGCCCCAGGATCAGGATGTGAACGCGGTTTATGTCACCTTCCTTAGACTGTGTGATATATCACATGCAGGCTGAAGTGGGCTATTTAGTATGAGAAAGGCAGGTGGCTACCCCTCCCCCCTACCCTCACAAGTAGCTGTTGTCTTCGGGGGTGGGGGTTAAATGAGGATGTTCGGAGCATCCTGGTAGAGGAAAACCCCATACTGGAGGTGTTGGAAGAGTCCCTGTTTGATCAATAATAAACCACTCATCTGCTTCCACAGTCAGACGGGAGAATTAGCTGGCTTTTAATGAAGAGACTGACTGATGCAATCTTACTGCCGCCCTACAACACAGCCATGAATGCAGACAACCAACCACCAACAACCATGCCGCTCATGGCATTTACTGCCCCCACCCCTATCCCCAAAGGAACACCGATTACAGGAAGCATGGCCCATTATCCACTCAATAATCAAATTCTTTACAAACTCAGATAATACCATCCGTTTTCCAGCGTCTGTGTTTATGATATTTTAAGACGCCTGTTTTGTTGCCATGACATTAGTAGAGTGTCCTTGGAGTCTGGCAAGATTGTCAGTCTTATCAACTGTATTTTTTTCTGCCTTATCCTTCGGCCACTCTACACTGACCTCTTCATCCTCCAAAAAAGGATGAAGGCCACAACGTGGCCTTAGCTGATAAATGATTCACCTTCAAAAATCAATTTCTCCCAATTCTCCCCCGATGCCCTTTTGTTGTCTGTTCAATCTAAATTCTGATAAGGTGCCCCCCCCCCCCAGTTTCCCTCTATCCAGTCAAACGTAGTGATTTATCTGTAATGTACACCAACAAACTTTTCAGGATGTCTCTAATTCCCCCAAAGGTAATGGCAGTTTCTCATTAAGCAGATCTTGCAGTACAAGGTGGCACAGAGTCATTTTTGCTAATTTGTCTCAACTGCTACTCATAGTTCTGGGATGTGATATTTTTTTTAATGCTGTTGATGAATTAGTATTATGATCCAGAGTATTTTGAATTTGTTCTGTCACAGAACCATGGAAGAAACCAAGTGGGACATACGGGGTGTCACGGGGTCAGGAAACCAAAGGAACTTCCTGTTCTGAGTAAGAGTTTGGTGACCTTAGCAATTTTGCAGTTATTGTAGTCACTGCCGTAGGGATACGGATCACGGCCTCATGTTAGGGGCAATCGGAGAACACCGTCCATCCTGCCATCGCTTAGGTTGTCTTCTCTCTTCTCTATTGTTCTGTGGACTCTTTGGTGGACTGATTTAGCAGGAAGATTGATGACAGGGAGCAGGAACTATGCTGTGGATGCAGCATTTAAGGGTTTGGTGTTTCACATGCTGTCGTTTGACATATTAGTGCACTGGAGCGGGGTCAGAAGTCAATTTGGGTGGGAGCAGATATGGTGGAACGCTTCTATATGTCTGTGTGTGTGAGCTCCCTCAGTGCTGTTCTCCGTCAGTATGAGACCTTCATGCCGGCAATAATGATAAATTCTGATCCCTATCCCCTACAGGGGGGTCTGACCCAAATACCACCACACAACTTGTTTCATCCTATAGATTAGAGCAATTTTTCCCAACCTGGTCCTCAGGGTACCCACAGTCCATGTTTTTGCTCCTTCCCAGCTTTCTGCCAGACAGTCCACATTTAAGGGAGCTGGGAAGGAGCAAAAACATGGACTGTCTGTGGGTGCCAGAGGACTGGATTGGGAAACACTGGATCAGAGGGTTAAATGTTGTCTATCAATATCAACTTCACTGCTATCGCACTCCTCAATCTCGTAAACGTTCTTGTCAGAGACTAGAATATGAGAAACGAATCTGCTTTGGGGAGAAAAGGAATCATCGCCACAGCTGAGATGTTTATAAAGCAGGCTTGGGGTTTCGCTGGCGTTTATGACCCCTGCAGATAAAACCACGGTCGGCAAACCACTGTTGTGCAGAGTAATTCATGGCATTTATGTCCCAGCATTGATTTTACAATAATCAAGGCTGTCGATTAACTGCTAAAGGAGAAAGTCATACCCTGAACAGACATTCTCAACATTGACGGCTGTGTATTGGAGTATAACTCATGCTTCCTAGGAGTACTGCCGAGGAAGGCAGTTTTAGGGTCAGAATAATTAGAATCCTGCGTAATATCTTTTTTTTTTATTCACAATGACGTCCTCTCCAGAAAGACCAGACACAATTGAAAGGGCACTCTTGGTTTATCTACTGTCATACAGTAGTAATCTTGACCAGCAGGTTAATCCACAGCCTGGAATCCTGATTGGCATCTGGAAGGGCTTTCTTGCAAGCTGACCAATCAGGACATGTCACCCCCATGTCAACCCCCCGCCCACTATGGCGAGGCAACCAATCAGGGCTCCTGGCAGGTCAGCCAATCCGAAAGCAAGGCCTGCATGTTCTCTGTAGCCTTCTGATGGAGTTTTTTTTTTATTAAAAAAAAAACAAAACTATATTATTTACACGACCACCATTATTTGCAAGTGGTTTTGAGGTTTTCATTATCATGTGTACATAGTGCAATAAAATTCTTCCTGCAGACCATAGTGCCAAATAAACACAAAACAATAACAAGTACAGGAGTCGATGATAAATAACAGCAAAGCAACAAACAAAATAAAATCACACCGCAATGGACACACTTTAAGCATTTACATGTGCAAGAGATGCATTTGGAAGGATAACCCAGGGAATAATGTGTCAAAGTACTGGTAGGAGCAATTGTTATGAAAACACAATATTATATAATTGAGTTCCTTAGCAGTTTGTCATTATTACTGCCACACCTACGTGACGCAACTACACTCGTTAGTGTAGCTTGTATGAAGACTTACTGAACACCAAGTCCAGTGCTGTCACAACTACTCCACCTGCTGGTCGTCCTTGATGCACTTGTTTTCTTGGCCACTGCATTGGTTGAGAAGCTGATAATGTGAGCTGAAGTGGCTCTTTGGGTGGCGTGATTAGACTGTACACAAGGAGGTCGGCGATGAGCAGCCTGCTGGGAATAGTTTTATCTTCCACAAAAGGCTCAGACATGTGGGAGGAGGCAATCAAAGCCCCCCCCCCCATCATTTTTGATTAATGTTAAATGTTAATGCCTTCAGGATGTAGTAACGACAGTTTCGTGCATTCTTCACGTACCCTGGCTTAGGAATAGGCATAAAGGAAGGCCAACCCCTCCATTAGTGAGGCGAAACTAAAAATCATCGTGCATGTGCCCCCCCTCCCCCCATATCCTCCACCTCCCATCAGACAACTGGAGTGTTGTAGCATTTCTAAGGGCATCATCCCACAGACTAAAATGCAGAAACCCTTCAGGTGAAGGTGTCTGTCCTGACCTGCGGCACACAGACCACGGCTCAACCATTCAGCCCACGTGAGCGGATACAGACCACGGCTCGGCCATTCAGCCCACGTGAGCGGATACAGACCACGCCTCGGCCATTCAGCACACGTGAGCAGATAAAGACCACGCCTCGGCCATTCAGCCCACGTGAGCGGATACTGACATTTTAAAATGGATAGAACTTTGCCAGCCTTTATTTATTAATAACATCGCCCCAGGACAAAGAAAAAAAAAAAGAGTTGATCTTTCGATCTCGGGCGCATCACGGACGCCTACGGCATTAAATATGTATAAATATTCAAAGTAAGGCCAACATGTACAGCACTCTAACCAGATAATCCCTTTCCTGACAGTCCGGACAAGATCGTCAGCGTGCCGGGCAGACGGGCAAGGCAGTCACAGGCGATGTAATCCCATTAATAGCCTGAAATAGAAATAGCTTTTTTTGTGAGTGGGGGTGCAGGAAGACCTTTATTCCTTTTCTAATACAACGGGAGCCGAAGACGACGTGGAAGCAGGAGGTTTTTCCCAAGCCTTTTAAGGCCGTGCTTATCAGACGGCCCGCGTCGGAGGTGGCGGAGGAGAAAGCGTTGTTTACCGTCATGGCCTCCACTTCGCCTGCTTTACATCACAAAGCCGAGAGGCTGCCAGCTACCAAAGCTCATCATCCACCTCCTGATTACCGCGGCGGTATCGCGCCCGTGCTGTACCCCGGCCGCCGCTAAATGCCGCGCTCAGATTTTTAATGAGCCTCCGCAACCCCGCCCAGAATGAAACGGCACAGGAGGGGCGACAGAGAATGCTAAAGAGGAAGTCGTTATGTCTCGGAATCAGAAAACGGGGGGCAACCGGGAAGGGGGTGGAGGGGAGCGAGAGCGTCAGCAGCGAAGCGAACGACGTTTTTAAAAAATTTATCAGTGTCTGTCCGCCGTGTTCTGGAAACAAAACTAAGCTCCACCTTGATCTTTGGGTCGTGTTTTGTTTGCGTTCATTTTTTGAGAACCAGTGCCAGTTTTCCTGATTGCTGCAGACCCCCGCAGAGACCCGAGACGGCCGCAGTAGCATTGCCCCCATGTTCAGGAGAAAGAATGAAAAATTAAAAACAAAACACTGTAGTATCTAATGACTGTTCTCCTCTGTGTTACATTTCTGAGTTCCCACATGTTGGGCCAGGGGTGGGTATTTCCATTCCTTAAAGGACAGCAAAGAGAGAATTTGCTCCACGAATAACCTCCCTGCCGGCATAAATCTCGACACTTCGGCCTAGCCTCGCTGTGTTTGACTGTCAGCCATCATTGGTCATTAGTATCTGCCTTTTTCCAGTCCGTCTTCCGCAAGCTGCCATGAGACCAGCGTAGGAGGGCGTGGAGGAAGAACATGTGACCTCTCAGACCTCAGGTTGGATTCTCTTAGGGCCAAACAGTCACTGACAGATGGCTGCAAGGCCAGATCTGAGGCAGGTCACAGTAATTAGCATATTAAAGCCCTCAGACGCCTTGCTAACGGCTGGGCATGCCGTTTTGTTTGCAGTTGTTCAGGGGAGTGTGTGTGCGTACATGCAAGATGGCTTGCGTATCCTGAAAGAGGACCCACATTACGGGAAGCGAGAATCGGGTTTTAGTGAAACGTTATGCAAATAAGATTAATAGCCATAATGATGTGCAGACAAGCACGTTAATTCATGAATCTTAATTATCCCTGAATTGGTTGGTATGCGATTGTGAAGTGCGAACATTAAAGGCAGAGACGAGTGTGTTTTCCTATTCCAGTGGTTCACACTTTGGGGGGGGGGGGGGCGCAGTGTGCCGAATTTATTATGAGCGGGGCAGACAAAAACATTCCCGAGCGCTTATAAACGTTCCGTCAGCAGGTCGCGCCATAAACCACGGTGTCTCTGTCAGCGATTTTCCCTTTATTTCAATTACAGCTAGGGAAGGACATGACTCGACGCAGTCAGGTACGATAGCGGAGGACACGCTCCCGACAGGATCCACGCAGCGTCATCCATTGTCAGCCTGCTCCGCAACTCCCCGCTCCCTCTGCGGTTCGGTCATCGGGTGACAGGCAACAGCATCTCAAAGGGACTGCAGGCTGTCCGGATCTCCCACGATGCACCGCTGCGTTGCTGTCAGCTGCAAACAGGTCGCCCACTCGTGATGTTGCCGCTCTCGCGTAAAGGGCTGTGTTTATATAGCGGCTTTTACGGCTTATGTCAGATGATTCCCGGGCAATCGGCACACCTCCGCATATCCAGGACAAGCTGACTAAAGGGAATGGACTGCACAAAAACAAAATGGCCGACGGTATACGTTTAATAAATATGACTACTTGTGATTCACCCGGAAATATCCAGCAGGGTAATATTATTCAATGCCAGTGTCTTGCTGATCATGAAATATATCTGGGTGCAATTTTTTTGTAACTAGATTATGCAGCCACACAGGAGTCTTCTAAAGGTTGTTAAGGTTCTGGCACAAAAATATGAACAAAGTGTACAGGCCTCGGAGTTGCCTTGTAATCTACAATCATCATGGTAGAATTTACCAAACAGATGTATAATGCTTCCCAAATTCAGCCCCTGTAAAATGCTGGGCCCCCTGAATCGTGTCCCACTGACTCCCCTGCACAGGACGGATTTTTAACCTGAATCTTGTCACCAGTTTAGTTTGAAGAGTTTCTGAATATCCAGTCAAAATGCCATCGATTTTGGTTTTCTGATGCATCGATTTTGGTTTTCTGTATCCAAGAGTTCAAAGGTCAAGAACAACAAACAGGGGCTGGGGTCGCACCACACTGATCCAGCTAATTAGCCAAGCTGGCCGCACTTCTTATTACTTGATGAAGTAAGATCTGGGGGCCCCAGCGTGTGGGAAATCGAGCTCCATCTCCCTGTTTTTTGCAAAAAGTGAGCAGATGCCTGGCTATTAGGTGGAAGCTTGATAACTCTCCATTTTTAAATCCCTTTAATGTCAGGATTTGAGGGGCTAAAATGAAAGGGGCACTGTGATCTTTTGAAATATGAAAGTGTAAATATGGCTAATGATTTCCCCGTTACGTTCTGGCGTATTCAATCAATCCTGCCATAAAAGAAACTTTAAAAAGTGACAGAAACGCTTTCCCGGAATTCTTTATAGATACTACAGTTTTAATGATATGCGTTATCTTATATGCAAACTATTCTACGCAATTATGGGAAAATGTGGGTTTGTATTTATAAAACAAAGACGGTCACAGCCCTAAATTTATTGTAGTTGCCATCAACCTTGCACTACATACATATTTATCTGCCACAGATTTTTTACATTTGAAATATATGACAAAACGTGTGAAGGAGCCTTTTGAGCAGAGCGCCCATACACTGTGGCTCTGTGAAGTCCGTTTCCCCCGATAAGAAGTGACATTAAACGTTTATTATCTGATGTTTCTTCACAACGCTTCCCAGAGCCATCTGCCAATAAAAAAAATCACCAGGTTATCGTTCTGATAAATCCACGTTGTCACGCTTCGGCGGTGGGCGGCGTGCGGGGAAGCATGCAAGTCCAGCCAGTAGTGCAAGTAAAGAGGGGTTTATTCAGGGTTCAGGGCTGACAAAGACGGGAAACACTACTCACAGCACGGAACATCAATGCAGGATCTGGGGAAGACTGACTCTGACAAGGACTAAATGGACAGGACTAGCAGGGACTAACAAAGAACAGGTGAGAACAATCGGGTAGAAACACGGGGTAACGAGGTGGGCGTGGCACACACGAGGATCGTTTGGAGCAGGACGTGACAGAACCCCCCCCCCAAAAGCGCGCACACTGGGCGCGCCTCAGGAGAGGCGATGGACGAGACGGACCGAGAAAACAGGACCTGAAAAACAAAAGCAGAAGGCGTCAATGAGGGATGGGAAACAGGACGGAGACACAGAACAGACACAAGGGCAAAAGCCAAGACAGGACCCGACAAAGGACAGGGAACGCGGACAGGCAGACAAGAAAGGGAGAGACAGAGGGAACACAGAGAAGCAGAACAAAAGGGCCAGGGAACAAAAGGACTAAAAGGACCACCAGACGGAACTGACACAGGCAGGAAAAAGGGAGGAGGAGCAGAGGAGACTGAAACAGGAGGTGGACACCAGGGCGCCCGAAGGCACCCGGCAGGAGACGGGCAGTGGCAAGGAGGAGGCAGGAGGGGGCCCCGCAGGGGCCAAGGAGATGGGCCAAGGGACTGCCGGAGGGGCCCCGGAGAGAGCTGGAGAGACCACCGGTGCAGGCAGGCAGAAGCCGCCGCTGGCAACAGCAAAACCGGAGCTCGCGAAGGCGCCCTCCGATGCCCAGCCGGAGCAGGAGCGCCTGGAGGCGGCCGACGCGGAGCCGGAGGCAGGACGGAGTACCGGCCCCGAGGTACCGGAGGGGAACCCGGCGGCAACTGCCGACACAGAGCCGGAGGATCCACAGGCAGCCACCGGACCATGGCCAGGGGACGGGACGGGAGGGACCCGGACCCGACGTTTGTGTCCCCTGCCTTTGCGAGACATGGAGAGGCGGGGACCTCGCCGGGCTCCACTGCTAGGGGTTAGAGGTGGAGAAGTCCGTTCCCCCCCCAGTGTTCCCAGGGCCCAGCAGGTAGAGCCCCGAGGGGTCCCATTTGAGCTCCTCCTCTTCCACCATGAGAGGAGGAGCGATGGTGTTATTGTCCGGGACCTTCTCGGGGACAGAGAGTTCCGGGCAGGACAGGTCCAGGGCTGGGGTGGCTGCAGCTGCGGGCGGAGCCAAGGGTGTGGCAGCGGTTGCGGCTGCAGGCGGAGCAGGAACAGGCCAGGCCACAGGCAAAGCTGCGGGCAGAGCAGGGACAGGCAGGGCCGCAGGTGGAGCCACGGGCACAGCAGGGACAGGCAGGGCCGCAGGCAGAGCTGCGGGCACAGCAGGGACAGGCAGGGCCGCGAGCGGAGCCGTGGGCACATCAGGGACAGGCAGGGCTGCGAGCGGAGCCGTGAGCACAGCAGGGACAGGCATGGCCGCGGGCGGAGCAGGGACTGGCAGGGCCGCAGGCACAGCAGGAACTGGCAGGGCTGCGGGCTGAGCAGGAACTGGCGGTTCTGGAACCGGCGCCTCATGCGAGGTTACAGCAGCGGGTGGAGGCGGGTCCGGAGCAGGCGGTTCCGAAGCAGGCGCCTTGACCGAGGCAGCAGGCAGGTCCGGAAACGGCGCCTTGGGCAAGGCAGCAGGCAGGTCCGGAAACGGTGCCTTCGGGCAAAGCAGCAGGCGCGTCCAGAAATGGCACCTCGGGCGAGGCAGCAGGCGCCGCTATGTCATGATCACTCGGGGGTGCCACCATGACAGACAGAGGCAGGTTAAGGGCAGACAGGACAGGCACGGGCGTTGCCCCTTTAAGGGCTTTGCGGAATGCGTCCCTCACAGGGCTGACCCACTTACCGGCTATTCGCTCTGTCCCGAAGTGGTACGCCTCCATGGGAGGCTGCCTATCCTTGGCAGGGCGCGTCAGGCAGACAGCCGCGGTGTCTCCCCAGGTCAGCGGGGAGCTCCCTCTTACACCGCCCATCTCCCAGGTGGGGACCAGCAAGCAGGCGCCCAGGAAGAGAGTCGCTTCCTCTGCGTTGCCTCGAGTCCTCTGTCGCTCTCCTTCCGCACCTCGGGCAGCGGAATGCAGAGCTGGTTCCGCTGCATCTTCCTGGCTCCTGGCGACGCACTCCTTCCACCGCTCATTGAGCCAACGGTGGAGATGGCCGAGGAGCTTCCTCGCTCGCTGGAGCGAGTACTGCTGGCCCGGCGGGCGCTCTTTTCCGAGGAGGTCCGCACCCCGGTTTTCCATTTCCAGGGATGTGATGCTTTGTTACTTCGGGCTGGGAGCACCAATACACAAAGTCTTGCAGCAGACCGAGCCGATGGTGCTTGGTCTGCTGCTCCATGTTTCTTGGGAGATCCTGCATTCTGTCACGCTTCGGCGGTGGGCATGCGGGGAAGCAGGCAATTCCAGCCGGTAGTGCAAGTAAAGAGGGGTTTATTCAGGGTTCAGGGCAGACAAAGACGGGAAACACTACTCACAGCACGGAACATCAATGCAGGATCTGGGGAAGACTCACTCTGACAAGGACTAAATGCACAGGACTAGCAGGCACTAACAAGGAACGGGTGAGAACAATCGGGTAGAAACACGGGGTAATGAGGTGGGCGTGGCACACACAAGGATCGTTTGGAGCGGGACTTGACACATGTGTAGTCGTGAGTGTTTGCATAGCTTCCGGGAAAGAGATATACAGGGTGTGTCACCAAACCCAGCCCCCCCAGATGCTCTCAAACGGCAGCCAAGGCACCCCCATAGCCCTGAAGCACGACTAACAGGAATAATGCCTTTACATTCCAACATCCCACCATTGCTGGTATCCTTGTCCCCATCAGCTGGCAGTAAGAAAGGAAAATGCCAGGGCCTCAAGCCAGCAGGCCACACAACTGAAAGAGCTCCGGCGTGTGCGATAAGCTATTTTCACAGAAAGAAACATGTATTTTTTTGACAGCTTAGTGTGCGGTCCATGCCGATATTTGCATGCCATGCACATTATTTCCTCAGGTGCTTTTCCAGTCTTGTTCTCAGGTGTACAGTATTGTGGAGAGGATTACCAGGTAAATAAGTGCATCTACCAGCAGGTCTTTCACTTAGGAGGAAGCACAAGCTGTAGAAAGTTACCTTACAGCTATGCAAATCTTCAATATTTACATAAAGAATCAAAACGCATCTGATTGCAGTATTGCAAATGAATACTTTCTCAGTTTCATTGCTCTCTGGTGTGAACGATAAGGGAAATTAAGGAAAAAGTTAAGTGACTACAGCTGCCTTGAGCTCCTCATCCCTCCAGAGTTTTTTTTTTGTGAGACTTATGAACTGAGGTTATTGAGTTGAGTTGAGAGGCAGCTGGGTCTGAGGAGAGAATCAGCAGACAGCGGGACTTCGGAAGAGCCGACCTGGTTTTTATGACAAAGCTTTTCCTATTCAGGGCAAGAAGAGGATGTAGTGGTCGACTGCACAGACAAATCAAAGGAGTCATGGTTTCGGAAGGGACAGGAAAGCCGATCAAAGCTGGGACCGCCAAACTTCCCTTAGGCTCAGGTTACCGGGGGCAACAAAAAAGGCGAGGCGAAGCAGGTAGCATGTGGGAGGAAAATTACAGAAGTCCATAGATACATCAGAATGTTAAAAATCACTTCCTGCAACCTGCAGACGTTTTGCATTGGAGGATTTCTGCTTAGAAACACTCCCCATCCCTTATAGACAGTAGATCTGTAGCCTTGCCTTAATTTTTTTTTTCATACTCATAATAAATAACACGTTAGCAAGGATCCGGTGTGAATTTCGTAGCCAGAGTCCAGGTTAAGATCAGAATGTGGCAGGTGCCATCAAAACCACGATCAGCAGCTGAAGTAGGACCGAGCACAGCCTCTGGTCATGACGCATCTCCAGCGGCCGTCAAATCCGCTGGGGCTCTACAGCGTCAGGTGCTAGCATTTACCTGGCGCAGAACGTGCATGTGCAGGAACAATTTTACCACGAATGGGGACCAAGGTCGGATCGGCGAGAAGGAAGACGAAGACATCACCCGGAGATGATCTCACAGACTAGACCAAAATGCTGCTGATTCGCAGTCAGCTACGACGTGATGAGATCCAAAGAACTTTCAGCAAATTTCTGAATAAAACACGATGTGGCTGAGCTGAGGAGCTGATTGTGGGGCCATAAAGGCTGGTGCACATTCACTTAAGTTACCTGTGTTTTATAATCATAGACGAGAACATAAGAACATAAGAAATTTACAAACAAGAGGAGGCCATTTGGCCCATCAAGCTCATTTGGAGAGAATATAACTAATACCTCAGAGTTTTTAAAATCTTATCTAGCTCTGATTTAAAGGAACCCAAGGTTTTAGCTTCCGCTACACTAACAGGAAGACTATTCCATACTCTAACTGCACGCTGTGTAAAGAACTGTTTTCTGAAATTCATCTTAAAATGTTCTCCCGCTAATTTCCACTTATGGCCACGAGTTCTAGTATTTAAACTAATATTGAAGTCACCATTTGGTTGAACAGCATCCAGGCCTGTTAGAATCTTATATACCTGTGGCCTGTACTACGAAGCAGGGTTACCGACCAGTTATCCCGATAAGCCAGTAACCCCACTTCGTAGTACCGGCCCCTGGATCATGTCCCCCCTTAGTCTCCTTTGCTCAAGGCTAAACAGATTTAGTTCAGCTAGCCTCTCCTCATAAGACATTCCTCTAAGACCAAGAATCATTCTCATAGCCGTCCGTTCCACCCTTTGCAAAGCAGCAATGTCCTTCTTAAGGTATGGCGACCAAACCTACACACAATATTCTAGGTGGGCTCTTACCAAGGAATTGTATAATCGTAACATCACTTCCCTTGACTTAATCTCCACACACCTTTAATGTCATTAATGTAAGTAAGTAAATAAAAATAGTGGTCCTAAAATGGAACCCTGCGGTACCCCACTATGAACGCAGGGCCAATGTGACATTGTGCCTCTAATAACTACTCACTGATTCCTGTCTGTTAACCAGTTTTCAATCCAATAACAACATCTGTTGCTGTCTTACCTAGAACAACTATAACTATAATGACCAGTCATTCTGACAGAAAAAAAGTGAGACCTACAGTGACCTTTCAGTGCTATCCCTCCCGTGGTCACATCCATGATGGTAGTATAAAAAGCTTTTGTGTTGTTTTCTGAGTCAAGTAAAAACTCTCTTTCTCTCTCTCTCTCTCATTTTTATCTCCCCTTATATATCAGAATAATACTTTAACGCAAAGCCTTTATTGTTTTTTCCCCATCTACTGATAGATAGACAGTGGAATCTGGGAAAAAGACTGGTTTGCTTCTGAAATCATACCTTTAACCGGTGATGAAATTCCATGCACGCTGGTCACACACACCCAATCACACACACACAACCACACACACACAAACATGCAGCTGGGCCTAAGCAACGAAAATGAGCCCCGAGGTCGTGGACACAGTGTGAATACTCAAATACATACCCGCCGTGTGCAAGGCAGCCAGCCTGTCCCCGTTAGCTATCCATAACAATGGAAGTAATCCTGTTGCAGGGGACTATTGGAACGTCGGGAAAAAAGGTTTTCTGAAATATTCCACACCATGAGCTGGAACAGGATGAACCGGACAAAAATATGCAATTTATTTATCAGCCTCCAGGCCAAAAAAAAATACAGACTTTTTTTTTTACTGTCTGTACCTTATATGCAGTCTGGGCAGGTTTTTTTCAGTAAACACTGTGAATGGAAAGTGGAATGTGTTCTTGCTTTTATGAACCAAATAAGCACAAAAACTAATTGTGACTTTGTCTCCTTGCACTGTCGGGCATGATAAATTTTTTAACGTGAGTTTGGTTGAAAAGTCTCTTGCAAGCTGTTATTGTTTTTTTTTTGCGTGTGTGTAAAAAAACCTTGTCTTCCCCTTTCTGCTGATTACCTTATAAATTACACTTCTCGGTTGTGATCGTTATACCATTTTGGTCATTTGAGTGTGTGAATTTGCTTCTACTTTTCAGTAAATGCGATAAAATGCAATTACATCGGCTGGAAACTGATTGCTGCTCAGCAGATACTGTCGGTGAATCAATAGCTGAGGGGCACCTACATGCCACAGCCGCAGACAAAAACACATCTTAAGTAACACAGACTTTCCCACTTTTAACAAAACACTCGACTCGCAGCTTATTAAATCTGCCCCCAGCTAGGTCCCCCAGGTCCCCTGTTATAATTGAATTATTAATGTTCTTATGCATTTCAGAAACCTTGTCATTCACTTGGTGTTTCACGACATTGAAGAACTTGGATTTTATACATTTTGTCGAATTACAATTAAATAAAGGTGTTGACGACTGGACTGAGAAAATAATATAAGAAACAACAGCCTAGAAAAACACAGCCACTATACACAGTAATTCAAAACAATATATATCTAAAAAAGACATGCAGACAGAAAACTGATAGATATTCCAGTAAAAACAATGTCAACAGAGCAACATAAACACATGGATTTTATTTGCGCTCTTGATGACTAAATTGTACTCCGTTATTAGTTCAAATCAAACTGCATACACCCCAAACAAGATAAAAGTAGATGTCATAACTTTACCAGTACTACTTGGTTCAACTCCTGCCACAAGGCACTGTATGTGTAGAAATAACGACTATTTCGTTAGCCTTCAGACAAAATTTCAATGCCAACATATTACGGTGAAATGTAAATGTGCATTTGGGTCAAGTGGTTTAATTTCCAACCTCAAATTATAAAACTGACACATCATTATAGCTTGAATACATTTCTATTTTCCCCTCTGTAGGATAAACCAGGAAAACTAAGCAATCTGTCATCATGCTAGCTAATTTAGCACTTCTCATTAGCGATAATAGCCACCTACGGCAGGAAGGTATGAAATATGCCGTCACAGGTATGGAGGAGGAAATTGATAGCGTGGTGCAGAGGAAACAGAGCCGCTAATTTAATAGGTTTGTTCCAGGCTGCATCATTACACCTGCTGTTCAAAGACAATCTGATGCTTGTGAGGTATGAGATTCATAAGTGTTAATACTGAATGTCACGTTAAACAACCAAACTCCACCTGGTGTCTGCTAAGTGGATGAGTGTATGCTAGTCAAATTCAAATTCAGCAAAGACGGCATTTGGTTATTTTGACAGTTAACGTCACCATCACCCACAACGAAAAAAGCAGAAGCACTCTACAGGTAACCAAAATGGGAAAACGGTAAACAAAAAATTCCTTTGAATGTTGACCTGTTTACTAAATTATTAGCAGAAGTTTCCGGCAAACTAGAAGAAACACACAGAGGGATTTTATGTAAATACTGAGACAAAAGGGAATTCTGAACAGTACTCATTGGCTAAATCAAATCCTGGGGTTCAATGATCAGTGCAATTGGCACACATAACCCATGGTAACCCTAACTCCCCCTGTAGTTACATTAAGCATGTAGCATTACAGTAATCATCATGTGCAAGTTACAGGCATGATTCTATTATCTTAAAATGAAAAAGCCCCTGACTCGTTTGATTTTGTCATGTAGTCGGAGCCTGAATGGAAGCATCTATGACATCAAGCCCCCTGATGTCAGCGGGTGCCTTCTCATTATGCTGATGTAGGTGTTTCCCAGGAAGAAAAACAGAAGCAAACCATGTTGGTGATGCACTGATTTCCTCAGTGATATCTGGAGCCCCATGTGGTAACTAATTACAGTGTTTTCAGGCTTGGGGGAACAAAGATAAACGCAAAGCCTTATTGGTAGTGGGGAAATGTGATTAAACAAAAAGTCCATCCATTTTCTAAAGCTGCTTGTCCTGTGCAGGGTCAGAGAGTTCCAGAGAGTTCCAGAACCTATTCTAGAAGTTATGGGTGCAAGGCAAGGAATAACCCAGAATGAGGCGCCAACCTATCACTTAACACACATACCATTCACACGTATGGACGATTTGGCAACTCCAACTCCAAAATCGGAGAACCCGGAGACTCAAGCCCAGGTCTCAGAGATGTGCTGACCACAGTGCCATTGAATGTACCAATGTTCCCCAACCTACTCCTCAGTGACCCAGAGACAGTTCAGTCCAGCTGGCCTTTTCCCTAGGAAGCAAATTACGAAGGCTTGCATGTCATTATTCCTGAGTTGCTGACAAGAAGCTCCTTTTAACAGCAGAGATTGCTGGACATAGGTTGGTTACAGTACTAGGTCAGGGCTTGGTGTTAAATCATTTTGTGCATTTCCTCACCTTGAATTTGTTCAGTGTTTCTAGTTTCTGGTTTTGTTAAAGCAATCTCAGATGAAAGTGTGTCCCGGTTAAACGGTAAACAAAACAAGAGCGACTGTGCACGGCACACACGTGATCGTGAAGGGGGCAGGCAGCACAGAGCCTGCCCATCTCTATTCTGTCAGTGGTGACAGCACCGGGCGTAGGGGAATGGCGTTGCAGCACCTCACGCGGGAATGATGTTCGCTGTGATACTCTGCGGTGTTCCGATTCTACAAGAGCCCTTTGATCAGGCTCAGCTTTCTGACAGCCTGGAACGGAAGTCCCATCTGTCGTCTGTGAAGCAAAATTCCGGCTGTTTTTCATGTCACCTACGGTATCTGGGTCGGCTCTGGGTGGGGGTGGTGGTGGGGTGGGGGGGCGCGAGTCCGACCCCTATTAAGAGCCCAGTCCAATCTGCGCATCAAGCCTCAAGCGTGTACTATAATAAACTTGCATAATGACAATGATATTGTTATATTTGTTATGATGGCAAATGGTGCTGTCAGGTGACTAGATTATGGAACGTTAAAGAGCCCGGAAGGTATCGCTGGAAATTTCTAATCTCCTTTGAGTTTTGCAAGGATTTAACTGTCTTTAAAAGGGATTGTGCCCACAGGGGAAAGTGGGGACTGCTTTATTTTTTGCCGTTCCTGTATTCATAAGCTTAGCTGACAGTCTTATTTAAACTGCTTACATTCTACATATTCTGAAGCCCATTATATACAACTGGCATATTTATCACAGTTGCCCAGGTGGGTAACTTATTCAAAGGTTACATGTACGCATCACAGCGGGTGACTGAACTTCAGACCAAAGGTCCCACTAAAGGAATCTCCATATTTGGGGATAGGAACCAAAAATCTCAGTCTGACAGCATTTCCTGACTGAGATGTAATCAGGGATAATGGTTGTCTGCTCACAATATAAAAAATAGTATCAGAAAATCTCATAAGAATGAAGTCTGAGTAATTGTGCTGTAATCGCTATAAACATTTCTGACCCAGTTATGTGAAAAAAAGGAGCCTTAGATCTGAGAATATCTGTCATGGTCCTCCAACATTAAATCATAATTGTGTGGTATTTTAATTATATTAATCGTATATTAGGGTCTCAACTTACTGTAGGACAATGTAATCTGTGCTGATTGGTGTCTGTGTCTGGTCAATAAGTGCTTATTAGTAGTTGGATTTACTTCTTACCAGTGATTTTCAGTTAATTAAGGAATCCTCCTACCCCTCAACAAATGCCTCACGACCCAAAATTTCCAGGATCACCTCATTTATATCAGCCGAACACTGACCTGCTCCGTCTTAGTTTCTTGGCAACACTGGATACTGTTGCAATCTATTGTCAGAAGCGGAACCTGGTCTTGGTGTTTTAATTTGAATAGCTCTTCTGATGGTAGGCTTGTGTTTTCTTGAGTATTGTCGGTTCTTGCTCCACCGCTAACTTGGCCCTTGTTGCTGGTCAGTCATCGGAAGCTCAGCCTAACAGCACAGTGCCAGAGTTAGCTGGCAGCTGTGTGTTTGTGATGTGGCTTATCTGCCTCGCTTGTATGAGGCTTTGGATGAAAGCATCTGCTTAATAAATAAATGGAAATGTAATGTGATGTCACGATGGCGCCTCAGGGACCCGCGTACGCCTGAGGCTCTAGCAGACTGACATCACCGACACCAGTTATCTGTGAGTTTGTTGGAGCCTGTCCCAGGCAGGGTGTTTCGGAAATTCAGTGGACCCACGACAGCAATGCTCTGCTCCAAGATACAGTGTGGCTGGTGACGATCGTTCACTCCATTTGCGACTACCTTCCTGATGCGCAAAACTGCCCCTGGCAGCAATCTGGCATCTGCCATAGCTATTGACCAGGTCTCTCATTGCTGCGGGTGACTTCCTGTTTTTGCTTTCCTTTCCTTTATCCCAGATAAAATTGACACTTTTATCTCTCTCTCTTGCTCCTCCCTGCTCCCCGCGGTTGTGCGGAATAAAACTCGCCTCTCTGGGCCAGATCTGGTGAGACGGCCACTGCCAGGTGCGTGCTCATGCTCACACCACCTACCCCCCCTCTCAGTAATGTAAACGCAATTCCATCCTTTTTTCACAGCTTCCCACCTCAGATAAGGGCACAGTTACCGGAGGCCTCGGTTCACTCCCATAATCCTCTCCTTCCATTTGCCGGTCTCGTCCGACTGCTGCTGAATCCTTTGGCTTGCGGGAAGCATTAGCCGGATTCGGATACCGGCAATGCAAGAAGGCCTCATGGTGACAGGTGGCAATGAAGATACCGTGAAAGTGTGTGTATGGGGGGGGGGATGACCCGGCATTTGCCATTCCTGGGGTCAAGGGATCTTTGGGTAGAGTATTAGATGACAGAAACACAACAGCATTCCTCTGAGGCTCTTGTGTTCAAACAGGCCCTGTAAGATTTTAGCAGATCTCTCTGCCAAATTTCCGCTTTTTTAGGTCTGTAATTAGCTCCTTCCTGAATCGTTCTTAATTAGCTATGGAGATCGGATTACAAATTGCTCATGTGTACATTATCATTTTCCCCGATAAGGATGCTGTCGGTAAACATCCGTTTGTAAAATGGAATCCCATGATTCACGCGGCAATTGAATAATCACAGTTCAAGGAGTAGCTGTCAGGACATTTCAATCCTGGATAGATAATACGGTTTTATGGCAGCGTATCGGGAGGTAAGCTGTGTTTCAATAATTAATGGTGAAATATGTGTACCCTTCAAAATCTGTGCTCCGCTTTCCCGGGCTGAGTGAGGAGACACTCGTCGCTTCGTCTGAGTCTCTCCGTGCAGAAAATGCGTCAAGCTCATCTTCACAGCCTCTGGCTGGTGACGGGTGTGAGCATTTTTTTCGATCCCGGGCTTGCACTTTAAAGACGTACACTTCAAAGCCTTTCATCTCCGAAATGTCACATGACGTAGATGGCTTCCTCAAGAACCATTTTTGGACTGGGTGATAGCCTGGATTAAAGGGCCATAATTTCTCATGTCACTGGGCAGGTGGTCTTACTGGCACAGGGTAACTATATCTGTCTCAAAAGGGTACCCAAACCCCCACCAGGGGAAAGTCTAGGATTTGACCCTTGGAAATGCCTTTTAACCCTGAAGACATACCCACTTCATCCCCATGATTAAATTTGCTGGGGGGGGGGTCCCCAGTGAAAAATTTGCCAAGCAGGGAGTATGAAATATATACAAAAATTGGACTGCTGAAACAAAAATAGAGGAGCCTGAAGCCTTGCGAAATATGGTCTAGAACCACCTATACCCACAAACCCTTAAAGTGCAGGGTAATTTACAACACAAACTCCATACACACACAGGAGGTAGGATTTAAACCCACAACCCTAGAGGGTGCAGAGGTGGATAATTCTGGTCCAGGGTAAAAGTCCAGGCCAAGATTTTGTTTCAACCAACCAACTGAGTACTCGGTGACTGTAACTCTTTATACTGAACTAGTTGGATGAAACAAAATCTTGGTCTGGATTTTTACTTTCTATTCACCTCTGCCCTAGAGGCATAAAGCAACAGTGCTAATCACTTTTCTCATATCCAAAACGTGCTGTTTTTGTGGAGCATCTTAACCACCCACAACCTGAGTGATGCAGATGATTAGTCATTTCCCCCACCCACAGTACGAAAAATAAATGTTTTTATGGTGTACTGCAGCACTCACTATATGCATCTTTCGTATAAATAGTAGGTGATGAGTTCTGGGCAGACAGGGTCCAATATCGTTATTAGTACCGCTTGTAAATTGTCATCATACAGATGAAGATATCAAGCGCAGGAGAAGAGAGACCTGACAGACAAGAGTAGAGTCCTACAGTAAGGGGAAACAACACAGTCCATTTACAGAAGAATGTCAACATGCACAGTTCACCTGTATGATCTTTTGACTCCTTTACCAAAGAGGAAATTAGAGCGCATACCATTCGTGTTTAGCTTTCAAAATAAAAGTCCCTGACCAGCCATAGGAACATATGTAAGAATCGACAGCCAAGCACAGCCGGAATGCACGACTCCCTTTCTTTAGCCACCATACCTCCAAATGCCAATCACTAGGTGCCACCCTCAAGAATGAGCTCTGCTCCATCATGGAAACTGTAACTATTTTGCAGGGAGTAACTGGTGGGTTTGGTGTGTAGGCATTTTATGGGGTAAATTAGCTCATAACATTCATCTAGTCACCCATTTGTTGGGTAAGACTTTACTTGAGAGGACACAAATAATGTAGTATTATGGTATTATGTATAATTTAACCACGAATTAAGTGTTAGTTACAAACTGTACAAATTGTCAATTGTTACTATATCTGTTAATTATATAAACCGTTATGAACTACTGAAGGAACTAATGGAAGTAGTACTGTAGCAACAATTAATGAATAACATGTAAAATACTGATCTCATGTTTGTTCACCATTAATGAATCATGACGCTTCATTTATCTCAGGCAGTTATTATATTTGTTACTATAGCTGTTAATTCTGTACATCTTAGCGAACTACTGAAGGAACTACTGAAGACAAGTCATAAATAACACAAGTAAAATACTGATGTCGTGTTTATTCATCATTAATGAATCATGATGCATCTTTCATCTTAAGTAGGGACTATATTTATTCATGATTTGTTTGTAACTTGTACTTCAATAGTAATTGAGTTACTACTAAATATTTGTGTCCCCTCATGTAAACTGTTACCATTTTCTGTAACTGCTAATCCTATTGATGGTCGCGGGGGTAGCTCTTAACACTGAACATTTTATTGCCAGTATGCACAAACAGACCAGAATTTGTTGGGGCTTGATGCCAAACATGAAGTATAGGATGATCACAAGAAACGAAGTAGAAAAGCTCTACTATACAATATACACAGAACTAAACCCAACAGCAATGACAAGTTTATACCAAATACAGTGCAAAGACATCTTAAATATGTTTGCATTAGAGTAGCATGTGGATATGACTGCAAAGGGCAATGGAATCTGTATGTTGAGTGCAGTGTGCAGATTTCACAGATGCAGAACAGACTAATAACCTGAAGTACTGCAGAGCCAAGGCCAATGGCAATGCCTATCCCTGGGTCATGTGACTGATTTGGCCTCTATATGCCTCGTTTGACCTAGTTGGAAATTTTGGCCTGCAGAGCAAGGCTGTCGGCATTTCTTTGAGTGCTGTGGGAGGTTTAATGTGCACAGTGAGTCACGCTCTCCACTCGACATCTCGTAGGATCGAGTAGAGCAGTGTTTCTCTATCCGGGCCTCTTGGACACATAGACAGTCCATGTTTTTGCTGGGAGCTGGGAGGGAGCAAAAATGTGGACACTCTAAACAGGTAGCTGGGAGGGAGCAAAAATGTGGACACTCTAAGCAGGGAACTGGGAGGGAGCGAAAACATTGAACGATTGTGGGTCCCCGTTTGGGAAACACTGAAATAGAGAGCAGCATTTTCACTGGAGCTTCACTCTGCCCAAAGTATCATCTACTGGGTCTGAAACATTACCTCCAGTCACAAGATGAATTCCAGCAATGAACCAGTCCAATATCACTTTCCCACCTTTGGCAAGCCAATGTGATCAGGTGGTATATAAGATAACCTATAGAAGCTCAAGATTTTGGTTGTAATGATGGTGGAAGCCACAATAAACACAGCCAGAGTAAATAAAGAAAAACTTTGAATCTGGGAGTGATTGGCAGTTAAAACATAGTCTGTGAAACAAAAGAAGGGTAAAGAAAAACTTCCCAGTTCAGGTAATTGTGTGTATGATGGAGCCAGTCTGGAGGACACTGGAGTCAAGGGTACACTGGCAATGTTTGCCGTAATAACAATCTGGGCCTCTTTAAAGGAATCCCCAGCTGCCTCACTCTTGTAAACGGCTGTAATTGTGTCAGGTCCACATGGACTCGTCAACCTGGGTGTGGCGGAGCTTTGACGTGAATCCACTCGGGAAGCAGATGTGTGTCTCTCTGCAGGGGCTGGCTGAGCAGAGGCCGTTTTCACACGAGGGTCCCCGCGCGCTTCGTCTTTAAGATCCTTGATAGATGTTTAACTTTATCCTTTGGCGAAAATGACATAAATCAGTTTTCTCGCTGTGAACTTACATTCTACCTTGAAGGCCCTGAACCCTTTATCAGTATTAATGGTTATCCCCCTTACCTACCCAAAGCTATTTCACACTTGGTTAGCTAAGGTATGGAACTCTCTCCAGAGCTGTATATTTAGTGTAAGCTGCCTAAACATTTTCAGAGACCCTAATTGCTATGCAAAGCATGTCCATGGCAGTTAAAGACCATAATGCTTTGCTAAGATAATTTATTGGGCTTGCCTCCTATTGAGCATTTTTCAATTAATAAATTCACTTCCCTGCCATTGAACATTTGCATAGACAGCCCTAATTGGTATACATTCAATAACAATCTTGAACTATGGTTCATTATGCATTTAGAAGGGGGCGCCATAATGCCTTCATAAATTTAAGTAACAACATTTGTTTTGTTGGGTTTATTAATGGATTATGACTCCTGAGTGAATGGTAAATCTCTGCAAAGGATGAAAATATGACTGTGGTCCGTAGCAGCCTGACATTAAGGCCCAGATGTAGTAAAAATATGCTCATTCACTACACCCAGTCTGCCTATAATATCTGTCAGTATTAAGACTTTTTTCATTCCTATGGAAAAATGAAAGGAGTCACTCTGGAGGAAAATAAATCAAGAAATTATGACACGCCAAAGTAGATCTGCGTTAATCGCTGCTCTGTAAACATATTTAATCTCCCATACACACACACACACACACATACACACACCCCTATAAACATGCACATTCGCAGTTCCAGTCTCAGGGAAAAGGCACGTATGTCACTTAAACCGCCCGCAGTAAACATGCTGCAAGTTGCGCTGCTGACCTACGACGGATTCTGCATGGAAATGTGTCAGACGTGGAAGGAAAAGCCCAGAATTTATCCAGCCTTTAAAAACGTTTTCATCCATTTATTTATGCACGTTATCAGTTTTTATCAACTTTCTTCAGACTTTGACTTTAAACCATAATACTCGTGGCCTGCTGGAAACTCTTTAGAATTAATCTATATGCTGAGAGACTGACTGGGGAACAGCTCTGCTCAGATATAGTTGAGTGGCTTTTCTCTTTTTTTGGTGCCACGATTATAACACAATATAAACGGCAGACTGCTGGGGTGTTGGGACACTGTTATATGTTACTTAAACCACTGAAGCTACACCCTACAGAGTTACATAAGCATGCTCAAGCAGACCATGAAATGAGGTTTACTGGGCCAAGATTAAACTGGATTTTAATTTGACTGACAAGATTCGAAGGAGTATGGATTTCCTGACGGTATATTGAAACGTATAATACGTTTCCTGAAGAGGAAGTCTGGACTATTTATTTGTAAGAGAACAGTCTTTCTCGGAGGCTTACGCCGCACACTCAATGCGTAACATGGTAGGTTTATTTTTATGAAGAATGTTTCTATGAAGGTACTATGGCCACCTGCCATGACTCTGTGAGTGTACCTTATTATTACAGAGACAGTTAGGCAGCTGTTCAACGTGCATAGTTCACATTTTATTGTTTTATTTTATTTTATTAGAGGCCTCTGATATGAGTGCCATGTCTTGCTTTTTTTTCATCAGGAACGGGTGAATAATTTTGCCTTTTTTCTGAAGAGTCCCTCCCCAATGCCCACTGAATTATGCCCCCCCTCCATTTCATTAAGAACGAGGAGATTTCGCGAAGCTGAATCCGCCTCTCTCGTGACTGTACTGGCAAACTGAGTGTATTCAGAAGGGTGTCTTATTGACCACATCTCTCGCTGTACAAATGAGATAGCCCCTAATTGAATTTACCTGAGAGAGGCTCTCTGGTCCTTCTGCGCACGCCGAAGGAAGCCTGCAACAAAGCCTTCGTGTGGTTCTGAAGCTTGTCTTCTTTTTTAATTTCGGAAAAGGCACGTCGAGGGTTAACTTCAGTTTTGTTCCGGTGGGTGATTTCAGCCAGACGTAGTTTCTGCAATTTTCCTAACTGTTCCAGCTATAGCTTCCAATGACCATACAGAATGGATGGTTTGTCTTCAGCCACACCCACATGACCCCGTGACCCTATGACAGAGGTCATTATGGACAGCTGGAGGCTTCCGGACCACCAAAGCCCACTTCGGGTGGTGCCTCATGCTCTTACTCCAGGGGTAATGAATAAATAGAAGTAACTAATTCCAGCTAAAGGCTGTTCCCATATGCTTTATCCAGAGGCTACACTAGTATTAGCATTTGAGACGCCCAGCACTTTCCATTTCACTCACTCTCTCGCCCTGCTGTTGCCTTGGCCAGACTCGTTTTTTTCTAGCCCCTCATTTATCTCCCAAACTCACACCTTGGACCCATCCCCCCCCCCCCCAAGCTTTACCTGCTGCGTACTCCTTGGCTCCCCGCACAACATACTGTATCTCAGCCAGGTAAGGGAGGACAGGCTGCCGGCACTGATAAAATCCCACCGCAGCGCGTTGGGCCTTTCCCCTCTGATAGGGGGTGACGTGAGCATGGGGATGCATGGCGATTAATGCTGTGCACCCAGGGATGCTCCATCTGGGCCCATGCAACCGCCCTGAGCGCATGCACACATCCAGATACATTAAAAAAAATCTGTACTCTGCAGGTGGTTTTGGAACCAAAGGTGTTCTGAGATCCTATAGCATGAAAAGTAATAATAGCGGCGATTCATGAGGCATGTGTACGACCTGAAGGCTACGTGCAGGCCTCCTCCCGCGGCTCACAGATGCAGCTCTGACGTGGCTTTTCCTTTGTTGAAGATCCCACTTGGGCTGTATGAGGCTTTCCCACTGCGTCGGCTGTCAATCAACTGGCAATTGATTTGCTTTCTCTGAAATTGGCAGGGTGCCAGACGGGGGTTCCGAGTACAGCAGGTATCACAGAAACTGCATGTGTGGCGAAACGTTAAAGACATTAGCGGAGCGAGAGCTTAGTAAGCGAGGAGTTGAGGCTCTTCCTCCATGCTTCGGAGCCCGCCCCGCGTGGAACGGCTTGTCGCGCGACAGCAACGCAGCAAAACTGTCTCCTTGCCGAGTAGGAGCAGCACAAACTCATCTCCCCGAGTTTTGGCGAGTAAGGTTGGTGGCCTACACCCGGCTTCTGATTTGCTGAAACAGCTTAAGGCTTCATAAGCATTCCTGCCACTGCTGGGTGTAGACCAGGAGAGCTCGAAAGCCCAAATTTACCCCCCAAGCACAGGAAATCACACCACCCCACCAGCAGAATGCTCTCCAGATTCACAAACACTGTCTACATTCTATATTATATCCATAATTTCCTCCTGGGATCAATTAAGTTAATCTTAATCTTTATTTTTAACTAGACTTGCTAATAGCTTGCTTATTTTGTATATGCATAAAGGCTAACACAATGACTCACATCTAACTGGCTCACAGTTAACATGAACGCTTCAAAGGCATGAATCCCCCCCCCTTGGTGCCGCCCTCTATCTGTGATGCTTGTGTGCTTTTCATGTGTTGCCAGACCTTCCTCTAGGTTGGGGTTCCCCCATTCTAGTCCTGGAGGGCCAGAATCCAGCACAGTTTACAGATCTCCCTGTTCAAACATATCTACTAAACTTGGAAATTACCTGATTTTAATGTGTTTGAGCAGGGAAGTCTGCAAACTGTGCTGGACTGTGGCCTGGAACGGGCAGCCCTGCTCTAACAAAATTCATATTTAGGTGACCTGGCATCTCCACATTGCCGGTAGCATGTATCCATGTCAGTGTGTGCCATGGTTGGTCCAATGTGCACACTTCACTATGAAACTGCTTCCTCATTGGAAAATACTAGCACCTCAGATTTTGAGATCCTGCCTCTGATTGGCTTCATAACCCCTACTGCTGTGGGGGAGTTTGAAATGTAGATATATGAACTGTAGATACACAGCAATGCTACTTATTCCTTATTATTTAATTTAATAAAATTTTATTCAAATGACCACTGTATGACAGTAAACAAAACATTTAAAAGCTTCCTGTAAGAGCAGCCATGTTTAATTAGTCCTTCAAAACCTGAAATATGTAACCAAATACACACATTCTCCACCATCTTCGTGAGCACTAAGTAGAAATCTGCCACCCACAGGCGTCACCTTTTAACGGAAAGGTCTCCCACATCGATTTCTTGTGGCGGATGAATGGACAGCAGTCGAATCAGGGCCCGGCAACGCTGTCAAGGTTAGTTTGTGCCGGGAGAACAAAAACGGAACAGAATATCGTAGTGCGAATTTAAAAGACAATAAAGAATCAGGTGGGCGGGTGATACCTCAACTGGTTATTACCATGCAGGCCCCTGGGTAGGTGAGGCTGTCAACATAGCTGATAGCTGATGTCTTAATTACCAAAACAATTGTTCGCCAGCGCAAGGTGGAATTCACAGGCTCTCATAAATAAAATTTCAGAGCCAGTCTCCCATTTTAGAACTGAGTTGAGGAGTAATTCACAAAAGGCGCACAAGGACAGACTTCTTTACACTGCCCACGTCCTTCCCACAGGTAACAGTGCTGCGGAATAAATTTTGGGGCTGTCTTTAAAGGGTTATTTGTTCCTCTGCTGCTCTCAGATGAGACGTTCACACCGCTACAGCTCACTGGCTCCCAGTAGACTGCCCACGGTTGCCAGATTGAGCGTCAGGGGCGTTTGACTGGCAGGAGAGGGGGGGATGCTGATTCTTTGCTCTCTGTTCCACCCCACTGGAAGCTCCGACCTCCACGCAGAGCGACGAGATTTGCCAAGATGGAGAAGAGGAGGGCCAGGCCTTGAGTGGCGTTCTGCAGAACACAGAGCACCAGCGTGTCACCCTGAGTGGCCAGCCAGCTGTAAAACACTCAATAATCCGGAGAAGAAAGGAAGAACGAAGCATGAATCTAGACAAGGACGTTGAAAGGGTGCTGGACCAAAGTGAAGGAAAGTTTGATTTAACTGTTGGGGGGGGGGGGGGTGTTTCTCTAGGGTTTGGCTGCATCAAGGCAACATGAATGAACCGTCTCCTGATAGTCACCAGCTCTGGGGCTGAAAGAACTGCCATTAATGTGATGATATTTTACATCTAATTGTTTCTCAGCCCAGTCCACAAGAACCGCAGACAGTCCACATTTTTGCTCCAAGCCAATCAAGAAACACCGAATACCTAGTACAGGCATGCTGGGAGGGAGCAAAAATATGAACTGTTTGCAGTTCCCTGGGCACTGGGGTTGAGGAGTTTTGTGCCACGTATCAAGGTATGGGGTGCAGCTTTGAAGCCAACCCATCCTCCTTATCCTGTTATTGGTTGACATACAAACCCCGTGATGAATCTGGAGGGGCAAAACCCACCTTTAATTACAGGCTCGCCGACAGGAAGGTGGATGGGACAGCTGTGGATTCCGTTATTACCGCTATCGCGACCTCAAGGTCCCCTCTGCGAGATACCAAACCTGCAATCTGGCGTCGTGGTGCTGAGTGCAGCCCAGATGCCAGCGCGATTATCCCCAGGGCCTCCGACTGTGGGCCACGCCCCGCAGTGGATGATCTCCAGACCCTCAATTGACGGGTGCGAGCAGCTTTTCCAGAATCATTAGATGAGAAATGTTTCTGAAAGAGCTTCACATCCGCCGTTTATGACACGGTCCTGATGGATGATACAGCATCAGGGCACGGCGCCAGCGCGAGTGGATGGAGCAATTAACGCGGCGAATGTGGGATGAGCCTGGTAACTGAACACACCACAGGGCTCATTAAAAGTAAATAGAATGTGAATTCATTTGTTAAGCAGTCACTCATTATGGGGCTTTCACCCACGTGGATCGGGAGGGACCCTCTTCCAGCGATGGGAGCACCACTGGCAGAGATGGATGGCACTGGAATACACCCCCGGATCATTACATGCACACACCCCCACACAGCACACCCCAAAGCTAGGTTCCTGCAAATGCTGGCCCATCGCTAACTGAGACATGGTGAAATAGACAGACAGACTGGCAGAAAGATAAACAGAGAGACAGGCAGATGGACAGATAGATAGATAGATATGAATATATCTATCTATATTCATATCTATATATTCAACACCACCTGGTGTTCAGCAATGTGCTTGCAGGCTTAGTTTCGTTTATTTATTTAGTTTTACATCACCTGGATTTTGCACGTTCACATCATCTGAACTCTCTGGCTTTTCACGTCTGGCAGAATGGGGCTGCCGGTGGGCTGTGTCTTCCAGACATGCCATCATCGTCCTCATCCATACGCTCAGCTTAGTGATTACTGTCGCTGAGGGCCAGCTGACTGTATCAGTAGTTTAATTGGTGGAGCTGGACACGCGTTTCAGTGCGATTTATCCTGCCTCGCGTATTTGATGGGATTAGTTACTCACCCTGGAGCTCACCGCAGAATTATCTTGGAAAAAAATCACTCCTAATTTGCGCATGCGCTGCATTTCAAAGTTCATTCTCCACAGCCCCAGATCCACTGCAAGGAGACTTTCAACGCCCGCGGCGAAAGATCTGACGCCACGACAGTGACCTACCCAGGAAATGAGGACGCCGCCAGACGGCCTGAAGTACGAGCCTCCCTATACAGCCCGTGACGGGGGGGGGCACTCTGCGATGGGTTCTGAAGTGGCCCGTCTGCTCCCACCCCCATGCCTAATTGCCTTTTCAAGTGGAAACCCCTTATATGAAATGCCTTCTTGCGATTTCTTTCAATTGTAGCTTGTATTGACGGTTAAATTACCTGGACATGTGCTTGCATGCAGTTCTGCCACAGTCAGCCGTGAAACAATTGTTTTTAGCTTGAGACACTGAGGTTTAACTGACATAACTGATGTCTGGTGTGTCTGATGAGTAAGACCAGGGTTCCACCAGTTGGGGAACCGCAAGGTCTCCTGTTTAGGTGTTTGCGCAGTAGTGATAGTGCCACCAACCACAACATTATTACTTATTTAGCAGTTTCTTTTGTCCAAAGCGAGACACAATTTGAGAAAGCGGGGTCAAACAGTCCCTGGGGCAAATGGAGGTTAAGGATCTTGCACAAAAGCCCAAAGGGGAAATCACTCTGCTGGCCCTGGGATTTGAACCACCAACCTTCTGGTTACACGCACAAACATCCTAACCCACGATGCATCACAGCACCCACACACTAAATCCCTCTGACTTCTGAGAGTAATAGCTTTTTTTTTCCCGAGATTATTTTTAGGTAGGGATAAATAAAGTGGGAAGCACATCTGGCTGATTATTTTATTTGCTTTATCCTGCAGCAGGTTTCCTAAACACGGTGACATTTCCTGCAGTGAGGAACTCCACCGCAAAGTGATTAGCTCCATCACACACTGCGTACCGGATGTCTGGGTCAACTCAAAGCGACCCCCCCCAATTTGCTCTCCAGTCATGCGGAGATTCCTCCATCCTTGTAAAGTCACGCCGCTTCACCTTCAAGAGCAGCCTCTCACGACTCGTGTTTACTACCAGGCCCGTTGACTCGCTTCACTGGCTTCTAGGATTTTTTCCGGCACATTCCTGGCTGTTTTAACTACTTCCTGCCCAGCCCAGCTATCCTGCGAAGACTTTGCTGGGGTTAAGCTGCAGAGGGATGCGGACCCTGCAGCACAACAAAGAGCTGAGTGACGCCTTGGCGTGCACAATCTTGACAAAATAGCCCCGTTTGCCGAGAGTCATCTTCAAGCTCGCTGTCGCCAAGGAAACAACTAAAGCCAGAGGCACCTGGTACCACAGTGATATTATGGGAGATTAAGGACACTGCCAAACAGTGACAGGCATAGGAAGATATCGAGCATAACTCAGATAAACTTCAGGCTCAAACAAAATTGTTTTTTGGGATATTCCATCCATCTGTCTTGATATCCACTTGTCTACCAGGTCATGATAAGGACAGTACTCTCAACCAAAGCCGTTGTGTGCCACCACACAAACCCTGCAGTTGTGTGTGGGCCCCAATGTTTGGGGGCCCTCTGTTTGCCACAAACAGTCACTACACTAGGGGGAGCAGGGGCATCAAAGTGAATTTTAGGGTGAGTCTACAGAAACATCAAACCCAGCCCTGCCATAAGCTAATGATTTTTTGCATGTGTTTATGCACAATTTGACTGCAGAGTGACATAAGCAGAGACCAGGGGCACAACTGGCGAGCTCTGGTGTGCATCCAGACCAAAACATAGTTGAATTTGAACTGGGCAATTGACACCACTCAACAAACTAACCCTCTGGTCACGAAATTGACTGAGAGGACCCCCCTCCCCCACCCTGGATATTTTTTACTGGGGGTAGTGCACCTTTGTAAGCTTTGTGTCCCTGATGGAATTTGGAGCTTAAGGTAAAATAACTGAGTAGCCCAGTATAAACAGTGAGTATCCTCACACACACCAGTGGAGGAGTAAGGACAAGCTAATGCTTAATTAGCCTCGTGGGAAACCATGGTCACAGATGGCACAAAAAAGCCATGTCTGTCTTTGGGATTCAACCGAGACCCAGAGAAGGAGGTAAGTCCTCAACATGAAGGGTGTACCATTTGTGGGAAAGGAAGGCTGTCTCCAGAGGACATTTGTACAACTGGGCAACAACATTGTGTAAATTGCTAATCTGGGTGAACAAGATTCAAGAATTCCCTCTAATCAAACAGGATGTAACACATCCACAAAGCCTTTGGTTTACGTTGAATAAGACCTTCATAGACCTTCATGTGTGGAGAGTAAGAGCTCTAAAGTCCAATGTCATAAATACTTCCTATAGAAAACTTGGAGCTTTTTATTGTTATCAAGGCCAAGGGGATGGAAAAACATCCAAAGAGATACTGGATGTTTACTTCTTACAAGCACCAATGATCTCCTGTAAAGAGATATTTAGCCTTACGATTAACAATGATTAAAATCATTTGGATAAATATTTGGAGAACTGGTGCCTTGGGAGGAAGGTCACACCACTATGTTGGGGAAGTTACTCACAACAGCAATCCATTAAAGACAGCGGTGGAAAGTTCAGGTCCAGAAAGTAAAAACCCAGGTCAAGGTTTTGTTTCAACCAACCAATTGAGTATAAAGAGTCCCGGTCACAGAGTACTCAGCTGGTTGGTGGAAACAAAACCTTGACCTGGATTTTTACTTTCTGGACCCGAACTTTCCACCTCTGTTTTTAATAATGTTTTTTATTCTTTTTTAATAATGGAGTCACTTCCCCAACACTGCATGACCTCCTCATGTTGTTCCAAGTCCCCAGGAGGATGTAAATGGATTGAGGTTCTCCTTACTCTGGGACCATGTCCTCAGCCTAAGGTCACTCATCTACTGAGCTTGATATGTACTGTGACATTTTACAAGTTGTACTAATAACCACATTGACCCCTGCCTGTCTACAGCTTGCCAACTAATATTTATAAATGTAACACATGCAATCAATACTGCAGTAGACCATAAAAGCATTTATTTTTGGGACTGCGGAGAAATGGGAGGGTGACTAATCAGCTTATCATAACCACATTTCCAGTACAAGGTCGTGGAGCCTGGAGTTTGTGCCAGGAAATGCAGGGTACAAGGCAGGGGCACCCTGGATGGGATGCCAGTGCATTACAGGGGGCACAGGGCAGGGGACACCCTGGATGGGATGCCAGTGCATTACAGGGGCATGCTATGGAAAATGTAGAGACATCGATTCACCTACCTGTGAATTTTTCATTTGTGGGAGATGACCGGAATGCCCAGAGGGCCGTGTGCAATCACAGGGAGTGCTAAGCACACATGCGTGACTAATCAGTGTTCTAATTACAGTCAGAATGTTTACCGTGGTACAAAACAAGCTACGGTGTAATAGGTTGTAATCTATCCATTCCGGCAGCTGTGGTCAGTGGCCCAGTGTTTTAAGAGGCTGCAAAGCTCTGTGCTATGAACATCAGATCATCTGCGTCCCCGAGGAGAACAATGGAACTCTGAAAACTCAAAGGAAGAATATAAGTCAGATCTGGGCCTAATCCTCTTATCTGTAATGCATCTGTCTGCAAAGCTCTAAGCTGTGTTTGCATTTGAGTCCGCAGACGCCGAAGCCTCCCGTGGGCTTCTGACTTGGCCCCACCTGGATGTGCTGCACCCACCCCCAACACCCCCTACTGTTCACATTGTGAATTTTTCAAAAAGTATTTCCTGCAATTGACTGAAGTCGACCTTTAAAGAGCCATCACAGCATCAAGATGCTGAAGCTGTTTGCTATATAATATTTAAAGAGGAGTGGTGTGGAATGTACTCATCGAATTTACTTAAGTAAAAGTACAAATACACAGGCAAAAGAGTACTCTAATAAAAGTACTCGCTTCTAAACATACTACATACTACAGTACTATACTAGCAGTATAATATGGTATTATGTGTATCTATTGTATGCACATTTGACAAAATATAAACACAAAAGTTTAGGCATGATGCTGTTGTGTTTTCCAATCTAAATATTTAAAACCTGAAATATTCATTCCATAAAGAGTGTGGTTTGCAACACAATGAAACAAATGAGTAAGAGTTTCGGAAATACCTTATTCCATTGTGACTGAAATTCAGTTTACATAATTAACAGCTAAAATGATTAATGCTGATAGGCACATCTTAGCTCAAGCTCTCAACCACAAAGTTCTGGCACTGACATATGTGCATAGGGCTGTGCGACATAACGATATACAGTATAGCATGTGACGATAGAAAAACGTCTATCATTTCATGTTACTCTGTACTCTATCATTTGTTTCGTTGTGTTTCAAACTGCACTCTTTATGGCAATGTTAAGTCACTTGGACAACACATTGCGCTCCTCTAAGCAGCACGGATGCTGGCAGGACACCAATGTGACGAGCTCCGAAGTCTCAGTGTGTCCCGTCATTATCTACTGCCATCTTCATCTGATTAAAAGACAGCAATATGGTGGTAAAATAAAACACAACCCTAAGCTGAAGTTCAGTAAAGTATAAATATTTGCTGTAAGATGTATCGAAGTAAAAAGTTTCCACAGCTAAATCTACTTAAGTGAAGTACAGATACAGTCTGTAAGTACAGTAACAATTTAAATGTACTTAATTTCGATCCACCATTGAGAAAAATAAAGTTAAATAAGTCAAGAATGTCATAGAAAAGTCTATACTCTATTAAAGATGAAAATATCACTTAAGACTATGTCATACAACTAATCTCAGTATTATCAAGATTTATATTAAAATTGCATTAGTCATTTTATTAAACATTTACGTTCCATTTAGAGCCACAGAAACAAAAATAGAGCAGCAAATAAATGATCCTCGTGGAGATGAATCTTTGCAATAGCGAAGAGATGTCTCTGTGTGTCAAAATGAAATTAAATATTTCATTTCAATTATGAAATATTAAATATATTCAATTCAATGTCATCATTATGTATTCTATTCCTTACAAAGATGACCTGTTCTGTTATAAAACTGGTGCAAATTTGCATTGTTTATTTAAGGCAAGTCATTTAGCTTTTTATACTATATAAACTTCCTGCTTTTAAAAGGGGGCTGATGCCGTCGAGCTAGTTTTCATTCTTTTTTATTTATTAGACTGAGCATAAATAACCACTCGTCTGGGTGTTGCATTCCTGTGATAGATATGGGTAGCGTTCAACATGTCATACTAGCCTACGGAGGTGAAAAAAGGGTTGAGAGTAATTGATGAAGCATGCTTTCGGTGGCCTATTTTGGGCTCAGAAGACGAGGACTCACTCTGCAAGCCAACACCGCACATCCTTCTCACACCATGCGCGAGGCGACGGGCTTCTCAGTAATGGTGTCACAGTGTTCTTGGCTCATGCTGCAGGACCATCTGCAAAGTTCTCAAGAATTCTAGTTAATCAGTTTTCCTTCGGAGACTTAAAGTACCATTGGGAAAAATGAAGTAAAAGAACAGAATAATAATCTATTGCTTGGTTACGGAATTAAAGCTCCGACTGTACCTGTAGAAAAGTACTACAACAAAGAACTTTGCAAAGAGAGAAATCTTCATTTCTCTTTGACCTTTACCTCATTCCCTGGTGTTAAAATGAAGTCTTGGTTTTTATTACAGTTCATTGTAGTATTCAAACTAAGGTTGGTTGTTATAAACAGTATAAATATAACAAAATAAATTTGCCCTGAGGTATGAAGTTTGACAATACCGTGGTTCTTCGTTAGCCCAAGTCAGCAAATCATGTAGAATGTTCTGTTCTGCTTAAACAAATAATTAGGCTGATATTGCTGCACACATTGCAGTGGGCTGGTGAAAAAGACCCACGGAACGTCCATTATATGGAAATGGTCAGACAACGAGCAGAAAGCTTTACATGATTATACGATTGCAGCCTCTTCCTGGATTATGATGGGGTTACATTCCCTCAAAACTGTGACGTTCCGGGAGTGCGTGCATGGCGGACACAGGAAAGACCAGGGAATCGGATGAAACAGAACAAGGGTTTA